>CAWVQI010000317.1:0-40000 GCA_963932335.1 Andrena marginata
TGAACGAAATTTTAGCAAATTCAATTGAAACAATCTTCGATTTTTTTGGATTTTTTTACAAATTTTAATTTTAAGAACGAAATTTTAGCAAATTCAATTGAAACTATCTTCAACTTTTTGGATTTTTTTTCAAATTTCATTTTTTATGCACGAAATTTTAGCAAATTTAATTGAAACTATCCTCGATTTTTTTGTATTTTTTTAAATATTTTAATTTTTATGAACGAAATTTTAGCAAATTCAATTGAAACTATCTTCGAATTTTTTGGATTTTTAAAAAATTTTAATTTTTATGAACGATATTTTAGCAAATTTAATCGGAACTATCTTCGATTTTTTTGAAATTTTTTACAAATTTTAATTTTTATGAACGAAATTTTAGCAAATTTAATCGGAACTATCTTCGATTTTTTTAGATTTTTTACAAATTTTAATTTTTATGTTCGAAATTTTAGCAAATTCAATTGAATCTATCTTTAATTTTTGTGGATTTTTTTACAAATTTTAATTTTTATGAACGAAATTTTAGCAAATTTAATCGGAACTATCTTCGATTTTTTTTTATTTTTTTACAAATTTTAATTTTTATGAACGAAATTTTAGCAAATTTAATTGAAACTATCTTCGATTTTTTTACAAATTTTAATTTTTATGAACGAAATTTTAGCAAATTTAATTGAAACTATCTTCGATTTTTTTGGATTTTTTTACAAAATTTAATTTTTATGAACGCAATTTTAGCAAATTTAATCGGAACCATCTTCGATTTTTTTGTATTTTTTACAAATTTTAATTTTTATGATCGAAATTTTGGCCAATTCAATTGAAACTATCTTCGATTTTTGTATATTTTTTAAAAAATTTTAATTTTTATGAACGAAATTTTAGCAAATTTAATTGAAACTATCTTCGATTTTTTTGGATTTTTTAAAAATTTTAATTTTTATGAACGAAATTTTAGCAAATTTAATTGAAACTATCTTCGATTTTTTTACAAATTTTAATTTTTATGAACGAAATTTTAGCAAATTTAATTGAAACTATCTTCGATTTTTTTGGATTTTTTTACAAAATTTAATTTTTATGAACGCAATTTTAGCAAATTCAATTAAAACTATCTTCGATTTTTTGGATTTTTTTAAATATTTTAATTTTTATGAACGAAATTTTAGCAAATTTAATTGAAACTATCTTCGATTTTTTTGGATTTTTTACAAATTTTAATTTTTATGAACGAAATTTTAGCAAATTTAATTGAACCTATCTTCGATTTTTTTGGATTTTTTTACAAATTTTAATTTTTATGAACGAAATTTTAGCAAATTCAATTGAAACTATCTTCGATTTTTTTGGATTTTTTTAAATATTTTAATTTTTATGAACGAAATTTAAGCAAATTTAATTGAAACTATCTTCGATTTTTTTGAAATTTTTTACAAATTTTAATTTTTATGAACGAAATTTTAGCAAATTTAATCGGAACTATCTTCGATTTTTTTAAATTTTTTACAAATTTTAATTTTTATGATCGAAATTTTAGCAAATTCAATTGAAACTATCTTTAATTTTTGTGGATTTTTTTACAAATTTTAATTTTTATGAACGAAATTTTAGCAAATTCAATTGAAACTATCTTCGAATTTTTTGGATTTTTTAAAAATTTTAATTTTTATGAACGAAATTTTAGCAAATTCAATTGAAACAATCTTCGATTTTTTTGGATTTTTTTACAAATTTTAATTTTAAGAACGAAATTTTAGCAAATTCAATTGAAACTATCTTCAATTTTTTGGATTTTTTTTCAAATTTCATTTTTTATGCACGAAATTTTAGCAAATTTAATTGAAACTATCTTCGATTTTTTTGGATTTTTTACAAATTTTAATTTTTATGAACGAAATTTTAGCAAATTTAATTGAACCTATCTTCGATTTTTTTGGATTTTTTTACAAATTTTAATTTTTATGAACGAAATTTTAGCAAATTCAATTGAAACTATCTTCGATTTTTTTGGATTTTTTTAAATATTTTAATTTTTATGAACGAAATTTAAGCAAATTTAATTGAAACTATCTTCGATTTTTTTGAAATTTTTTACAAATTTTAATTTTTATGAACGAAATTTTAGCAAATTTAATCGGAACTATCTTCGATTTTTTTAAATTTTTTACAAATTTTAATTTTTATGATCGAAATTTTAGCAAATTCAATTGAAACTATCTTTAATTTTTGTGGATTTTTTTACAAATTTTAATTTTTATGAACGAAATTTTAGCAAATTCAATTGAAACTATCTTCGAATTTTTTGGATTTTTTAAAAATTTTAATTTTTATGAACGAAATTTTAGCAAATTCAATTGAAACAATCTTCGATTTTTTTGGATTTTTTTACAAATTTTAATTTTAAGAACGAAATTTTAGCAAATTCAATTGAAACTATCTTCAATTTTTTGGATTTTTTTTCAAATTTCATTTTTTATGCACGAAATTTTAGCAAATTTAATTGAAACTATCCTCGATTTTTTTGGATTTTTTTAAATATTTTAATTTTTATGAACGAAATTTTAGCAAATTTAATTGAAACTATCTCCGATTTTTTTGAAATTTTTTACAAATTTTAATTTTTATGAACGAAATTTTAGCAAATTTAATCGGAACTATCTTCGATTTTTTTAGATTTTTTACAAATTTTAATTTTTATGAACGAAATTTTAGCAAATTTAATCGGAACCATCTTCGATTTTTTTGGATTTTTTACAAATTTTAATTTTTATGATCGAAATTTTAGCAAATTCAATTGAAACTATCTTCGATTTTTGTATATTTTTTAAAAAATTTTAATTTTTATGAACGAAATTTTAGCAAATTTAATTGAAACTATCTTCGATTTTTTTGGATTTTTTACAAATTTTAATTTTTATGAACGAAATTTTAGCAAATTCAATTGAAACTATCTTCGATTTTTTTGGATTTTTTTAAATATTTTAATTTTTATGAACGAAATTTTAGCAAATTTAATTGAAACTATCTTAGATTTTTTTGAAATTTTTTACAAATTTTAATTTTTATGAACGAAATTTTAGCAAATTTAATTGAACCTATCTTCGATTTTTTGGATTTTTTTACAAATTTTAATTTTTATGAACGAAATTTTAGCAAATTTAATTGAAACTATCTTCGATTTTTTTGGATTTTTTTACAAATTTTAATTCTTATGAGCGAAATTTTAGCAAATTCAATTGAAACTATCTTCGATTTTTTTGGATTTTTTCAAAAATTTTAATTTTTATGAAAGAAATTTTAGCAAATTTAATTGAAACTATCTTCGATTTTTTTGGATTTTTTTACAAATTTTAATTTTTATGAACGAAATTTTAGCAAATGTAATTGAAACTATCTTCGATTTTTTTGGATTTTTTTACAAATTTTAATTTTTATGAACGAAATTTTAGCAAATTTAATCGGAACCATCTTCGATTTTTTTGGATTTTTTACAAATTTTAATTTTTATGATCGAAATTTTAGCAAATTCAATTGAAACTATCTTCGATTTTTGTATATTTTTTAAAAAATTTTAATTTTTATGAACGAAATTTTAGCAAATTTAATTGAAACTATCTTCGATTTTTTTGGATTTTTTACAAATTTTAATTTTTATGAACGAAATTTTAGCAAATTTAATTGAAACTATCTTCGATTTTTTTGGATTTTTTTACAAATTTTAATTTTTATGAACGAAATGTTAGCAAATTCAATTAAAACTATCTTCGATTTTTTTGGATTTTTTTAAATATTTTAATTTTTATGAACGAAATTTTAGTAAATTTAATTGAAACTATCTTAGATTTTTTTGAAATTTTTTACAAATTTTAATTTTTATGAACGAAATTTTAGCAAATTTAATCGGAACTATCTTCGATTTTTTTAGATTTTTTATAAATTTTAATTTTTATGATCGAAATTTTAGCAAATTCAATTGAAACTATCTTTAATTTTTGGGAATTTTTTTACAAATTTTAATTTTTATGAACGAAATTTTAGCAAATTCAATTGAAACTATCTTCGAATTTTTTGGATTTTTTAAAAATTTTAATTTTTATGAACGAAATTTTAGCAAATTTAATCGGAACTATCTTCGATTTTTTTAGATTTTTTATAAATTTTAATTTTTATGATCGAAATTTTAGCAAATTCAATTGAAACTATCTTTAATTTTTGTGGATTTTTTTACAAATTTTAATTTTTATGAACGAAATTTTAGCAAATACAATTGAAACTACCTTCGATTTTTTTGGATTTTTTACCAATTTTAATTTTTATGAACGAAATTTTAGCAAATTTAATTGAAACTATCTTCGATTTTTTTGGATTTTTTTACAAATTTTAATTTTTATGAACGAAATGTTAGCAAATTCAATTAAAACTATCTTCGATTTTTTTGGATTTTTTTAAATATTTTAATTTTTATGAACGAAATTTTAGTAAATTTAATTGAAACTATCTTAGATTTTTTTGAAATTTTTTACAAATTTTAATTTTTATGAACGAAATTTTAGCAAATTTAATCGGAACTATCTTCGATTTTTTTAGATTTTTTATAAATTTTAATTTTTATGATCGAAATTTTAGCAAATTCAATTGAAACTATCTTTAATTTTTGGGGATTTTTTTACAAATTTTAATTTTTATGAACGAAATTTTAGCAAATTCAATTGAAACTATCTTCGAATTTTTTGGATTTTTTAAAAATTTTAATTTTTATGAACGAAATTTTAGCAAATTTAATCGGAACTATCTTCGATTTTTTTAGATTTTTTATAAATTTTAATTTTTATGATCGAAATTTTAGCAAATTCAATTGAAACTATCTTTAATTTTTGTGGATTTTTTTACAAATTTTAATTTTTATGAACGAAATTTTAGCAAATACAATTGAAACTACCTTCGAATTTTTTGGATTTTTTAAAAATTTTAATTTTTATGAACGAAATTTTAGCAAATTCAATTGAAACAATCTTCGATTTTTTTGGATTTTTTTACAAATTTTAATTTTAAGAACGAAATTTTAGCAAATTCAATTGAAACTATCTTCAACTTTTTGGATTTTTTTTCAAATTTCATTTTTTATGCACGAAATTTTAGCAAATTTAATTGAAACTATCCTCGATTTTTTTGGATTTTTTTAAATATTTTAATTTTTATGAACGAAATTTTAGCAAATTCAATTGAAACTATCTTCGAATTTTTTGGATTTTTAAAAAATTTTAATTTTTATGAACGATATTTTAGCAAATTTAATCGGAACTATCTTCGATTTTTTTGAAATTTTTTACAAATTTTAATTTTTATGAACGAAATTTTAGCAAATTTAATCGGAACTATCTTCGATTTTTTTAGATTTTTTACAAATTTTAATTTTTATGTTCGAAATTTTAGCAAATTCAATTGAATCTATCTTTAATTTTTGTGGATTTTTTTACAAATTTTAATTTTTATGAACGAAATTTTAGCAAATTTAATCGGAACTATCTTCGATTTTTTTTGGATTTTTTACAAATTTTAATTTTTATGATCGAAAATTTAGCAAATTCAATTGAAACTATCTTCGATTTTTGTATATTTTTTAAAAAATTTTAATTTTTATGAACGAAATTTTAGCAAATTTAATTGAAACTATCTTCGATTTTTTTGGATTTTTTACAAATTTTAATTTTTATGAACGAAATTTTAACAAATTTAATTGAAACTATCTTCGATTTTTTTTTATTTTTTTACAAATTTTAATTTTTATGAACGAAATTTTAGCAAATTTAATTGAAACTATCTTCGATTTTTTTGGATTTTTTTACAAATTTTAATTTTTATGAACGAAATTTTAGCAAATTTAATCGGAACCATCTTCGATTTTTTTGGATTTTTTACAAATTTTAATTTTTATGATCGAAATTTTAGCCAATTCAATTGAAACTATCTTCGATTTTTGTATATTTTTTAAAAAATTTTAATTTTTATGAACGAAATTTTAGCAAATTTAATTGAAACTATCTTCGATTTTTTTGGATTTTTTAAAAATTTTAATTTTTATGAACGAAATTTTAGCAAATTTAATTGAACCTATCTTCGATTTTTTGGATTTTTTTACAAATTTTAATTTTTATGAACGAAATTTTAGCAAATTTAATTGAAACTATCTTCGATTTTTTTGGATTTTTTTACAAATTTTAATTCTTATGAGCGAAATTTTAGCAAATTCAATTGAAACTATCTTCGATTTTTTTGGATTTTTTCAAAAATTTTAATTTTTATGAAAGAAATTTTAGCAAATTTAATTGAAACTATCTTCGATTTTTTTGGATTTTTTTACAAATTTTAATTTTTATGAACGAAATTTTAGCAAATGTAATTGAAACTATCTTCGATTTTTTTGGATTTTTTACAAATTTTAATTTTTATGAACGAAATATTAGCAAATTTAATTGAAACTATCTTCGATTTTTTTGGATTTTTTTACAAATTTTAATTTTTATGAACGAAATGTTAGCAAATTCAATTAAAACTATCTTCGATTTTTTTGGATTTTTTTAAATATTTTAATTTTTATGAACGAAATTTTAGTAAATTTAATTGAAACTATCTTAGATTTTTTTGAAATTTTTTACAAATTTTAATTTTTATGAACGAAATTTTAGCAAATTTAATCGGAACTATCTTCGATTTTTTTAGATTTTTTATAAATTTTAATTTTTATGATCGGAATTTTAGCAAATTCAATTGAAACTATCTTTAATTTTTGGGGATTTTTTTACAAATTTCAATTTTTATGAACGAAATTTTAGCAAATTCAATTGAAACTATCTTCGAATTTTTTGGATTTTTTAAAAATTTTAATTTTTATGAACGAAATTTTAGCAAATTTAATTGAAACTATCTTCGATTTTTTTGGATTTTTTTACAAATTTTAATTTTTATGAACGAAATTTTAGCAAATTTA
Source organism: Andrena marginata (assembly GCA_963932335.1). Lineage (NCBI taxonomy): Eukaryota > Metazoa > Arthropoda > Insecta > Hymenoptera > Andrenidae > Andrena > Andrena marginata. Next base: position 6,992 of record CAWVQI010000317.1, read on the forward strand.
ATCGGAACCATCTTCGATTTTTTTGGATTTTTTACAAATTTTAATTTTTATGATCGAAATTTTAGCCAATTCAATTGAAACTATCTTCGATTTTTGTATATTTTTTAAAAAATTTTAATTTTTATGAACGAAATTTTAGCAAATTTAATTGAAACTATCTTCGATTTTTTTGGATTTTTTAAAAATTTTAATTTTTATGAACGAAATTTTAGCAAATTTAATTGAAACTATCTTCGATTTTTTTACAAATTTTAATTTTTATGAACGAAATTTTAGCAAATTTAATTGAAACTATCTTCGATTTTTTTGGATTTTTTTACAAAATTTAATTTTTATGAACGCAATTTTAGCAAATTCAATTAAAACTATCTTCGATTTTTTTGGATTTTTTTAAATATTTTAATTTTTATGAACGAAATTTTAGCAAATTTAATTGAAACTATCTTCGATTTTTTTGGATTTTTTACAAATTTTAATTTTTATGAACGAAATTTTAGCAAATTTAATTGAACCTATCATCGATTTTTTTGGATTTTTTTACAAATTTTAATTTTTATGAACGAAATTTTAGCAAATTCAATTGAAACTATCTTCGATTTTTTTGGATTTTTTTAAATATTTTAATTTTTATGAACGAAATTTAAGCAAATTTAATTGAAACTATCTTCGATTTTTTTGAAATTTTTTACAAATTTTAATTTTTATGAACGAAATTTTAGCAAATTTAATCGGAACCATCTTCGATTTTTTTGGATTTTTTACAAATTTTAATTTTTATGATCGAAATTTTAGCCAATTCAATTGAAACTATCTTCGATTTTTGTATATTTTTTAAAAAATTTTAATTTTTATGAACGAAATTTTAGCAAATTTAATTGAAACTATCTTCGATTTTTTTGGATTTTTTAAAAATTTTAATTTTTATGAACGAAATTTTAGCAAATTTAATTGAAACTATCTTCGATTTTTTTACAAATTTTAATTTTTATGAACGAAATTTTAGCAAATTTAATTGAAACTATCTTCGATTTTTTTGGATTTTTTTACAAAATTTAATTTTTATGAACGCAATTTTAGCAAATTCAATTAAAACTATCTTCGATTTTTTTGGATTTTTTTAAATATTTTAATTTTTATGAACGAAATTTTAGCAAATTTAATTGAAACTATCTTCGATTTTTTTGGATTTTTTACAAATTTTAATTTTTATGAACGAAATTTTAGCAAATTTAATTGAACCTATCTTCGATTTTTTTGGATTTTTTTACAAATTTTAATTTTTATGAACGAAATTTTAGCAAATTCAATTGAAACTATCTTCGATTTTTTTGGATTTTTTTAAATATTTTAATTTTTATGAACGAAATTTAAGCAAATTTAATTGAAACTATCTTCGATTTTTTTGAAATTTTTTACAAATTTTAATTTTTATGAACGAAATTTTAGCAAATTTAATCGGAACCATCTTCGATTTTTTTGGATTTTTTACAAATTTTAATTTTTATGATCGAAATTTTAGCCAATTCAATTGAAACTATCTTCGATTTTTGTATATTTTTTAAAAAATTTTAATTTTTATGAACGAAATTTTAGCAAATTTAATTGAAACTATCTTCGATTTTTTTGGATTTTTTAAAAATTTTAATTTTTATGAACGAAATTTTAGCAAATTTAATTGAAACTATCTTCGATTTTTTTACAAATTTTAATTTTTATGAACGAAATTTTAGCAAATTTAATTGAAACTATCTTCGATTTTTTTGGATTTTTTTACAAAATTTAATTTTTATGAACGCAATTTTAGCAAATTCAATTAAAACTATCTTCGATTTTTTTGGATTTTTTTAAATATTTTAATTTTTATGAACGAAATTTTAGCAAATTTAATTGAAACTATCTTCGATTTTTTTGGATTTTTTACAAATTTTAATTTTTATGAACGAAATTTTAGCAAATTTAATTGAACCTATCTTCGATTTTTTTGGATTTTTTTACAAATTTTAATTTTTATGAACGAAATTTTAGCAAATTCAATTGAAACTATCTTCGATTTTTTTGGATTTTTTTAAATATTTTAATTTTTATGAACGAAATTTAAGCAAATTTAATTGAAACTATCTTCGATTTTTTTGAAATTTTTTACAAATTTTAATTTTTATGAACGAAATTTTAGCAAATTTAATCGGAACTATCTTCGATTTTTTTAGATTTTTTACAAATTTTAATTTTTATGATCGAAATTTTAGCAAATTCAATTGAAACTATCTTTAATTTTTGTGGATTTTTTTACAAATTTTAATTTTTATGAACGAAATTTTAGCAAATTCAATTGAAACTATCTTCGAATTTTTTGGATTTTTTAAAAATTTTAATTTTTATGAACGAAATTTTAGCAAATTCAATTGAAACAATCTTCGATTTTTTTGGATTTTTTTACAAATTTTAATTTTAAGAACGAAATTTTAGCAAATTCAATTGAAACTATCTTCAATTTTTTGGATTTTTTTTCAAATTTCATTTTTTATGCACGAAATTTTAGCAAATTTAATTGAAACTATCCTCGATTTTTTTGGATTTTTTTAAATATTTTAATTTTTATGAACGAAATTTTAGCAAATTTAATTGAAACTATCTCCGATTTTTTTGAAATTTTTTACAAATTTTAATTTTTATGAACGAAATTTTAGCAAATTTAATCGGAACTATCTTCGATTTTTTTAGATTTTTTACAAATTTTAATTTTTATGAACGAAATTTTAGCAAATTTAATCGGAACCATCTTCGATTTTTTTGGATTTTTTACAAATTTTAATTTTTATGATCGAAATTTTAGCAAATTCAATTGAAACTATCTTCGATTTTTGTATATTTTTTAAAAAATTTTAATTTTTATGAACGAAATTTTAGCAAATTTAATTGAAACTATCTTCGATTTTTTTGGATTTTTTACAAATTTTAATTTTTATGAACGAAATTTTAGCAAATTCAATTGAAACTATCTTCGATTTTTTTGGATTTTTTTAAATATTTTAATTTTTATGAACGAAATTTTAGCAAATTTAATTGAAACTATCTTAGATTTTTTTGAAATTTTTTACAAATTTTAATTTTTATGAACGAAATTTTAGCAAATTTAATTGAACCTATCTTCGATTTTTTTGGATTTTTTTACAAATTTTAATTTTTATGAACGAAATTTTAGCAAATTTAATTGAAACTATCTTCGATTTTTTTGGATTTTTTTACAAATTTTAATTTTTATGAACGAAATTTTAGCAAATTTAATTGAAACTATCTTCGATTTTTTTGGATTTTTTTACAAATTTTAATTTTTATGAACGAAATGTTAGCAAATTCAATTAAAACTATCTTCGATTTTTTTGGATTTTTTTAAATATTTTAATTTTTATGAACGAAATTTTAGCAAATTTAATTGAAACTATCCTCGATTTCTTTGGATTTTTTACAAATTTTAATTTTTATGAACGAAATTTTAGCAAATTTTATTGAACCTATCTTCGATTTTTTTGGATTTTTTTATAAATTTTAATTTTTATGAACGAAATTTTAGCAAATTCAATTGAAACTATCTTCGATTTTTTTGGATTTTTTTAAATATTTTAATTTTTATGAACGAAATTTTAGCAAATTTAATTAAAACTATCTTAGATTTTTTTGAAATTTTTTACAAATTTTAATTTTTATGAACAAAATTTTAGCAAATTTAATCGGAACTATCTTCGATTTTTTTAGATTTTTTACAAATTTTAATTTTTATGATCGAAATTTTAGCAAATTCAATTGAAACTATCTTTAATTTTTGTGGATTTTTTTACAAATTTTAATTTTTATGAACGAAATTTTAGCAAATTCAATTGAAACTATCTTCGATTTTTTTGGATTTTTTCAAAAATTTTACTTTTTATGAACGAAATTTTAGCAAATTTAATTGAAACTATCTTCGATTTTTTTGGATTTTTTTACAAATTTTAATTTTTATGAACGAAATTTTAGCAAATTCAATTGAAACTATCTTCGATTTTTTTGGATTTTTTCAAAAATTTTAATTTTTATGAACGAAATTTTAGCAAATTTAATTGAAACTATCTTCGATTTTATTGGATTTTTTTACAAATTTTAATTTTTATGAACGAAATTTTAGCAAATTTAATTGAAACTATCTTCGATTTTTTTGGATTTTTTTACAAATTTTAATTTTTATGAACGAAATTTTAGCAAATTTAATCGGAACCATCTTCGATTTTTTTGGATTTTTTACAAATTTTAATTTTTATGATCGAAATTTTTGCAAATTCAATTGAAACTATCTTCGATTTTTGTATATTTTTTAAAAAATTTTAATTTTTATGAACGAAATTTTAGCAAATTTAATTGAAACTATCTTCGATTTTTTTGGATTTTTTACAAATTTTAATTTTTATGAACGAAATTTTAGCAAATTTAATTGAAACTATCTTCGATTTTTTTGGATTTTTTTACAAATTTTAATTTTTATGAACGAAATGTTAGCAAATTCAATTAAAACTATCTTCGATTTTTTTGAATTTTTTTAAATATTTTAATTTTTATGAACGAAATTTTAGCAAATTTAATTGAAACTATCTACGATTTTTTTGGATTTTTTACAAATTTTAATTTTTATGAACGAAATTTTAGCAAATTTTATTGAACCTATCTTCGATTTTTTGGGATTTTTTTATAAATTTTAATTTTTATGAACGAAATTTTAGCAAATTCAATTGAAACTATCTTCGATTTTTTTGGATTTTTTTAAATATTTTAATTTTTATGAACGAAATTTTAGCAAATTTAATTGAAACTATCTTAGATTTTTTTGAAATTTTTTACAAATTTTAATTTTTATGAACGAAATTTTAGCAAATTTAATCGGAACTATCTTCGATTTTTTAGATTTTTTACAAATTTTAATTTTTATGATCGAAATTTTAGCAAATTCAATTGAAACTATCTTTAATTTTTGTGGATTTTTTTACAAATTTTAATTTTTATGAACGAAATTTTAGCAAATTCAATTGAAACTATCTTCGATTTTTGTATATTTTTTAAAAAATTTTAATTTTTATGAACGAAATTTTAGCAAATTTAATTGAAACTATCTTCGATTTTTTTGGATTTTTTACAAATTTTAATTTTTAAGAACGAAATTTTAGCAAATTTAAATGAACCTATCTTCGATTTTTTTGGATTTTTTTACAAATTTTAATTTTTATGAACGAAATTTTAGCAAATTCAATTGAAACTATCTTCGATTTTTTTGGATTTTTTTAAATATTTTAATTTTTATGAACGAAATTTTAGCAAATTTAATTGAAACTATCTTCGATTTTTTTGAAATTTTTTACAAATTTTAATTTTTATGAACGAAATTTTAGCAAATTTAATCGGAACTATCTTCGATTTTTTTAAATTTTTTACAAATTTTAATATTTATGATCGAAATTTTATCAAATTCAATTGAAACTATCTTCGATTTTTGTATATTTTTTAAAAAATTTTAATTTTTATGAACGAAATTTTAGCAAATTTAATCGGAACTATCTTCGATTTTTTTAGATTTTTTATAAATTTTAATTTTTATGATCGAAATTTTAGCAAATTCAATTGAAACTATCTTTAATTTTTGGGGATTTTTTTACAAATTTTAATTTTTATGAACGAAATTTTGGCAAATTCAATTGAAACTATCTTCGAATTTTTTGGATTTTTTAAAAATTTTAATTTTTATGAACGAAATTTTAGCAAATTTAATCGGAACTATCTTCGATTTTTTTAGATTTTTTATAAATTTTAATTTTTATGATCGAAATTTTAGCAAATTCAATTGAAACTATCTTTAATTTTTGTGGATTTTTTTACAAATTTTAATTTTTATGAACGAAATTTTAGCAAATACAATTGAAACTACCTTCGAATTTTTTGGATTTTTTAAAAATTTTAATTTTTATGAACGAAATTTTAGCAAATTCAATTGAAACAATCTTCGATTTTTTTGGATTTTTTTACAAATTTTAATTTTAAGAACGAAATTTTAGCAAATTCAATTGAAACTATCTTCAACTTTTTGGATTTTTTTTCAAATTTCATTTTTTATGCACGAAATTTTAGCAAATTTAATTGAAACTATCCTCGATTTTTTTGGTTTTTTTAAATATTTTAATTTTTATGAACGAAATTTTAGCAAATTCAATTGAAACTATCTTCGAATTTTTTGGATTTTTAAAAAAGTTTAATTTTTATGAACGATATTTTAGCAAATTTATTCGGAACTATCTTCGATTTTTTTGAAATTTTTTACAAATTTTAATTTTTATGAACGAAATTTTAGCAAATTTAATCGGAACTATCTTCGATTTTTTTAGATTTTTTACAAATATTTATTTTTATGTTCGAAATTTTAGCAAATTCAATTGAATCTATCTTTAATTTTTGTGGATTTTTTTACAAATTTTAATTTTTATGAACGAAATTTTAGCAAATTTAATCGGAACTATCTTCGATTTTTTTTGGATTTTTTACAAATTTTAATTTTTATGATCGAAAATTTAGCCAATTTAATTGAAACTATCTTCGATTTTTGTATTTTTTTTAAAAAATTTTAATTTTTATGAACGAAATTTTAGCAAATTTAATTGAAACTATCTTCGATTTTTTTGGATTTTTTAAAAATTTTAATTTTTATGAACGAAATTTTAGCAAATTTAATTGAAACTATCTTCGATTTTTTTACAAATTTTAATTTTTATGAACGAAATTTTAGCAAATTTAATTGAAACTATCTTCGATTTTTTTGGATTTTTTTACAAAATTTAATTTTTATGAACGCAATTTTAGCAAATTCAATTAAAACTATCTTCGATTTTTTTGGATTTTTTTAAATATTTTAATTTTTATGAACGAAATTTTAGCAAATTTAATTGAAACTATCTTCGATTTTTTTGGATTTTTTACAAATTTTAATTTTTATGAACGAAATTTTAGCAAATTGAATTGAACCTATCTTCGATTTTTTTGGATTTTTTTACAAATTTTAATTTTTATGAACGAAATTTTAGCAAATTCAATTGAAACTATCTTCGATTTTTTTGGATTTTTTTAAATATTTTAATTTTTATGAACGAAATTTAAGCAAATTTAATTGAAACTATCTTCGATTTTTTTGAAATTTTTTACAAATTTTAATTTTTATGAACGAAATTTTAGCAAATTTAATCGGAACTATCTTCGATTTTTTTAGTTTTTTTACAAATTTTAATTTTTATGATCGAAATTTTAGCAAATTCAATTGAAACTATCTTTAATTTTTGTGGATTTTTTTACAAATTTTAATTTTTATGAACGCAATTTTAGCAAATACAATTGAAACTACCTTCGAATTTTTTGGATTTTTTAAAAATTTTAATTTTTATGAACGAAATTTTAGCAAATTCAATTGAAACAATCTTCGATTTTTTTGGATTTTTTTACAAATTCTTAATTTTAAGAACGAAATTTTAGCAAATTCAATTGAAACTATCTTCAACTTTTTGGATTTTTTTTCAAATTTCATTTTTTATGCACGAAATTTTAGCAAATTTAATTGAAACTATCCTCGATTTTTTTGGATTTTTTTAAATATTTTAATTTTTATGAACGAAATTTTAGCAAATTCAATTGAAACTATCTTCGAATTTTTTGGATTTTTAAAAAATTTTAATTTTTATGAACGATATTTTAGCAAATTTAATCGGAACTATCTTCGATTTTTTTGAAATTTTTTACAAATTTTAATTTTTATGAACGAAATTTTAGCAAATTTAATCGGAACTATCTTCGATTTTTTTAGATTTTTTACAAATTTTAATTTTTATGTTCGAAATTTTAGCAAATTCAATTGAATCTATCTTTAATTTTTGTGGATTTTTTTACAAATTTTAATTTTTATGAACGAAATTTTAGCAAATTTAATCGGAACTATCTTCGATTTTTTTTGGATTTTTTACAAATTTTAATTTTTATGATCGAAAATTTAGCAAATTCAATTGAAACTATCTTCGATTTTTGTATATTTTTTAAAAAATTTTAATTTTTATGAACGAAATTTTAGCAAATTTAATTGAAACTATCTTCGATTTTTTTGGATTTTTTACAAATTTTAATTTTTATGAACGAAATTTTAACAAATTTAATTGAAACTATCTTCGATTTTTTTTTATTTTTTTACAAATTTTAATTTTTATGAACGAAATTTTAGCAAATTTAATTGAAACTATCTTCGATTTTTTTGGATTTTTTTACAAATTTTAATTTTTATGAACGAAATTTTAGCAAATTTAATCGGAACCATCTTCGATTTTTTTGGATTTTTTACAAATTTTAATTTTTATGATCGAAATTTTAGCCAATTCAATTGAAACTATCTTCGATTTTTGTATATTTTTTAAAAAATTTTAATTTTTATGAACGAAATTTTAGCAAATTTAATTGAAACTATCTTCGATTTTTTTGGATTTTTTACAAATTTTAATTTTTATGAACGAAATTTTAGCAAATTTAATTGAAACTATCTTCGATTTTTTTGGATTTTTTTACAAATTTTAATTTTTATGAACGAAATGTTAGCAAATTCAATTAAAACTATCTTCGATTTTTTTGGATTTTTTTAAATATTTTAATTTTTATGAACGAAATTTTAGTAAATTTAATTGAAACTATCTTAGATTTTTTTGAAATTTTTTACAAATTTTAATTTTTATGAACGAAATTTTAGCAAATTTAATCGGAACTATCTTCGATTTTTTTAGATTTTTTATAAATTTTAATTTTTATGATCGAAATTTTAGCAAATTCAATTGAAACTATCTTTAATTTTTGGGGATTTTTTTACAAATTTTAATTTTTATGAACGAAATTTTAGCAAATTCAATTGAAACTATCTTCGAATTTTTTGGATTTTTTAAAAATTTTAATTTTTATGAACGAAATTTTAGCAAATTTAATCGGAACTATCTTCGATTTTTTTAGATTTTTTATAAATTTTAATTTTTATGATCGAAATTTTAGCAAATTCAATTGAAACTATCTTTAATTTTTGTGGATTTTTTTACAAATTTTAATTTTTATGAACGAAATTTTAGCAAATACAATTGAAACTACCTTCGATTTTTTTGGATTTTTTACAAATTTTAATTTTTATGAACGAAATTTTAGCAAATTTAATTGAAACTATCTTCGATTTTTTTGGATTTTTTTACAAATTTTAATTTTTATGAACGAAATGTTAGCAAATTCAATTAAAACTATCTTCGATTTTTTTGGATTTTTTTAAATATTTTAATTTTTATGAACGAAATTTTAGTAAATTTAATTGAAACTATCTTAGATTTTTTTGAAATTTTTTACAAATTTTAATTTTTATGAACGAAATTTTAGCAAATTTAATCGGAACTATCTTCGATTTTTTTAGATTTTTTATAAATTTTAATTTTTATGATCGAAATTTTAGCAAATTCAATTGAAACTATCTTTAATTTTTGGGGATTTTTTTACAAATTTTAATTTTTATGAACGAAATTTTAGCAAATTCAATTGAAACTATCTTCGAATTTTTTGGATTTTTTAAAAATTTTAATTTTTATGAACGAAATTTTAGCAAATTTAATCGGAACTATCTTCGATTTTTTTAGATTTTTTATAAATTTTAATTTTTATGATCGAAATTTTAGCAAATTCAATTGAAACTATCTTTAATTTTTGTGGATTTTTTTACAAATTTTAATTTTTATGAACGAAATTTTAGCAAATACAATTGAAACTACCTTCGAATTTTTTGGATTTTTTAAAAATTTTAATTTTTATGAACGAAATTTTAGCAAATTCAATTGAAACAATCTTCGATTTTTTTGGATTTTTTTACAAATTTTAATTTTAAGAACGAAATTTTAGCAAATTCAATTGAAACTATCTTCAACTTTTTGGATTTTTTTTCAAATTTCATTTTTTATGCACGAAATTTTAGCAAATTTAATTGAAACTATCCTCGATTTTTTTGGTTTTTTTAAATATTTTAATTTTTATGAACGAAATTTTAGCAAATTCAATTGAAACTATCTTCGAATTTTTTGGATTTTTAAAAAAGTTTAATTTTTATGAACGATATTTTAGCAAATTTATTCGGAACTATCTTCGATTTTTTTGAAATTTTTTACAAATTTTAATTTTTATGAACGAAATTTTAGCAAATTTAATCGGAACTATCTTCGATTTTTTTAGATTTTTTACAAATTTTAATTTTTATGTTCGAAATTTTAGCAAATTCAATTGAATCTATCTTTAATTTTTGTGGATTTTTTTACAAATTTTAATTTTTATGAACGAAATTTTAGCAAATTTAATCGGAACTATCTTCGATTTTTTTTGGATTTTTTACAAATTTTAATTTTTATGATCGAAAATTTAGCCAATTTAATTGAAACTATCTTCGATTTTTGTATTTTTTTTAAAAAATTTTAATTTTTATGAACGAAATTTTAGCAAATTTAATTGAAACTATCTTCGATTTTTTTGGATTTTTTAAAAATTTTAATTTTTATGAACGAAATTTTAGCAAATTTAATTGAAACTATCTTCGATTTTTTTACAAATTTTAATTTTTATGAACGAAATTTTAGCAAATTTAATTGAAACTATCTTCGATTTTTTTGGATTTTTTTACAAAATTTAATTTTTATGAACGCAATTTTAGCAAATTCAATTAAAACTATCTTCGATTTTTTTGGATTTTTTTAAATATTTTAATTTTTATGAACGAAATTTTAGCAAATTTAATTGAAACTATCTTCGATTTTTTTGGATTTTTTACAAATTTTAATTTTTATGAACGAAATTTTAGCAAATTGAATTGAACCTATCTTCGATTTTTTTGGATTTTTTTACAAATTTTAATTTTTATGAACGAAATTTTAGCAAATTCAATTGAAACTATCTTCGATTTTTTTGGATTTTTTTAAATATTTTAATTTTTATGAACGAAATTTAAGCAAATTTAATTGAAACTATCTTCGATTTTTTTGAAATTTTTTACAAATTTTAATTTTTATGAACGAAATTTTAGCAAATTTAATCGGAACTATCTTCGATTTTTTTAGTTTTTTTACAAATTTTAATTTTTATGATCGAAATTTTAGCAAATTCAATTGAAACTATCTTTAATTTTTGTGGATTTTTTTACAAATTTTAATTTTTATGAACGAAATTTTAGCAAATACAATTGAAACTACCTTCGAATTTTTTGGATTTTTTAAAAATTTTAATTTTTATGAACGAAATTTTAGCAAATTCAATTGAAACAATCTTCGATTTTTTTGGATTTTTTTACAAATTCTTAATTTTAAGAACGAAATTTTAGCAAATTCAATTGAAACTATCTTCAACTTTTTGGATTTTTTTTCAAATTTCATTTTTTATGCACGAAATTTTAGCAAATTTAATTGAAACTATCCTCGATTTTTTTGGATTTTTTTAAATATTTTAATTTTTATGAACGAAATTTTAGCAAATTCAATTGAAACTATCTTCGAATTTTTTGGATTTTTAAAAAATTTTAATTTTTATGAACGATATTTTAGCAAATTTAATCGGAACTATCTTCGATTTTTTTGAAATTTTTTACAAATTTTAATTTTTATGAACGAAATTTTAGCAAATTTAATCGGAACTATCTTCGATTTTTTTAGATTTTTTACAAATTTTAATTTTTATGTTCGAAATTTTAGCAAATTCAATTGAATCTATCTTTAATTTTTGTGGATTTTTTTACAAATTTTAATTTTTATGAACGAAATTTTAGCAAATTTAATCGGAACTATCTTCGATTTTTTTTGGATTTTTTACAAATTTTAATTTTTATGATCGAAAATTTAGCAAATTCAATTGAAACTATCTTCGATTTTTGTATATTTTTTAAAAAATTTTAATTTTTATGAACGAAATTTTAGCAAATTTAATTGAAACTATCTTCGATTTTTTTGGATTTTTTACAAATTTTAATTTTTATGAACGAAATTTTAACAAATTTAATTGAAACTATCTTCGATTTTTTTTTATTTTTTTACAAATTTTAATTTTTATGAACGAAATTTTAGCAAATTTAATTGAAACTATCTTCGATTTTTTTGGATTTTTTTACAAATTTTAATTTTTATGAACGAAATTTTAGCAAATTTAATCGGAACCATCTTCGATTTTTTTGGATTTTTTACAAATTTTAATTTTTATGATCGAAATTTTAGCCAATTCAATTGAAACTATCTTCGATTTTTGTATATTTTTTAAAAAATTTTAATTTTTATGAACGAAATTTTAGCAAATTTAATTGAAACTATCTTCGATTTTTTTGGATTTTTTACAAATTTTAATTTTTATGAACGAAATTTTAGCAAATTTAATTGAAACTATCTTCGATTTTTTTGGATTTTTTTACAAATTTTAATTTTTATGAACGAAATGTTAGCAAATTCAATTAAAACTATCTTCGATTTTTTTGGATTTTTTTAAATATTTTAATTTTTATGAACGAAATTTTAGTAAATTTAATTGAAACTATCTTAGATTTTTTTGAAATTTTTTACAAATTTTAATTTTTATGAACGAAATTTTAGCAAATTTAATCGGAACTATCTTCGATTTTTTTAGATTTTTTATAAATTTTAATTTTTATGATCGAAATTTTAGCAAATTCAATTGAAACTATCTTTAATTTTTGGGGATTTTTTTACAAATTTTAATTTTTATGAACGAAATTTTAGCAAATTCAATTGAAACTATCTTCGAATTTTTTGGATTTTTTAAAAATTTTAATTTTTATGAACGAAATTTTAGCAAATTTAATCGGAACTATCTTCGATTTTTTTAGATTTTTTATAAATTTTAATTTTTATGATCGAAATTTTAGCAAATTCAATTGAAACTATCTTTAATTTTTGTGGATTTTTTTACAAATTTTAATTTTTATGAACGAAATTTTAGCAAATACAATTGAAACTACCTTCGATTTTTTTGGATTTTTTACAAATTTTAATTTTTATGAACGAAATTTTAGCAAATTTAATTGAAACTATCTTCGATTTTTTTGGATTTTTTTACAAATTTTAATTTTTATGAACGAAATGTTAGCAAATTCAATTAAAACTATCTTCGATTTTTTTGGATTTTTTTAAATATTTTAATTTTTATGAACGAAATTTTAGTAAATTTAATTGAAACTATCTTAGATTTTTTTGAAATTTTTTACAAATTTTAATTTTTATGAACGAAATTTTAGCAAATTTAATCGGAACTATCTTCGATTTTTTTAGATTTTTTATAAATTTTAATTTTTATGATCGAAATTTTAGCAAATTCAATTGAAACTATCTTTAATTTTTGGGGATTTTTTTACAAATTTTAATTTTTATGAACGAAATTTTAGCAAATTCAATTGAAACTATCTTCGAATTTTTTGGATTTTTTAAAAATTTTAATTTTTATGAACGAAATTTTAGCAAATTTAATCGGAACTATCTTCGATTTTTTTAGATTTTTTATAAATTTTAATTTTTATGATCGAAATTTTAGCAAATTCAATTGAAACTATCTTTAATTTTTGTGGATTTTTTTACAAATTTTAATTTTTATGAACGAAATTTTAGCAAATACAATTGAAACTACCTTCGAATTTTTTGGATTTTTTAAAAATTTTAATTTTTATGAACGAAATTTTAGCAAATTCAATTGAAACAATCTTCGATTTTTTTGGATTTTTTTACAAATTTTAATTTTAAGAACGAAATCTTAGCAAATTCAATTGAAACTATCTTCAACTTTTTGGATTTTTTTTCAAATTTCATTTTTTATGCACGAAATTTTAGCAAATTTAATTGAAACTATCCTCGATTTTTTTGGATTTTTTTAAATATTTTAATTTTTATGAACGAAATTTTAGCAAATTCAATTGAAACTATCTTCGAATTTTTTGGATTTTTAAAAAATTTTAATTTTTATGAACGATATTTTAGCAAATTTAATCGGAACTATCTTCGATTTTTTTGAAATTTTTTACAAATTTTAATTTTTATGAACGAAATTTTAGCAAATTTAATCGGAACTATCTTCGATTTTTTAGATTTTTTACAAATTTTAATTTTTATGATCGAAATTTTAGCAAATTCAATTGAAACTATCTTTAATTTTTGTGGATTTTTTTACAAATTTTAATTTTTATGAACGAAATTTTAGCAAATTCAATTGAAACTATCTTCGATTTTTGTATATTTTTTAAAAAATTTTAATTTTTATGAACGAAATTTTAGCAAATTTAATTGAAACTATCTTCGATTTTTTTGGATTTTTTACAAATTTTAATTTTTAAGAACGAAATTTTAGCAAATTTAAATGAACCTATCTTCGATTTTTTTGGATTTTTTTACAAATTTTAATTTTTATGAACGAAATTTTAGCAAATTCAATTGAAACTATCTTCGATTTTTTTGGATTTTTTTAAATATTTTAATTTTTATGAACGAAATTTTAGCAAATTTAATTGAAACTATCTTCGATTTTTTTGAAATTTTTTACAAATTTTAATTTTTATGAACGAAATTTTAGCAAATTTAATCGGAACTATCTTCGATTTTTTTAAATTTTTTACAAATTTTAATATTTATGATCGAAATTTTATCAAATTCAATTGAAACTATCTTCGATTTTTGTATATTTTTTAAAAAATTTTAATTTTTATGAACGAAATTTTAGCAAATTTAATCGGAACTATCTTCGATTTTTTTAGATTTTTTATAAATTTTAATTTTTATGATCGAAATTTTAGCAAATTCAATTGAAACTATCTTTAATTTTTGGGGATTTTTTTACAAATTTTAATTTTTATGAACGAAATTTTGGCAAATTCAATTGAAACTATCTTCGAATTTTTTGGATTTTTTAAAAATTTTAATTTTTATGAACGAAATTTTAGCAAATTTAATCGGAACTATCTTCGATTTTTTTAGATTTTTTATAAATTTTAATTTTTATGATCGAAATTTTAGCAAATTCAATTGAAACTATCTTTAATTTTTGTGGATTTTTTTACAAATTTTAATTTTTATGAACGAAATTTTAGCAAATACAATTGAAACTACCTTCGAATTTTTTGGATTTTTTAAAAATTTTAATTTTTATGAACGAAATTTTAGCAAATTCAATTGAAACAATCTTCGATTTTTTTGGATTTTTTTACAAATTTTAATTTTAAGAACGAAATTTTAGCAAATTCAATTGAAACTATCTTCAACTTTTTGGATTTTTTTTCAAATTTCATTTTTTATGCACGAAATTTTAGCAAATTTAATTGAAACTATCCTCGATTTTTTTGGTTTTTTTAAATATTTTAATTTTTATGAACGAAATTTTAGCAAATTCAATTGAAACTATCTTCGAATTTTTTGGATTTTTAAAAAAGTTTAATTTTTATGAACGATATTTTAGCAAATTTATTCGGAACTATCTTCGATTTTTTTGAAATTTTTTACAAATTTTAATTTTTATGAACGAAATTTTAGCAAATTTAATCGGAACTATCTTCGATTTTTTTAGATTTTTTACAAATTTTAATTTTTATGTTCGAAATTTTAGCAAATTCAATTGAATCTATCTTTAATTTTTGTGGATTTTTTTACAAATTTTAATTTTTATGAACGAAATTTTAGCAAATTGAATTGAACCTATCTTCGATTTTTTTGGATTTTTTTACAAATTTTAATTTTTATGAACGAAATTTTAGCAAATTCAATTGAAACTATCTTCGATTTTTTTGGATTTTTTTAAATATTTTAATTTTTATGAACGAAATTTAAGCAAATTTAATTGAAACTATCTTCGATTTTTTTGAAATTTTTTACAAATTTTAATTTTTATGAACGAAATTTTAGCAAATTTAATCGGAACTATCTTCGATTTTTTTAGTTTTTTTACAAATTTTAATTTTTATGATCGAAATTTTAGCAAATTTAATTGAAACTATCTTCGATTTTTTTGGATTTTTTTACAAATTTTAATTTTTATGAACGAAATTTTAGCAAATTTAATCGGAACCATCTTCGATTTTTTTGGATTTTTTACAAATTTTAATTTTTATGATCGAAATTTTAGCCAATTCAATTGAAACTATCTTCGATTTTTGTATATTTTTTAAAAAATTTTAATTTTTATGAACGAAATTTTAGCAAATTTAATTGAAACTATCTTCGATATTTTTGGATTTTTTACAAATTTTAATTTTTATGAACGAAATTTTAGCAAATTTAATTGAAACTATCTTCGATTTTTTTGGATTTTTTTACAAATTTTAATTTTTATGAACGAAATGTTAGCAAATTCAATTAAAACTATCTTCGATTTTTTTGGATTTTTTTAAATATTTTAATTTTTATGAACGAAATTTTAGTAAATTTAATTGAAACTATCTTAGATTTTTTTGAAATTTTTTACAAATTTTAATTTTTATGAACGAAATTTTAGCAAATTTAATCGGAACTATCTTCGATTTTTTTAGATTTTTTATAAATTTTAATTTTTATGATCGAAATTTTAGCAAATTCAATTGAAACTATCTTTAATTTTTGGGGATTTTTTTACAAATTTTAATTTTTATGAACGAAATTTTAGCAAATTCAATTGAAACTATCTTCGAATTTTTTGGATTTTTTAAAAATTTTAATTTTTATGAACGAAATTTTAGCAAATTTAATCGGAACTATCTTCGATTTTTTTAGATTTTTTATAAATTTTAATTTTTATGATCGAAATTTTAGCAAATTCAATTGAAACTATCTTCGATTTTTGTATATTTTTTAAAAAATTTTAATTTTTATGAACGAAATTTTAGCAAATTTAATTGAAACTATCTTCGATTTTTTTGGATTTTTTACAAATTTTAATTTTTATGAACGAAATTTTAACAAATTTAATTGAAACTATCTTCGATTTTTTTTTATTTTTTTACAAATTTTAATTTTTATGAACGAAATTTTAGCAAATTTAATTGAAACTATCTTCGATTTTTTTGGATTTTTTTACAAATTTTAATTTTTATGAACGAAATTTTAGCAAATTTAATCGGAACCATCTTCGATTTTTTTGGATTTTTTACAAATTTTAATTTTTATGATCGAAATTTTAGCCAATTCAATTGAAACTATCTTCGATTTTTGTATATTTTTTAAAAAATTTTAATTTTTATGAACGAAATTTTAGCAAATTTAATTGAAACTATCTTCGATTTTTTTGGATTTTTTACAAATTTTAATTTTTATGAACGAAATTTTAGCAAATTTAATTGAAACTATCTTCGATTTTTTTGGATTTTTTTACAAATTTTAATTTTTATGAACGAAATGTTAGCAAATTCAATTAAAACTATCTTCGATTTTTTTGGATTTTTTTAAATATTTTAATTTTTATGAACGAAATTTTAGTAAATTTAATTGAAACTATCTTAGATTTTTTTGAAATTTTTTACAAATTTTAATTTTTATGAACGAAATTTTA
The DNA here is from genome assembly GCA_963932335.1 of Andrena marginata. Lineage (NCBI taxonomy): Eukaryota > Metazoa > Arthropoda > Insecta > Hymenoptera > Andrenidae > Andrena > Andrena marginata. The sequence continues at coordinate 24,593 of CAWVQI010000317.1, forward strand.
GCAAATTTAATCGGAACTATCTTCGATTTTTTTAGATTTTTTATAAATTTTAATTTTTATGATCGAAATTTTAGCAAATTCAATTGAAACTATCTTTAATTTTTGGGGATTTTTTTACAAATTTTAATTTTTATGAACGATATTTTAGCAAATTTAATCGGAACTATCTTCGATTTTTTTGAAATTTTTTACAAATTTTAATTTTTATGAACGAAATTTTAGCAAATTTAATCGGAACTATCTTCGATTTTTTAGATTTTTTACAAATTTTAATTTTTATGATCGAAATTTTAGCAAATTCAATTGAAACTATCTTTAATTTTTGTGGATTTTTTTACAAATTTTAATTTTTATGAACGAAATTTTAGCAAATTCAATTGAAACTATCTTCGATTTTTGTATATTTTTTAAAAAATTTTAATTTTTATGAACGAAATTTTAGCAAATTTAATTGAAACTATCTTCGATTTTTTTGGATTTTTTACAAATTTTAATTTTTAAGAACGAAATTTTAGCAAATTTAAATGAACCTATCTTCGATTTTTTTGGATTTTTTTACAAATTTTAATTTTTATGAACGAAATTTTAGCAAATTCAATTGAAACTATCTTCGATTTTTTTGGATTTTTTTAAATATTTTAATTTTTATGAACGAAATTTTAGCAAATTTAATTGAAACTATCTTCGATTTTTTTGAAATTTTTTACAAATTTTAATTTTTATGAACGAAATTTTAGCAAATTTAATCGGAACTATCTTCGATTTTTTTAAATTTTTTACAAATTTTAATATTTATGATCGAAATTTTATCAAATTCAATTGAAACTATCTTCGATTTTTGTATATTTTTTAAAAAATTTTAATTTTTATGAACGAAATTTTAGCAAATTTAATCGGAACTATCTTCGATTTTTTTAGATTTTTTATAAATTTTAATTTTTATGATCGAAATTTTAGCAAATTCAATTGAAACTATCTTTAATTTTTGGGGATTTTTTTACAAATTTTAATTTTTATGAACGAAATTTTGGCAAATTCAATTGAAACTATCTTCGAATTTTTTGGATTTTTTAAAAATTTTAATTTTTATGAACGAAATTTTAGCAAATTTAATCGGAACTATCTTCGATTTTTTTAGATTTTTTATAAATTTTAATTTTTATGATCGAAATTTTAGCAAATTCAATTGAAAATATCTTTAATTTTTGTGGATTTTTTTACAAATTTTAATTTTTATGAACGAAATTTTAGCAAATACAATTGAAACTACCTTCGAATTTTTTGGATTTTTTAAAAATTTTAATTTTTATGAACGAAATTTTAGCAAATTCAATTGAAACAATCTTCGATTTTTTTGGATTTTTTTACAAATTTTAATTTTAAGAACGAAATTTTAGCAAATTCAATTGAAACTATCTTCAACTTTTTGGATTTTTTTTCAAATTTCATTTTTTATGCACGAAATTTTAGCAAATTTAATTGAAACTATCCTCGATTTTTTTGGTTTTTTTAAATATTTTAATTTTTATGAACGAAATTTTAGCAAATTCAATTGAAACTATCTTCGAATTTTTTGGATTTTTAAAAAAGTTTAATTTTTATGAACGATATTTTAGCAAATTTATTCGGAACTATCTTCGATTTTTTTGAAATTTTTTACAAATTTTAATTTTTATGAACGAAATTTTAGCAAATTTAATCGGAACTATCTTCGATTTTTTTAGATTTTTTACAAATTTTAATTTTTATGTTCGAAATTTTAGCAAATTCAATTGAATCTATCTTTAATTTTTGTGGATTTTTTTACAAATTTTAATTTTTATGAACGAAATTTTAGCAAATTGAATTGAACCTATCTTCGATTTTTTTGGATTTTTTTACAAATTTTAATTTTTATGAACGAAATTTTAGCAAATTCAATTGAAACTATCTTCGATTTTTTTGGATTTTTTTAAATATTTTAATTTTTATGAACGAAATTTAAGCAAATTTAATTGAAACTATCTTCGATTTTTTTGAAATTTTTTACAAATTTTAATTTTTATGAACGAAATTTTAGCAAATTTAATCGGAACTATCTTCGATTTTTTTAGTTTTTTTACAAATTTTAATTTTTATGATCGAAATTTTAGCAAATTTAATTGAAACTATCTTCGATTTTTTTGGATTTTTTTACAAATTTTAATTTTTATGAACGAAATTTTAGCAAATTTAATCGGAACCATCTTCGATTTTTTTGGATTTTTTACAAATTTTAATTTTTATGATCGAAATTTTAGCCAATTCAATTGAAACTATCTTCGATTTTTGTATATTTTTTAAAAAATTTTAATTTTTATGAACGAAATTTTAGCAAATTTAATTGAAACTATCTTCGATATTTTTGGATTTTTTACAAATTTTAATTTTTATGAACGAAATTTTAGCAAATTTAATTGAAACTATCTTCGATTTTTTTGGATTTTTTTACAAATTTTAATTTTTATGAACGAAATGTTAGCAAATTCAATTAAAACTATCTTCGATTTTTTTGGATTTTTTTAAATATTTTAATTTTTATGAACGAAATTTTAGTAAATTTAATTGAAACTATCTTAGATTTTTTTGAAATTTTTTACAAATTTTAATTTTTATGAACGAAATTTTAGCAAATTTAATCGGAACTATCTTCGATTTTTTTAGATTTTTTATAAATTTTAATTTTTATGATCGAAATTTTAGCAAATTCAATTGAAACTATCTTTAATTTTTGGGGATTTTTTTACAAATTTTAATTTTTATGAACGAAATTTTAGCAAATTCAATTGAAACTATCTTCGAATTTTTTGGATTTTTTAAAAATTTTAATTTTTATGAACGAAATTTTAGCAAATTTAATCGGAACTATCTTCGATTTTTTTAGATTTTTTATAAATTTTAATTTTTATGATCGAAATTTTAGCAAATTCAATTGAAACTATCTTTAATTTTTGTGGATTTTTTTACAAATTTTAATTTTTATGAACGAAATTTTAGCAAATACAATTGAAACTACCTTCGATTTTTTTGGATTTTTTACAAATTTTAATTTTTATGAACGAAATTTTAGCAAATTTAATTGAAACTATCTTCGATTTTTTTGGATTTTTTTACAAATTTTAATTTTTATGAACGAAATTTTAGCAAATTTAATTGAAACTATCTTCGATTTTTTTGGATTTTTTTACAAATTTTAATTTTTATGAACGAAATCTTAGCAAATTTAATCGGAACCATCTTCGATTTTTTTGGATTTTTTACAAATTTTAATTTTTATGATCGAAATTTTAGCCAATTCAATTGAAACTATCTTCGATTTTTGTATATTTTTTAAAAAATTTTAATTTTTATGAACGAAATTTTAGCAAATTTAATTGAAACTATCTTCGATATTTTTGGATTTTTTACAAATTTTAATTTTTATGAACGAAATTTTAGCAAATTTAATTGAAACTATCTTCGATTTTTTTGGATTTTTTTACAAATTTTAATTTTTATGAACGAAATGTTAGCAAATTCAATTAAAACTATCTTCGATTTTTTTGGATTTTTTTAAATATTTTAATTTTTATGAACGAAATTTTAGTAAATTTAATTGAAACTATCTTAGATTTTTTTGAAATTTTTTACAAATTTTAATTTTTATGAACGAAATTTTAGCAAATTTAATCGGAACTATCTTCGATTTTTTAGATTTTTTATAAATTTTAATTTTTATGATCGAAATTTTAGCAAATTCAATTGAAACTATCTTTAATTTTTGGGGATTTTTTTACAAATTTTAATTTTTATGAACGAAATTTTAGCAAATTCAATTGAAACTATCTTCGAATTTTTTGGATTTTTTAAAAATTTTAATTTTTATGAACGAAATTTTAGCAAATTTAATCGGAACTATCTTCGATTTTTTTAGATTTTTTATAAATTTTAATTTTTATGATCGAAATTTTAGCAAATTCAATTGAAACTATCTTTAATTTTTGTGGATTTTTTTACAAATTTTAATTTTTATGAACGAAATTTTAGCAAATTCAATTGAAACAATCTTCGATTTTTTTGGATTTTTTTACAAATTTTAATTTTAAGAACGAAATTTTAGCAAATTCAATTGAAACTATCTTCAACTTTTTGGATTTTTTTTCAAATTTCATTTTTTATGCACGAAATTTTAGCAAATTTAATTGAAACTATCCTCGATTTTTTTGGTTTTTTTAAATATTTTAATTTTTATGAACGAAATTTTAGCAAATTCAATTGAAACTATCTTCGAATTTTTTGGATTTTTAAAAAAGTTTAATTTTTATGAACGATATTTTAGCAAATTTATTCGGAACTATCTTCGATTTTTTTGAAATTTTTTACAATTTTTAATTTTTATGAACGAAATTTTAGCAAATTTAATCGGAACTATCTTCGATTTTTTTAGATTTTTTACAAATTTTAATTTTTATGTTCGAAATTTTAGCAAATTCAATTGAATCTATCTTTAATTTTTGTGGATTTTTTTACAAATTTTAATTTTTATGAACGAAATTTTAGCAAATTGAATTGAACCTATCTTCGATTTTTTTGGATTTTTTTACAAATTTTAATTTTTATGAACGAAATTTTAGCAAATTCAATTGAAACTATCTTCGATTTTTTTGGATTTTTTTAAATATTTTAATTTTTATGAACGAAATTTAAGCAAATTTAATTGAAACTATCTTCGATTTTTTTGAAATTTTTTACAAATTTTAATTTTTATGAACGAAATTTTAGCAAATTTAATCGGAACTATCTTCGATTTTTTTAGTTTTTTTACAAATTTTAATTTTTATGATCGAAATTTTAGCAAATTTAATTGAAACTATCTTCGATTTTTTTGGATTTTTTTACAAATTTTAATTTTTATGAACGAAATTTTAGCAAATTTAATCGGAACCATCTTCGATTTTTTTGGATTTTTTACAAATTTTAATTTTTATGATCGAAATTTTAGCCAATTCAATTGAAACTATCTTCGATTTTTGTATATTTTTTAAAAAATTTTAATTTTTATGAACGAAATTTTAGCAAATTTAATTGAAACTATCTTCGATATTTTTGGATTTTTTACAAATTTTAATTTTTATGAACGAAATTTTAGCAAATTTAATTGAAACTATCTTCGATTTTTTTGGATTTTTTTACAAATTTTAATTTTTATGAACGAAATGTTAGCAAATTCAATTAAAACTATCTTCGATTTTTTTGTATTTTTTTAAATATTTTAATTTTTATGAACGAAATTTTAGTAAATTTAATTGAAACTATCTTAGATTTTTTTGAAATTTTTTACAAATTTTAATTTTTATGAACGAAATTTTAGCAAATTTAATCGGAACTATCTTCGATTTTTTTAGATTTTTTATAAATTTTAATTTTTATGATCGAAATTTTAGCAAATTCAATTGAAACTATCTTTAATTTTTGGGGATTTTTTTACAAATTTTAATTTTTATGAACGAAATTTTAGCAAATTCAATTGAAACTATCTTCGAATTTTTTGGATTTTTTAAAAATTTTAATTTTTATGAACGAAATTTTAGCAAATTTAATCGGAACTATCTTCGATTTTTTTAGATTTTTTATAAATTTTAATTTTTATGATCGAAATTTTAGCAAATTCAATTGAAACTATCTTCGATTTTTGTATATTTTTTAAAAAATTTTAATTTTTATGAACGAAATTTTAGCAAATTTAATTGAAACTATCTTCGATTTTTTTGGATTTTTTACAAATTTTAATTTTTATGAACGAAATTTTAACAAATTTAATTGAAACTATCTTCGATTTTTTTTTATTTTTTTACAAATTTTAATTTTTATGAACGAAATTTTAGCAAATTTAATTGAAACTATCTTCGATTTTTTTGGATTTTTTTACAAATTTTAATTTTTATGAACGAAATTTTAGCAAATTTAATCGGAACCATCTTCGATTTTTTTGGATTTTTTACAAATTTTAATTTTTATGATCGAAATTTTAGCCAATTCAATTGAAACTATCTTCGATTTTTGTATATTTTTTAAAAAATTTTAATTTTTATGAACGAAATTTTAGCAAATTTAATTGAAACTATCTTCGATTTTTTTGGATTTTTTACAAATTTTAATTTTTATGAACGAAATTTTAGCAAATTTAATTGAAACTATCTTCGATTTTTTTGGATTTTTTTACAAATTTTAATTTTTATGAACGAAATGTTAGCAAATTCAATTAAAACTATCTTCGATTTTTTTGGATTTTTTTAAATATTTTAATTTTTATGAACGAAATTTTAGTAAATTTAATTGAAACTATCTTAGATTTTTTTGAAATTTTTTACAAATTTTAATTTTTATGAACGAAATTTTAGCAAATTTAATCGGAACTATCTTCGATTTTTTTAGATTTTTTATAAATTTTAATTTTTATGATCGAAATTTTAGCAAATTCAATTGAAACTATCTTTAATTTTTGGGGATTTTTTTACAAATTTTAATTTTTATGAACGAAATTTTAGCAAATTCAATTGAAACTATCTTCGAATTTTTTGGATTTTTTAAAAATTTTAATTTTTATGAACGAAATTTTAGCAAATTTAATCGGAACTATCTTCGATTTTTTTAGATTTTTTATAAATTTTAATTTTTATGATCGAAATTTTAGCAAATTCAATTGAAACTATCTTTAATTTTTGTGGATTTTTTTACAAATTTTAATTTTTATGAACGAAATTTTAGCAAATACAATTGAAACTACCTTCGATTTTTTAGGATTTTTTACAAATTTTAATTTTTATGAACGAAATTTTAGCAAATTTAATTGAAACTATCTTCGATTTTTTTGGATTTTTTTACAAATTTTAATTTTTATGAACGAAATGTTAGCAAATTCAATTAAAACTATCTTCGATTTTTTTGGATTTTTTTAAATATTTTAATTTTTATGAACGAAATTTTAGTAAATTTAATTGAAACTATCTTAGATTTTTTTGAAATTTTTTACAAATTTTAATTTTTATGAACGAAATTTTAGCAAATTTAATCGGAACTATCTTCGATTTTTTTAGATTTTTTATAAATTTTAATTTTTATGATCGAAATTTTAGCAAATTCAATTGAAACTATCTTTAATTTTTGGGGATTTTTTTACAAATTTTAATTTTTATGAACGAAATTTTAGCAAATTCAATTGAAACTATCTTCGAATTTTTTGGATTTTTTAAAAATTTTAATTTTTATGAACGAAATTTTAGCAAATTTAATCGGAACTATCTTCGATTTTTTTAGATTTTTTATAAATTTTAATTTTTATGATCGAAATTTTAGCAAATTCAATTGAAACTATCTTTAATTTTTGTGGATTTTTTTACAAATTTTAATTTTTATGAACGAAATTTTAGCAAATACAATTGAAACTACCTTCGAATTTTTTGGATTTTTTAAAAATTTTAATTTTTATGAACGAAATTTTAGCAAATTCAATTGAAACAATCTTCGATTTTTTTGGATTTTTTTACAAATTTTAATTTTAAGAACGAAATCTTAGCAAATTCAATTGAAACTATCTTCAACTTTTTGGATTTTTTTTCAAATTTCATTTTTTATGCACGAAATTTTAGCAAATTTAATTGAAACTATCCTCGATTTTTTTGGATTTTTTTAAATATTTTAATTTTTATGAACGAAATTTTAGCAAATTCAATTGAAACTATCTTCGAATTTTTTGGATTTTTAAAAAATTTTAATTTTTATGAACGATATTTTAGCAAATTTAATCGGAACTATCTTCGATTTTTTTGAAATTTTTTACAAATTTTAATTTTTATGAACGAAATTTTAGCAAATTTAATCGGAACTATCTTCGATTTTTTAGATTTTTTACAAATTTTAATTTTTATGATCGAAATTTTAGCAAATTCAATTGAAACTATCTTTAATTTTTGTGGATTTTTTTACAAATTTTAATTTTTATGAACGAAATTTTAGCAAATTCAATTGAAACTATCTTCGATTTTTGTATATTTTTTAAAAAATTTTAATTTTTATGAACGAAATTTTAGCAAATTTAATTGAAACTATCTTCGATTTTTTTGGATTTTTTACAAATTTTAATTTTTAAGAACGAAATTTTAGCAAATTTAAATGAACCTATCTTCGATTTTTTTGGATTTTTTTACAAATTTTAATTTTTATGAACGAAATTTTAGCAAATTCAATTGAAACTATCTTCGATTTTTTTGGATTTTTTTAAATATTTTAATTTTTATGAACGAAATTTTAGCAAATTTAATTGAAACTATCTTCGATTTTTTTGAAATTTTTTACAAATTTTAATTTTTATGAACGAAATTTTAGCAAATTTAATCGGAACTATCTTCGATTTTTTTAAATTTTTTACAAATTTTAATATTTATGATCGAAATTTTATCAAATTCAATTGAAACTATCTTCGATTTTTGTATATTTTTTAAAAAATTTTAATTTTTATGAACGAAATTTTAGCAAATTTAATCGGAACTATCTTCGATTTTTTTAGATTTTTTATAAATTTTAATTTTTATGATCGAAGTTTTAGCAAATTCAATTGAAACTATCTTTAATTTTTGGGGATTTTTTTACAAATTTTAATTTTTATGAACGAAATTTTGGCAAATTCAATTGAAACTATCTTCGAATTTTTTGGATTTTTTAAAAATTTTAATTTTTATGAACGAAATTTTAGCAAATTTAATCGGAACTATCTTCGATTTTTTTAGATTTTTTATAAATTTTAATTTTTATGATCGAAATTTTAGCAAATTCAATTGAAACTATCTTTAATTTTTGTGGATTTTTTTACAAATTTTAATTTTTATGAACGAAATTTTAGCAAATACAATTGAAACTACCTTCGAATTTTTTGGATTTTTTAAAAATTTTAATTTTTATGAACGAAATTTTAGCAAATTCAATTGAAACAATCTTCGATTTTTTTGGATTTTTTTACAAATTTTAATTTTAAGAACGAAATTTTAGCAAATTCAATTGAAACTATCTTCAACTTTTTGGATTTTTTTTCAAATTTCATTTTTTATGCACGAAATTTTAGCAAATTTAATTGAAACTATCCTCGATTTTTTTGGTTTTTTTAAATATTTTAATTTTTATGAACGAAATTTTAGCAAATTCAATTGAAACTATCTTCGAATTTTTTGGATTTTTAAAAAAGTTTAATTTTTATGAACGATATTTTAGCAAATTTATTCGGAACTATCTTCGATTTTTTTGAAATTTTTTACAAATTTTAATTTTTATGAACGAAATTTTAGCAAATTTAATCGGAACTATCTTCGATTTTTTTAGATTTTTTACAAATTTTAATTTTTATGTTCGAAATTTTAGCAAATTCAATTGAATCTATCTTTAATTTTTGTGGATTTTTTTACAAATTTTAATTTTTATGAACGAAATTTTAGCAAATTGAATTGAACCTATCTTCGATTTTTTTGGATTTTTTTACAAATTTTAATTTTTATGAACGAAATTTTAGCAAATTCAATTGAAACTATCTTCGATTTTTTTGGATTTTTTTAAATATTTTAATTTTTATGAACGAAATTTAAGCAAATTTAATTGAAACTATCTTCGATTTTTTTGAAATTTTTTACAAATTTTAATTTTTATGAACGAAATTTTAGCAAATTTAATCGGAACTATCTTCGATTATTTAGTTTTTTTACAAATTTTAATTTTTATGATCGAAATTTTAGCAAATTTAATTGAAACTATCTTCGATTTTTTTGGATTTTTTTACAAATTTTAATTTTTATGAACGAAATTTTAGCAAATTTAATCGGAACCATCTTCGATTTTTTTGGATTTTTTACAAATTTTAATTTTTATGATCGAAATTTTAGCCAATTCAATTGAAACTATCTTCGATTTTTGTATATTTTTTAAAAAATTTTAATTTTTATGAACGAAATTTTAGCAAATTTAATTGAAACTATCTTCGATATTTTTGGATTTTTTACAAATTTTAATTTTTATGAACGAAATTTTAGCAAATTTAATTGAAACTATCTTCGATTTTTTTGGATTTTTTTACAAATTTTAATTTTTATGAACGAAATGTTAGCAAATTCAATTAAAACTATCTTCGATTTTTTTGGATTTTTTTAAATATTTTAATTTTTATGAACGAAATTTTAGTAAATTTAATTGAAACTATCTTAGATTTTTTTGAAATTTTTTACAAATTTTAATTTTTATGAACGAAATTTTAGCAAATTTAATCGGAACTATCTTCGATTTTTTTAGATTTTTTATAAATTTTAATTTTTATGATCGAAATTTTAGCAAATTCAATTGAAACTATCTTTAATTTTTGGGGATTTTTTTACAAATTTTAATTTTTATGAACGAAATTTTAGCAAATTCAATTGAAACTATCTTCGAATTTTTTGGATTTTTTAAAAATTTTAATTTTTATGAACGAAATTTTAGCAAATTTAATCGGAACTATCTTCGATTTTTTTAGATTTTTTATAAATTTTAATTTTTATGATCGAAATTTTAGCAAATTCAATTGAAACTATCTTTAATTTTTGTGGATTTTTTTACAAATTTTAATTTTTATGAACGAAATTTTAGCAAATACAATTTAAACTACCTTCGATTTTTTTGGATTTTTTACAAATTTTAATTTTTATGAACGAAATTTTAGCAAATTTAATTGAAACTATCTTCGATTTTTTTGGATTTTTTTACAAATTTTAATTTTTATGAACGAAATTTTAGCAAATTTAATTGAAACTATCTTCGATTTTTTTGGATTTTTTTACAAATTTTAATTTTTATGAACGAAATTTTAGCAAATTTAATCGGAACCATCTTCGATTTTTTTGGATTTTTTACAAATTTTAATTTTTATGATCGAAATTTTAGCCAATTCAATTGAAACTATCTTCGATTTTTGTATATTTTTTAAAAAATTTTAATTTTTATGAACGAAATTTTAGCAAATTTAATTGAAACTATCTTCGATATTTTTGGATTTTTTACAAATTTTAATTTTTATGAACGAAATTTTAGCAAATTTAATTGAAACTATCTTCGATTTTTTTGGATTTTTTTACAAATTTTAATTTTTATGAACGAAATGTTAGCAAATTCAATTAAAACTATCTTCGATTTTTTTGGATTTTTTTAAATATTTTAATTTTTATGAACGAAATTTTAGTAAATTTAATTGAAACTATCTTAGATTTTTTTGAAATTTTTTACAAATTTTAATTTTTATGAACGAAATTTTAGCAAATTTAATCGGAACTATCTTCGATTTTTTAGATTTTTTATAAATTTTAATTTTTATGATCGAAATTTTAGCAAATTCAATTGAAACTATCTTTAATTTTTGGGGATTTTTTTACAAATTTTAATTTTTATGAACGAAATTTTAGCAAATTCAATTGAAACTATCTTCGAATTTTTTGGATTTTTTAAAAATTTTAATTTTTATGAACGAAATTTTAGCAAATTTAATCGGAACTATCTTCGATTTTTTTAGATTTTTTATAAATTTTAATTTTTATGATCGAAATTTTAGCAAATTCAATTGAAACTATCTTTAATTTTTGTGGATTTTTTTACAAATTTTAATTTTTATGAACGAAATTTTAGCAAATACAATTGAAACTACCTTCGATTTTTTTGGATTTTTTACAAATTTTAATTTTTATGAACGAAATTTTAGCAAATTTAATTGAAACTATCTTCGATTTTTTTGGATTTTTTTACAAATTTTAATTTTTATGAACGAAATGTTAGCAAATTCAATTAAAACTATCTTCGATTTTTTTGGATTTTTTTAAATATTTTAATTTTTATGAACGAAATTTTAGTAAATTTAATTGAAACTATCTTAGATTTTTTTGAAATTTTTTACAAATTTTAATTTTTATGAACGAAATTTTAGCAAATTTAATCGGAACTATCTTCGATTTTTTTAGATTTTTTATAAATTTTAATTTTTATGATCGAAATTTTAGCAAATTCAATTGAAACTATCTTTAATTTTTGGGGATTTTTTTACAAATTTTAATTTTTATGAACGAAATTTTAGCAAATTCAATTGAAACTATCTTCGAATTTTTTGGATTTTTTAAAAATTTTAATTTTTATGAACGAAATTTTAGCAAATTTAATCGGAACTATCTTCGATTTTTTTAGATTTTTTATAAATTTTAATTTTTATGATCGAAATTTTAGCAAATTCAATTGAAACTATCTTTAATTTTTGTGGATTTTTTTACAAATTTTAATTTTTATGAACGAAATTTTAGCAAATACAATTGAAACGAATTTTTTGGATTTTTTAAAAATTTTAATTTTTATGAACGATATTTTAGCAAATTTAATCGAACTATCTTCAATTTTTTTGAAATTTTTTACAAATTTTAATTTTTATGAACGAAATTTTAGCAAATTTAATTGAAACTATCTTCGATTTTTTTGGATTTTTTTACAAATTTTAATTTTTATGAACGAAATTTTAGCAAATTTAATCGGAACCATCTTCGATTTTTTTGGATTTTTTACAAATTTTAATTTTTATGATCGAAATTTTGGCGAATTCAATTGAAACTATCTTCGATTTTTGTATATTTTTTAAAAAATTTTAATTTTTATGAACGAAATTTTAGCAAATTTAATTGAAACTATCTTCGATTTTTTTGGATTTTTAAAAATTTTAATTTTTATGAACGAAATTTTAGCAAATTTAATTGAAACTATCTTCGATTTTTTTACAAATTTTAATTTTTATGAACGAAATTTTAGCAAATTTAATTGAAACTATCTTCGATTTTTTTGGATTTTTTTACAAAATTTAATTTTTATGAACGCAATTTTAGCAAATTCAATTAAAACTATCTTCGATTTTTTGGATTTTTTTAAATATTTAATTTTTATGAACGAAATTTTAGCAAATTTAATTGAAACTATCTTCGATTTTTTTGGATTTTTTACAAATTTAATTTTTATGAACGAATTTTAGCAAATTTAATTGAACCTATCTTCGATTTTTTTGGATTTTTTTACAAATTTTAATTTTTATGAACGAAATTTTAGCAAATTCAATTGAAACTATCTTCGATTTTTTTGGATTTTTTAAATATTTTAATTTTTATGAACGAAATTTAAGCAAATTTAATTGAAACTATCTTCGATTTTTTTGAAATTTTTTACAAATTTTAATTTTTATGAACGAAATTTTAGCAAATTTAATCGGAACTATCTTCGATTTTTTTTAGATTTTTTACAAATTTTAATTTTATGATCGAAATTTTAGCAAATTCAATTGAAACTATCTTTAATTTTTGTGGATTTTTTTACAAATTTTAATTTTTATGAACGAAATTTTAGCAAATTCAATTGAAACTATCTTCGAATTTTTTGGATTTTTTAAAAATTTTAATTTTTATGAACGAAATTTTAGCAAATTCAATTGAAACAATCTTCGATTTTTTGGATTTTTTTACAAATTTTAATTTTAAGAACGAAATTTTAGCAAATTCAATTGAAACTATCTTCAATTTTTTGGATTTTTTTTCAAATTTCATTTTTTTATGCACGAAATTTAAATTTTAGCAAATTTAATTGAAACTATCCTCGATTTTTTTGGATTTTTTTAAATATTTTAATTTTTATGAACGAAATTTTAGCAAATTTAATTGAAACTATCTCCGATTTTTTTGAAATTTTTTACAAATTTTAATTTTTATGAACGAAATTTTAGCAAATTTAATCGGAACTATCTTCGATTTTTTTAGATTTTTTACAAATTTTAATTTTTATGAACGAAATTTTAGCAAATTTAATCGGAACCATCTTCGATTTTTTTGGATTTTTTACAAATTTTAATTTTTATGATCGAAATTTTAGCAAATTCAATTGAAACTATCTTCGATTTTTGTATATTTTTTAAAAAATTTTAATTTTTATGAACGAAATTTTAGCAAATTTAATTGAAACTATATTCGATTTTTTTGGATTTTGTACAAATTTTAATTTTTATGAACGAAATTTTAGCAAATTCAATTGAAACTATCTTCGATTTTTTTGGATTTTTTTAAATATTTTAATTTTTATGAACGAAATTTTAGCAAATTTAATTGAAACTATCTTAGATTTTTTTGAAATTTTTTACAAATTTTAATTTTTATGAACGAAATTTTAGCAAATTTAATTGAACCTATCTTCGATTTTTTGGATTTTTTTACAAATTTTAATTTTTATGAACGAAATTTTAGCAAATTTAATTGAAACTATCTTCGATTTTTTTGGATTTTTTTACAAATTTTAATTCTTATGAGCGAAATTTTAGCAAATTCAATTGAAACTATCTTCGATTTTTTTGGATTTTTTCAAAAATTTTAATTTTTATGAAAGAAATTTTAGCAAATTTAATTGAAACTATCTTCGATTTTTTTGGATTTTTTTACAAATTTTAATTTTTATGAACGAAATTTTAGCAAATGTAATTGAAACTATCTTCGATTTTTTTGGATTTTTTACAATTTTAATTTTTATGAACGAAATTTTAGCAAATTTAATCGGAACCATCTTCGATTTTTTTGGATTTTTTACAAATTTTAATTTTTATGATCGAAATTTTAGCAAATTCAATTGAAACTATCTTCGATTTTTGTATATTTTTTAAAAAATTTTAATTTTTATGAACGAAATTTTAGCAAATTTAATTGAAACTATCTTCGATTTTTTTGGATTTTTTACAAATTTTAATTTTTATGAACGAAATTTTAGCAAATTTAATTGAAACTATCTTCGATTTTTTTGGATTTTTTTACAAATTTTAATTTTTATGAACGAAATGTTAGCAAATTCAATTAAAACTATCTTCGATTTTTTTGGATTTTTTTAAATATTTTAATTTTTATGAACGAAATTTTAGTAAATTTAATTGAAACTATCTTAGATTTTTTTGAAATTTTTTACAAATTTTAATTTTTATGAACGAAATTTTAGCAAATTTAATCGGAACTATCTTCGATTTTTTTAGATTTTTTATAAATTTTAATTTTTATGATCGAAATTTTAGCAAATTCAATTGAAACTATCTTTAATTTTTGGGGATTTTTTTACAAATTTTAATTTTTATGAACGAAATTTTAGCAAATTCAATTGAAACTATCTTCGAATTTTTGGATTTTTTAAAAATTTTAATTTTTATGAACGAAATTTTAGCAAATTTAATCGGAACTATGTTCGATTTTTTTAGATTTTTTATAAATTTTAATTTTTATGATCGAAATTTTAGCAAATTCAATTGAAACTATCTTTAATTTTTGTGGATTTTTTTACAAATTTTAATTTTTATGA
>CAWVQI010000318.1:0-36104 GCA_963932335.1 Andrena marginata
TAGTTTCAATTAAATTTGCTAAAATTTCGTTCATAAAAATTAAAATTTGTAAAAAAATCGAAGATAGTTTCAATTAAATTTGCTAAAATTTCGTTCATAAAAATTAAAATTTGTAAAAAAATCCAAAAAAATCGAAGATAGCTTAAATTAAATTTGCTAAAATTTAGTTCATAAAACTTAAAATTTTAAGAAAATCCAAAAAAATGAAAGATAGTTTCAATTAAATTTGCTAAAATTTCGTTCATAAAAATTAAAATTTGTAAAAAAATCGAAGATAGTTTCAATTAAATTTGCTAAAATTTCGTTCATAAAAATTAAAATTTGTAAAAAAATCCAAAAAAATCGAAGATAGCTTAAATTAAATTTGCTAAAATTTAGTTCATAAAACTTAAAATTTTAAGAAAATCCAAAAAAATCGAAGATAGCTTAAATTAAATTTGCTAAAATTTAGTTCATATAACTTAAAAATTTAAAGAAAATCCAAAAAATCAAAGATAGTTTCAATTAAATTTGCTAAAATTTCGTTCATAAAAATTAAAATTTGTAAAAAAATCCAAAAAAATCCAATATAGTTTCAATTAAATTTGCTAAAATTTCGTTCATAAAAATCAAAATTTGCAAAAAATTTCAAAAAAATCGAAGACAGTTTCAATTAAATTTGCCAAAATTTCGTTCATAAAAATTAAAATTTGTAAAAAAATTCAAAAAAATCGAAGATAGTTACAATTAAGTTTGCTAAAATTTCATTCATAAAAAATAAAATTTGTAAAAAAATCCAAAAAAATCGAAGATAGTTTCAATTAAATTTGCTAAAATGTCGTCCATAAAAATTAATATTTGTAAAAAAATCCAAAAAAATAGAAGATAGCTTAAATTAAATTTGCTAAAATTTAGTTCATAAAACTTAAAATTTTAAGAAAATCCAAAAAAATCAAAGATAGTTTCAATTAAATTTGCTAAAATTTCGTTCATAAAAATAAAAATTTTAAAAAAATCCAAAAAAATCGAAGATAGTTTCAATTAAATTTGCTAAAATTTCGTTCATAAAAATTAAAATTTGTAAGAAAATCCAAAAAAATCGAAGATAGCTTAAATTAAATTTGCTAAAATTTAGTTCATAAAACTTAAAAATTTAAAGAAAATCCAAAAAATCAAAGATAGTTTCAATTAAATTTGCTAAAATTTCGTTCATAAAAATTAAAATTTGTAAAAAAATCCAAAAAAATCCAATATAGTTTCAATTAAATTTGCTAAAATTTCGTTCATAAAAATCAAAATTTGCAAAAAAATTCAAAAAAATCGAAGACAGTTTCAATTAAATTTGCCAAAATTTCGTTCATAAAAATTAAAATTTGTAAAAAAATTCAAAAAAATCGAAGATAGTTACAATTAAGTTTGCTAAAATTTCATTCATAAAAAATAAAATTTGTAAAAAAATCCAAAAAAATCGAAGATAGTTTCAATTAAATTTGCTAAAATGTCGTCCATAAAAATTAATATTTGTAAAAAAATCCAAAAAAATAGAAGATAGCTTAAATTAAATTTGCTAAAATTTAGTTCATAAAAATTAAAAATTTGTAAAAAAATCCAAAATAATCGAAGATAGTTTCGATTAAATTTGCTAAAATTTCGTTCATAAAAATACAAATTTGTAAAAAAATCCAAAAAAATCGAAGATAGTTTCAATTAAATTTGCTAAAATTTCGTTCATAAAAATCAAAATTTGTAAAAAAATCCAAAAAAATCGAAGATAGTTTCAATTAAATTTGCCAAAATTTCGTTCATAAAAATTAAAATTTGTAAAAAAATTCAAAAAAATCGAAGATAGTTACAATTAAGTTTGCTAAAATTTCATTCATAAAAAATAAAATTTGTAAAAAAATCCAAAAAAATCGAAGATAGTTTCAATTAAATTTGCTAAAATGTCGTCCATAAAAATTAATATTTGTAAAAAAATCCAAAAAAATAGAAGATAGCTTAAATTAAATTTGCTAAAATTTCGTTCATAAAAATAAAAATTTTAAAAAAATCGAAGATAGTTTCAATTAAATTTGCTAAAATTTCGTTCATAAAAATTAAAATTTGTAAAAAAATCGAAGATAGCTTAAATTAAATTTGCTAAAATTTAGTTCATAAAACTTAAAAATTTAAAGAAAATCCAAAAAAATCGAAGATAGTTTCAATTAAGTTTGCTAAAATTTCATTCATAAAAATTAAAATTTGTATAAAAATCCAAAAAAATCGAAGATAGTTTCAATTATATTTGCTAAAATGTCGTACATAAAAATTAATATTTGTAAAAAAATCCAAAAAAATAGAAGATAGCTTAAATTAAATTTGCTAAAATTTAGTTCATAAAACTTAAAATTTTAAGAAAATCTAAAAAAATCAAAGATAGTTTCAATTAAATTTGCTAAAATTTCGTTCATAAAAATAAAAAATTTTAAAAAAATCCAAAAAAATCGAAGATAGTTTCAATTAAATTTGCTAAAATTTCGTTCATAAAAATTAAAATTTGTATAAAAATCCAAAAAAATCGAAGATAGTTTCAATTATATTTGCTAAAATGTCGTACATAAAAATTAATATTTGTAAAAAAATCCAAAAAAATAGAAGATAGCTTAAATTAAATTTGCTAAAATTTAGTTCATAAAACTTAAAATTTTAAGAAAATCCAAAAAAATCAAAGATAGTTTCAATTAAATTTGCTAAAATTTCGTTCATAAAAATAAAAATTTTAAAAAAATCCAAAAAAATCGAAGATAGTTTCAATTAAATTTGCTAAAATTTCGTTCATAAAAATAAAAATTTGTAAAAAAATCCAAAAAAATCGAATATAGTTTCAATTAAATTTGCTAAAATTTCGTTCATAAAAATTAAAATTTGTAAAAAAATCGAAGATAGTTTCAATTAAATTTGCTAAAATTTCGTTCATAAAAATTAAAATTTGTAAAAAAATCCAAAAAAATCGAAGATAGCTTAAATTAAATTTGCTAAAATTTAGTTCATAAAACTTAAAATTTTAAGAAAATCCAAAAAAATCAAAGATAGTTTCAATTAAATTTGCTAAAATTTCGTTCATAAAAATAAAAATTTTAAAAAAATCCAAAAAAATCGAAGATAGTTTCAATTAAATTTGCTAAAATTTCGTTCATAAAAATTAAAATTTGTAAGAAAATCCAAAAAAATCGAAGATAGCTTAAATTAAATTTGCTAAAATTTAGTTCATAAAACTTAAAAATTTAAAGAAAATCCAAAAAATCAAAGATAGTTTCAATTAAATTTGCTAAAATTTCGTTCATAAAAATTAAAATTTGTAAAAAAATCCAAAAAAATCCAATATAGTTTCAATTAAATTTGCTAAAATTTCGTTCATAAAAATCAAAATTTGTAAAAAAATCCAAAAAAATCGAAGACAGTTTCAATTAAATTTGCCAAAATTTCGTTCATAAAAATTAAAATTTGTGAAAAAAAACCAAAAAAACCGAAGATAGTTTGAATTAAATTTGCTAAAATTTCATTCATAAAAAATAAAATTTGTAAAAAAATCCAAAAAAATCGAAGATAGTTTCAATTAAATTTGCTAAAATGTCGTCCATAAAAATTAATATTTGTAAAAAAATCCAAAAAAATAGAAGATAGCTTAAATTAAATTTGCTAAAATTTAGTTCATAAAAATTAAAATTTGTAAAAAAATCCAAAAAAACCGAAGATAGTTTCAATTAAATTTGCTAAAATTTCGTTCATAAAAATAAAAATTTTAAAAAAATCCAAAAAAACGAAGATAGTTTCAATTAAATTTGCTAAAATTTCGTTCATAAAAATTAAAATTTGTAAAAAAATCCAAAAAAATCGAAGATAGCTTAAATTAAATTTGCTAAAATTTAGTTCATAAAAATTAAAATTTGTATAAAAATCCAAAAAAATCGAAGATAGTTTCAATTATATTTGCTAAAATGTCGTACATAAAAATTAATATTTGTAAAAAAATCCAAAAAAATAGAAGATAGCTTAAATTAAATTTGCTAAAATTTAGTTCATAAAACTTAAAATTTGTAAAAAAATCCAAAAAAATCGAAGATAGTTTCATTTAAATTTGCTAAAATGTCGTACATAAAAATAAAAATTTTAAAAAAATCCAAAAAAATCGAAGATAGTTTCAATTAAATTTGCTAAAATTTCGTTCATAAAAATCAAAATTTGTAAAAAAATCCAAAAAAATCGAAGATAGTTTCAATTAAATTTGCCAAAATTTCGTTCATAAAAATTAAAATTTGTAAAAAAATTCAAAAAAATCGAAGATAGTTACAATTAAGTTTGCTAAAATTTCATTCATAAAAAATAAAATTTGTAAAAAAATCCAAAAAAATCGAAGATAGTTTCAATTAAATTTGCTAAAATGTCGTCCATAAAAATTAATATTTGTAAAAAAATCCAAAAAAATAGAAGATAGCTTAAATTAAATTTGCTAAAATTTCGTTCATAAAAATAAAAATTTTAAAAAAATCGAAGATAGTTTCAATTAAATTTGCTAAAATTTCGTTCATAAGAATTAAAATTTGTAAAAAAATCGAAGATAGCTTAAATTAAATATTCTAAAATTTAGTTCATAAAACTTAAAAATTTAAAGAAAATCCAAAAAAATCGAAGATAGTTTCAATTAAGTTTGCTAAAATTTCATTCATAAAAATTAAAATTTGTATAAAAATCCAAAAAAATCGAAGATAGTTTCAATTATATTTGCTAAAATGTCGTACATAAAAATTAATATTTGTAAAAAAATCCAAAAAAATAGAAGATAGCTTAAATTAAATTTGCTAAAATTTAGTTCATAAAAATAAAAATTTTAAAAAAATCGAAGATAGTTTCAATTAAATTTGCTAAAATTTCGTTCATAAAAATTAAAATTTGTAAAAAAATCGAAGATAGCTTAAATTAAATTTGCTAAAATTTAGTTCATAAAACTTAAAAATTTAAAGAAAATCCAAAAAAATCGAAGATAGTTTCAATTAATTGCTAAAATTTCATTCATAAAAATTAAAATTTGTATAAAAATCCAAAAAAATCGAAGATAGTTTCAATTATATTTGCTAAAATGTCGTACATAAAAATTAATATTTGTAAAAAAATCCAAAAAAATAGAAGATAGCTTAAATTAAATTTGCTAAAATTTAGTTCATAAAACTTAAAATTTTAAGAAAATCTAAAAAAATCAAAGATAGTTTCAATTAAATTTGCTAAAATTTCGTTCATAAAAATAAAAAATTTTAAAAAAATCCAAAAAAATCGAAGATAGTTTCAATTAAATTTGCTAAAATTTCGTTCATAAAAATTAAAATTTGTATAAAAATCCAAAAAAATCGAAGATAGTTTCAATTATATTTGCTAAAATGTCGTACATAAAAATTAATATTTGTAAAAAAATCCAAAAAAATAGAAGATAGCTTAAATTAAATTTGCTAAAATTTAGTTCATAAAACTTAAAATTTTAAGAAAATCCAAAAAAATCAAAGATAGTTTCAATTAAATTTGCTAAAATTTCGTTCATAAAAATAAAAATTTTAAAAAAATCCAAAAAATCGAAGATAGTTTCAATTAAATTTGCTAAAATTTCGTTCATAAAAATAAAAATTTGTAAAAAAATCCAAAAAAATCGAATATAGTTTCAATTAAATTTGCTAAAATTTCGTTCATAAAAATTAAAATTTGTAAAAAAATCGAAGATAGTTTCAATTAAATTTGCTAAAATTTCGTTCATAAAAATTAAAATTTGTAAAAAAATCCAAAAAAATCGAAGATAGCTTAAATTAAATTTGCTAAAATTTAGTTCATAAAACTTAAAATTTTAAGAAAATCCAAAAAAATCAAACATAGTTTCAATTAAATTTGCTAAAATTTCGTTCATAAAAATAAAAATTTTAAAAAAATCCAAAAAAATCGAAGATAGTTTCAATTAAATTTGCTAAAATTTCGTTCATAAAAATTAAAATTTGTAAGAAAATCCAAAAAAATCGAAGATAGCTTAAATTAAATTTGCTAAAATTTAGTTCATAAAACTTAAAAATTTAAAGAAAATCCAAAAAATCAAAGATAGTTTCAATTAAATTTGCTAAAATTTCGTTCATAAAAATTAAAATTTGTAAAAAAATCCAAAAAAATCCAATATAGTTTCAATTAAATTTGCTAAAATTTCGTTCATAAAAATCAAAATTTGTAAAAAAATCCAAAAAAATCGAAGACAGTTTCAATTAAATTTGCCAAAATTTCGTTCATAAAAATTAAAATTTGTAAAAAAATCCAAAAAAATCGAAGATAGTTTGAATTAAATTTGCTAAAATTTCATTCATAAAAAATAAAATTTGTAAAAAAATCCAAAAAAATCGAAGATAGTTTCAATTAAATTTGCTAAAATGTCGTCCATAAAAATTAATATTTGTAAAAAAATCCAAAAAAATAGAAGATAGCTTAAATTAAATTTGCTAAAATTTAGTTCATAAAAATTAAAATTTGTAAAAAAATCCAAAAAAAACCGAAGATAGTTTCAATTAAATTTGCTAAAATTTCGTTCATAAAAATAAAAATTTTAAAAAAATCAAAAAAAAACGAAGATAGTTTCAATTAAATTTGCTAAAATTTCGTTCATAAAAATTAAAATTTGTAAAAAAATCCAAAAAAATCGAAGATAGCTTAAATTAAATTTGCTAAAATTTAGTTCATAAAAATTAAAATTTGTATAAAAATCCAAAAAAATCGAAGATAGTTTCAATTATATTTGCTAAAATGTCGTACATAAAAATTAATATTTGTAAAAAAATCCAAAAAAATAGAAGATAGCTTAAATTAAATTTGCTAAAATTTAGTTCATAAAACTTAAAATTTGTAAAAAAATCCAAAAAAATCGAAGATAGTTTCATTTAAATTTGCTAAAATGTCGTACATAAAAATAAAAATTTTAAAAAAATCCAAAAAAATCGAAGATAGTTTCAATTAAATTTGCTAAAATTTCGTTCATAAAAATCAAAATTTGTAAAAAAATCCAAAAAAATCGAAGATAGTTTCAATTAAATTTGCCAAAATTTCGTTCATAAAAATTAAAATTTGTAAAAAAATTCAAAAAAATCGAAGATAGTTACAATTAAGTTTGCTAAAATTTCATTCATAAAAAATAAAATTTGTAAAAAAATCCAAAAAAATCGAAGATAGTTTCAATTAAATTTGCTAAAATGTCGTCCATAAAAATTAATATTTGTAAAAAAATCCAAAAAAATAGAAGATAGCTTAAATTAAATTTGCTAAAATTTCGTTCATAAAAATAAAAATTTTAAAAAAATCGAAGATAGTTTCAATTAAATTTGCTAAAATTTCGTTCATAAGAATTAAAATTTGTAAAAAAATCGAAGATAGCTTAAATTAAATTTGCTAAAATTTAGTTCATAAAACTTAAAAATTTAAAGAAAATCCAAAAAAAATCGAAGATAGTTTCAATTAAGTTTGCTAAAATTTCATTCATAAAAATTAAAATTTGTATAAAAATCCAAAAAAATCGAAGATAGTTTCAATTATATTTGCTAAAATGTCGTACATAAAAATTAATATTTGTAAAAAAATCCAAAAAAATAGAAGATAGCTTAAATTAAATTTGCTAAAATTTAGTTCATAAAACTTAAAATTTTAAGAAAATCCAAAAAAATCAAAGATAGTTTCAATTAAATTTGCTAAAATTTCGTTCATAAAAATAAAAATTTTAAAAAAATCCAAAAAAATCGAAGATAGTTTCAATTAAATTTGCTAAAATTTCGTTCTTAAAAATTAAAATTTGTATAAAAATCCAAAAAAATCGAAGATAGTTTCAATTATATTTGCTAAAATGTCGTACATAAAAATTAATATTTGTAAAAAAATCCAAAAAAATAGAAGATAGCTTAAATTAAATTTGCTAAAATTTAGTTCATAAAACTTAAAAATTTAAAGAAAATCCAAAAAATCAAAGATAGTTTCAATTAAATTTGCTAAAATTTCGTTCATAAAAATTAAAATTTGTAAAAAAATCCAAAAAAATCCAATATAGTTTTAATTGTATTTGCTAAAATGTCGTACATAAAAATTAATATTTGTAAAAAAATAGAAGATAGCTTAAATTAAATTTGCTAAAATTTAGTTCATAAAACTTAAAATTTTAAGAAAATCCAAAAAAATCAAAGATAGTTTCATTTAAATTTGCTAAAATTTCGTTCATAAAAATAAAAATTTTAAGAAAATCCAAAAAAATCAAAGATAGTTTCAATTAAATTTGCTAAAATTTCGTTCATAAAAATAAAAATTTTAAAAAAAATCCAAAAAAATCGAAGATAGTTTCAATTAAATTTGCTAAAATTTCGTTCATAAAAATAAAAATTTGTAAAAAAATCCAAAAAAATCGAATATAGTTTCAATTAAATTTGCTAAAATTTCGTTCATAAAAATTAAAATTTGTAAAAAAATCGAAGATAGTTTCAATTAAATTTGCTAAAATTTCGTTCATAAAAATTAAAATTTGTAAAAAAATCCAAAAAAATCGAAGATAGCTTAAATTAAATTTGCTAAAATTTAGTTCATAAAACTTAAAATTTTAAGAAAATTAAAAAAAATCAAAGATAGTTTCAATTAAATTTGCTAAAATTTCGTTCATAAAAATAAAAATTTTAAAAAAATCCAAAAAAAATCGAAGATAGTTTCAATTAAATTTGCTAAAATTTCGTTCATAAAAATTAAAATTTGTAAGAAAATCCAAAAAAATCGAAGATAGCTTAAATTAAATTTGCTAAAATTTAGTTCATAAAACTTAAAAATTTAAAGAAAATCCAAAAAATCAAAGATAGTTTCAATTAAATTTGCTAAAATTTCGTTCATAAAAATTAAAATTTGTAAAAAAATTCAAAAAAATCCAATATAGTTTCAATTATATTTGCTAAAATGTCGTACATAAAAATTAATATTTGTAAAAAAATCCAAAAAAATAGAAGATAGCTTAAATTAAATTTGCTAAAATTTAGTTCATAAAATTTAAAATTTTAAGAAAATCCAAAAAAATCGAAGATAGCTTAAATTAAATTTGCTAAAATTTAGTTCATAAAACTTAAAAATTTAAAGAAAATCCAAAAAATCGAAGATAGTTTCAATTAAATTTGCTAAAATTTCGTTCATAAAAATTAAAATTTGTAAAAAAATCCAAAAAAATCCAATATAGTTTCAATTAAATTTGCTAAAATTTCGTTCATAAAAATCAAAATTTGTAAAAAAATCCAAAAAAATCGAAGACAGTTTCAATTAAATTTGCCAAAATTTCGTTCATAAAAATTAAAATTTGTAAAAAAATTCAAAAAATCGAAGATAGTTACAATTAAGTTTGCTAAAATTTCATTCATAAAAAATAAAATTTGTAAAAAAATCCAAAAAAATCGAAGATAGTTTCAATTAAATTTGCTAAAATGTCGTCCATAAAAATTAATATTTGTAAAAAAATCCAAAAAAATAGAAGATAGCTTAAATTAAATTTGCTAAAATTTAGTTCATAAAAATTAAAAATTTGTAAAAAAATCCAAAATAATCGAAGATAGTTTCGATTAAATTTGCTAAAATTTCGTTCATAAAAATAAAAATTTGTAAAAAAATCCAAAAAAATCGAAGATAGTTTCAATTAAATTTGCTAAAATTTCGTTCATAAAAATCAAAATTTGTAAAAAAATCCAAAAAAATCGAAGATAGTTTCAATTAAATTTGCCAAAATTTCGTTCATAAAAATTAAAATTTGTAAAAAAATTCAAAAAAATCGAAGATAGTTACAATTAAGTTTGCTAAAATTTCATTCATAAAAAATAAAATTTGTAAAAAAATCCAAAAAAATCGAAGATAGTTTCAATTAAATTTGCTAAAATGTCGTCCATAAAAATTAATATTTGTAAAAAAATCCAAAAAAATAGAAGATAGCTTAAATTAAATTTGCTAAAATTTCGTTCATAAAAATAAAAATTTTAAAAAAATCGAAGATAGTTTCAATTAAATTTGCTAAAATTTCGTTCATAAAAATTAAAATTTGTAAAAAAATCGAAGATAGCTTAAATTAAATTTGCTAAAATTTAGTTCATAAAACTTAAAAATTTAAAGAAAATCCAAAAAAATCGAAGATAGTTTCAATTAAGTTTGCTAAAATTTCATTCATAAAAATTAAAATTTGTATAAAAATCCAAAAAAATCGAAGATAGTTTCAATTATATTTGCTAAAATGTCGTACATAAAAATTAATATTTGTAAAAAAATCCAAAAAAATAGAAGATAGCTTAAATTAAATTTGCTAAAATTTAGTTCATAAAACTTAAAATTTTAAGAAAATCTAAAAAAATCAAAGATAGTTTCAATTAAATTTGCTAAAATTTCGTTCATAAAAATAAAAAATTTTAAAAAAATCCAAAAAAATCGAAGATAGTTTCAATTAAATTTGCTAAAATTTCGTTCATAAAAATTAAAATTTGTATAAAAATCCAAAAAAATCGAAGATAGTTTCAATTATATTTGCTAAAATGTCGTACATAAAAATTAATATTTGTAAAAAAAATCCAAAAAAATAGAAGATAGCTTAAATTAAATTTGCTAAAATTTAGTTCATAAAACTTAAAATTTTAAGAAAATCCAAAAAAATCAAAGATAGTTTCAATTAAATTTGCTAAAATTTCGTTCATAAAAATAAAAATTTTAAAAAAATCCAAAAAAATCGAAGATAGTTTCAATTAAATTTGCTAAATTTCGTTCATAAAAATAAAAATTTGTAAAAAAATCCAAAAAAATCGAATATAGTTTCAATTAAATTTGCTAAAATTTCGTTCATAAAAATTAAAATTTGTAAAAAAATCGAAGATAGTTTCAATTAAATTTGCTAAAATTTCGTTCATAAAAATTAAAATTTGTAAAAAAATCCAAAAAAATCGAAGATAGCTTAAATTAAATTTGCTAAAATTTAGTTCATAAAACTTAAAATTTTAAGAAAATTAAAAAAAATCAAAGATAGTTTCAATTAAATTTGCTAAAATTTCGTTCATAAAAATAAAAATTTTAAAAAAATCCAAAAAAATCGAAGATAGTTTCAATTAAATTTGCTAAAATTTCGTTCATAAAAATTAAAATTTGTAAGAAAATCCAAAAAAATCGAAGATAGCTTAAATTAAATTTGCTAAAATTTAGTTCATAAAACTTAAAAATTTAAAGAAAATCCAAAAAATCAAAGATAGTTTCAATTAAATTTGCTAAAATTTCGTTCATAAAAATTAAAATTTGTAAAAAAATTCAAAAAAATCCAATATAGTTTCAATTATATTTGCTAAAATGTCGTACATAAAAATTAATATTTGTAAAAAAATCCAAAAAAATAGAAGATAGCTTAAATTAAATTTGCTAAAATTTAGTTCATAAAATTTAAAATTTTAAGAAAATCCAAAAAAATCGAAGATAGCTTAAATTAAATTTGCTAAAATTTAGTTCATAAAACTTAAAAATTTAAAGAAAATCCAAAAAATCGAAGATAGTTTCAATTAAATTTGCTAAAATTTCGTTCATAAAAATTAAAATTTGTAAAAAAATCCAAAAAAATCCAATATAGTTTCAATTAAATTTGCTAAAATTTCGTTCATAAAAATCAAAATTTGTAAAAAAATCCAAAAAAATCGAAGACAGTTTCAATTAAATTTGCCAAAATTTCGTTCATAAAAATTAAAATTTGTAAAAAAATTCAAAAAAATCGAAGATAGTTACAATTAAGTTTGCTAAAATTTCATTCATAAAAAATAAAATTTGTAAAAAAATCCAAAAAAATCGAAGATAGTTTCAATTAAATTTGCTAAAATGTCGTCCATAAAAATTAATATTTGTAAAAAAATCCAAAAAAATAGAAGATAGCTTAAATTAAATTTGCTAAAATTTAGTTCATAAAAATTAAAAATTTGTAAAAAAATCCAAAATAATCGAAGATAGTTTCGATTAAATTTGCTAAAATTTCGTTCATAAAAATAAAAATTTGTAAAAAAATCCAAAAAAATCGAAGATAGTTTCAATTAAATTTGCTAAAATTTCGTTCATAAAAATCAAAATTTGTAAAAAAATCCAAAAAAATCGAAGATAGTTTCAATTAAATTTGCCAAAATTTCGTTCATAAAAATTAAAATTTGTAAAAAAATTCAAAAAAATCGAAGATAGTTACAATTAAGTTTGCTAAAATTTCATTCATAAAAAATAAAATTTGTAAAAAAATCCAAAAAAATCGAAGATAGTTTCAATTAAATTTGCTAAAATGTCGTCCATAAAAATTAATATTTGTAAAAAAATCCAAAAAAATAGAAGATAGCTTAAATTAAATTTGCTAAAATTTAGTTCATAAAACTTAAAATTTTAAGAAAATCCAAAAAAATCAAAGATAGTTTCAATTAAATTTGCTAAAATTTCGTTCATAAAAATAAAAATTTTAAAAAAATCCAAAAAAATCGAAGATAGTTTCAATTAAATTTGCTAAAATTTCGTTCATAAAAATAAAAATTTGTAAAAAAATCCAAAAAAATCGAATATAGTTTCAATTAAATTTGCTAAAATTTCGTTCATAAAAATTAAAATTTGTAAAAAAATCGAAGATAGTTTCAATTAAATTTGCTAAAATTTCGTTCATAAAAATTAAAATTTGTAAAAAAATCCAAAAAAATCGAAGATAGCTTAAATTAAATTTGCTAAAATTTAGTTCATAAAACTTAAAATTTTAAGAAAATTAAAAAAAATCAAAGATAGTTTCAATTAAATTTGCTAAAATTTCGTTCATAAAAATAAAAATTTTAAAAAAATCCAAAAAAATCGAAGATAGTTTCAATTAAATTTGCTAAAATTTCGTTCATAAAAATTAAAATTTGTAAGAAAATCCAAAAAAATCGAAGATAGCTTAAATTAAATTTGCTAAAATTTAGTTCATAAAACTTAAAAATTTAAAGAAAATCCAAAAAATCAAAGATAGTTTCAATTAAATTTGCTAAAATTTCGTTCATAAAAATTAAAATTTGTAAAAAAATTCAAAAAAATCCAATATAGTTTCAATTATATTTGCTAAAATGTCGTACATAAAAATTAATATTTGTAAAAAAATCCAAAAAAATAGAAGATAGCTTAAATTAAATTTGCTAAAATTTAGTTCATAAAATTTAAAATTTTAAGAAAATCCAAAAAAATCGAAGATAGCTTAAATTAAATTTGCTAAAATTTAGTTCATAAAACTTAAAAATTTAAAGAAAATCCAAAAAATCGAAGATAGTTTCAATTAAATTTGCTAAAATTTCGTTCATAAAAATTAAAATTTGTAAAAAAATCCAAAAAAATCCAATATAGTTTCAATTAAATTTGCTAAAATTTCGTTCATAAAAATCAAAATTTGTAAAAAAATCCAAAAAAATCGAAGACAGTTTCAATTAAATTTGCCAAAATTTCGTTCATAAAAATTAAAATTTGTAAAAAAATTCAAAAAAATCGAAGATAGTTACAATTAAGTTTGCTAAAATTTCATTCATAAAAAATAAAATTTGTAAAAAAATCCAAAAAAATCGAAGATAGTTTCAATTAAATTTGCTAAAATGTCGTCCATAAAAATTAATATTTGTAAAAAAATCCAAAAAAATAGAAGATAGCTTAAATTAAATTTGCTAAAATTTAGTTCATAAAAATTAAAAATTTGTAAAAAAATCCAAAATAATCGAAGATAGTTTCGATTAAATTTGCTAAAATTTCGTTCATAAAAATAAAAATTTGTAAAAAAATCCAAAAAAATCGAAGATAGTTTCAATTAAATTTGCTAAAATTTCGTTCATAAAAATCAAAATTTGTAAAAAAATCCAAAAAAATCGAAGATAGTTTCAATTAAATTTGCCAAAATTTCGTTCATAAAAATTAAAATTTGTAAAAAAATTCAAAAAAATCGAAGATAGTTACAATTAAGTTTGCTAAAATTTCATTCATAAAAAATAAAATTTGTAAAAAAATCCAAAAAAATCGAAGATAGTTTCAATTAAATTTGCTAAAATGTCGTCCATAAAAATTAATATTTGTAAAAAAATCCAAAAAAATAGAAGATAGCTTAAATTAAATTTGCTAAAATTTCGTTCATAAAAATAAAAATTTTAAAAAAATCGAAGATAGTTTCAATTAAATTTGCTAAAATTTCGTTCATAAAAATTAAAATTTGTAAAAAAATCGAAGATAGCTTAAATTAAATTTGCTAAAATTTAGTTCATAAAACTTAAAAATTTAAAGAAAATCCAAAAAAATCGAAGATAGTTTCAATTAAGTTTGCTAAAATTTCATTCATAAAAATTAAAATTTGTATAAAAATCCAAAAAAATCGAAGATAGTTTCAATTATATTTGCTAAAATGTCGTACATAAAAATTAATATTTGTAAAAAAATCCAAAAAAATAGAAGATAGCTTAAATTAAATTTGCTAAAATTTAGTTCATAAAACTTAAAATTTTAAGAAAATCTAAAAAAATCAAAGATAGTTTCAATTAAATTTGCTAAAATTTCGTTCATAAAAATAAAAAATTTTAAAAAAATCCAAAAAAATCGAAGATAGTTTCAATTAAATTTGCTAAAATTTCGTTCATAAAAATTAAAATTTGTATAAAAATCCAAAAAAATCGAAGATAGTTTCAATTATATTTGCTAAAATGTCGTACATAAAAATTAATATTTGTAAAAAAATCCAAAAAAATAGAAGATAGCTTAAATTAAATTTGCTAAAATTTAGTTCATAAAACTTAAAATTTTAAGAAAATCCAAAAAAATCAAAGATAGTTTCAATTAAATTTGCTAAAATTTCGTTCATAAAAATAAAAATTTTAAAAAAATCCAAAAAAATCGAAGATAGTTTCAATTAAATTTGCTAAAATTTCGTTCATAAAAATAAAAATTTGTAAAAAAATCCAAAAAAATCGAATATAGTTTCAATTAAATTTGCTAAAATTTCGTTCATAAAAATTAAAATTTGTAAAAAAATCGAAGATAGTTTCAATTAAATTTGCTAAAATTTCGTTCATAAAA
Source organism: Andrena marginata (assembly GCA_963932335.1). Taxonomy (NCBI): domain Eukaryota; kingdom Metazoa; phylum Arthropoda; class Insecta; order Hymenoptera; family Andrenidae; genus Andrena; species Andrena marginata. Next base: position 15,094 of record CAWVQI010000318.1, read on the forward strand.
ATTAAAATTTGTAAAAAAATCCAAAAAAATCGAAGATAGCTTAAATTAAATTTGCTAAAATTTAGTTCATAAAACTTAAAATTTTAAGAAAATCCAAAAAAATCAAAGATAGTTTCAATTAAATTTGCTAAAATTTCGTTCATAAAAATAAAAATTTTAAAAAAATCCAAAAAAATCGAAGATAGTTTCAATTAAATTTGCTAAAATTTCGTTCATAAAAATTAAAATTTGTAAGAAAATCCAAAAAAATCGAAGATAGCTTAAATTAAATTTGCTAAAATTTAGTTCATAAAACTTAAAAATTTAAAGAAAATCCAAAAAATCAAAGATAGTTTCAATTAAATTTGCTAAAATTTCGTTCATAAAAATTAAAATTTGTAAAAAAATCCAAAAAAATCCAATATAGTTTCAATTAAATTTGCTAAAATTTCGTTCATAAAAATCAAAATTTGTAAAAAAATCCAAAAAAATCGAAGACAGTTTCAATTAAATTTGCCAAAATTTCGTTCATAAAAATTAAAATTTGTAAAAAAATCCAAAAAAATCGAAGATAGTTTGAATTAAATTTGCTAAAATTTCATTCATAAAAAATAAAATTTGTAAAAAAATCCAAAAAAATCGAAGATAGTTTCAATTAAATTTGCTAAAATGTCGTCCATAAAAATTAATATTTGTAAAAAAATCCAAAAAAATAGAAGATAGCTTAAATTAAATTTGCTAAAATTTAGTTCATAAAAATTAAAATTTGTAAAAAAATCCAAAAAAACCGAAGATAGTTTCAATTAAATTTGCTAAAATTTCGTTCATAAAAATAAAAATTTTAAAAAAATCCAAAAAAACGAAGATAGTTTCAATTAAATTTGCTAAAATTTCGTTCATAAAAATTAAAATTTGTAAAAAAATCTAAAAAAATCGAAGATAGCTTAAATTAAATTTGCTAAAATTTAGTTCATAAAAATTAAAATTTGTATAAAAATCCAAAAAAATCGAAGATAGTTTCAATTATATTTGCTAAAATGTCGTACATAAAAATTAATATTTGTAAAAAAATCCAAAAAAATAGAAGATAGCTTAAATTAAATTTGCTAAAATTTAGTTCATAAAACTTAAAATTTGTAAAAAAATCCAAAAAAATCGAAGATAGTTTCATTTAAATTTGCTAAAATGTCGTACATAAAAATAAAAATTTTAAAAAAATCCAAAAAAATCGAAGATAGTTTCAATTAAATTTGCTAAAATTTCGTTCATAAAAATCAAAATTTGTAAAAAAATCCAAAAAAATCCAATATAGTTTCAATTAAATTTGCTAAAATTTCGTTCATAAAAATCAAAATTTGCAAAAAAATTCAAAAAAATCGAAGACAGTGTTACGAGCCGGGGCTGCGGCAACGCGAGAGGCCGGCGAGGAGGGTATTTCCCAAGGAATACGGTTTATGAGTTTGTTAGTTAGGGGCGCGGACGAACCTGATGCGAAATCAGGGAGCCGCTAGGATTATTGACGGCGAGGACGAACCTGATGCGAAATCAGGGAGCCTCTAGGAATGGAGTCACACGCGGACGAACCTGATTTGAAATCAGGGAGCCGCAGGAAGGTGAAACGTCGTGAACGAACCCGATGCGAAATCGGGGAGTCACTAGGATGAAGTTCACAGACGAACCTGGGGCGAAACCAGGGAGCTGTTAGGAGGTTGGATTATTCACAGACGAACCTGGTGCGAAACCAGGGAGCTGTTCGGAAGTTGGTAGATTTACAGACGAACCTGATGCGAAATCAGGGAGCTGTAGGATACGGACGAACCTGATGCGAAATCAGGGAGCCGTAGGAGGGTGAGGTTTCGTGGACGAACCCGATGCGAAATCGGGGAGCCACTGGGTTGGAGAAGATTCCTTGTTGTGGATGAAAGGTTGCGAACGAACCTGATGCGAAATCAGGGAGTCGCGGGAAATGTTAGTAATGCCTCGTAACTCTTAATTAATATTTGATACAACTCGAGCGGTAAAGTTGTATCAGTGGGTGAGTGCTACTAATATTATAAGGATCGCTGGGTAAGAGATGGGTTTAACGAATCTACTCGATTTACACGTGAACACCATTCGTATATTCAATAATTAGTTATTGTACAAATGTAAGTGTCGCGATTAAATAATAAATAAAAGTGTGTAGGTTACCACTAGTTGCACGGTGTTGACGCACTGGCGATGCGGGGCGTACGAGTGGCTATTTCAAAGTGCCAAATAGGATATAAACCGGACTCGCGGATCCTATGAGGTTAACTGTGATTCTGACAGGGACTTTAGCCCGATCTTACCAACTCTGTACGAGCGTGACACGACGTGACTTTACGCGTGACTCTATAGCTTTTAACCGACGAGGGATGAAACCAAAGGGTTTATATAGTCCCAAAAATGAGTGGGGATGCATTAGGAATTTCCATATAAGGAAATCCTTCGGGGTCGTCGTCGTGTCACTCCCGTTCCCATGGTCGTGATCCAGATGGTAGAGATCATGACCCCCTTAGTGGTATGTGATAAACAAAAAGGCTTTTAGGGCGTTTTCCCTTCGCAGACGCGAGCTCGAAAAATGGTTGAGAGCGGCGTATGGGAAAATTCCACATACGTAACATCTCCCCCCTAAGACAAAACATCGCGATTCTCGTGATGCTTTTCAAAAGAAGGGAAAACGCCCCACAAATCTTTTTATAAGGAAAAGTGTAAAAGAGAATTGTCGGGTGTAGTGTGGTGTAATTCGTGTACTTATCGGTAGGTATTGCCGGGTGTAGGAGTTTAGTCGTCGCTGGGTACCGCGTAGCCAAGCTGCAACCAGTATTCTATGACGTCCAGTGGTGGTTGTCCGGGTAGCCGGTCAAGCACCAGGTGGCTGTGCGGCCATCCTTCTGTTCCCCAATCAGCATCTCCGTGCTGGTTGTAGTTTGCAGGGGCGGCGATTGGAAGGGATTGGTTGCCCCTCAGGTAGACTCTCGCTGCTTGTCAGGGTATGTTTCGGGAGCAAGGTGATCAGGACCATAGTTGGACAGATGGTCGGCTTATCGTGTTGCAGTGTACGGAAAATTGGCGTGTTTTAATTTGTTCTGATTCTTTGTATAGATTATCTGAGGCTATATTCCGAATTCGAGTCATGTGTGTTATTAATTCTACTAAATAGTCTCCAAATGACTTTAATTTTTCGCCAGTTGGAAAAGAGCTTGGTTCCCGAGCTGGCTTTCCAAAGATTAATTCGTATGGGGTGAAATTTGTTGCTTCGTGAACGGATGTGTTGTAAGAGAACATTGCGAATGGTATTAATAAATCCCAGTCTTCATAATTATCCATGTAATGCTTGAGGTATTCGGTGAGGACGATGTGACTTCGTTCTAAAGATCCGTTGGTTTGTGGTCTATATCCCGAGGTTGTGATTTGCTTGATTTTGAATATTTCAGAGAGATTGGTCATAAGTGTTCCGATGAAGCTAGTTCCCTTGTCTGTTAGTATTGCGCGAGGTGTACCGTAAATTGCGATGAAGTGTCTAGCGAAGGCATCTGCAATTGTAGCAGCTCGAATGTTAGGTATTGCTACGGCTACGCAATATTTTGTTAAGTTATCTTGAATGGTGAGAATATGCCTGTTCCCACTGGGTGTAATTGGTAAAGGTCCTACTGTATCCAAGGAAATTTTGTCGAAGGCTCCTATAGGTGTGTCGGTGATTAGCATCGGCTGACGAGTTTTCGCACGGACTAATTTCTGTTCTTGACAACTTTGGCATCTTCGAATGTAGTCTTGAATGTCGTTGCGCATTTGTGGCCAATGGAATTTTGATCGGATGCGTTTGTATGTTTTCGTTACTCCTTTATGTCCTCCAATTAAACTATCGTGAGCTTCACGGATAATGTGCTGTCTGTCTTCTTCGGATGGTGTTGTGATGGTACAATTGCATAGAATAATCTGCAAGCCTGTTCCTACGAAAACGTCTTCTAATATCTTGACGAATTCGTTGGATGGTATTTTGTGAAGGTCCCCCGTAGCAGAAATTCGAAATGATTTAATCTGATTTTGATCCAAGGTGTGTCGAAGAATTTTCAAGCCGTCGAGCACATCTACTCTTTTAATATTATCGAAGAAATTGTTTGAGATTATTATACTGAAGGTTTTAAATAATCCATTGTCCGTAGTTATCACGTTTCCCTTTTTTGGTTGTTCTGCTAGAAGGTTTGGTTTATTGATTAATTCAGTGTCTAACAGTAATTTTCCAACGGGGTTTACTAAATTGCAGTCGGCAGAAATGAAGTGTACGTAATGTCCTTCTTCAGCGGTAAAAGTATTTGAAGAAACGATAATTTTATGCGGTTGATCTAATGGGGTCTCTTCCAGATCGTCAAGGTCGTTTGAATCCTCGGTTTCAGTAGTGAAGAAAGGGTAGGAGTCAAGTGTGCGGTCAGAGACCCTAGGTTCGGTTAACCTGTTGTCAGGTGGTTGTCCTACACTTGTTTCGGGCATAGTTCCTGCAGGTAGCTGGTTTATTGAGGGTTGTAGAGGTTCTTCCATGACTTCCGATGGTTCTTGCGGGGTACCGAGTAAATCTAGTTGAATGTTTCTTGCATTTTCTATTACAGTATTTTCGAGCGGCTCCTCAAACGATATTAAATTGTCTAATACGGTCTGTTCCTTATCTGAAGGGACGATTTGAGTGGAATTTGCTGCGGGTGAAAAACTGTTTATAGTTTCCTGGCGTTCATCTGGCATGGTTACCTCTTGAGATAAGCTGGGAAAAGATCGGTTCTTGTATATTATTGGAGAATGTTGAACGTTCCCACGTGCAGTTTCTTCTGTTTCATCTGAACTGCTGCTTGTCTCTCGATACTTGGGTCGATTTTCCCTATCTCTTCGTAACTGTCGTATGCGGTGTCCGATTGTTTCAGTATTGGCGTCTGTTTTCGGTATCTGGGCTTTGAAGTCGGGGTCCTGGAGCTCTCGTGGAATAAGTGGTAGGCAGGCAGACGTGGGGTTGCGCGATAATGCGTCTGCGTTCTTATTCGTCTTTCCGGATTTATGGACAACCTGGTACTCGTATTCTAAAAGACGGAGCTTCCATTTCATAAGTCTGGAAGTTGGGTCTTTGACAGAATGTAACCAGACGAGTGGTCTGTGATCTGTAACGAGGGTGAATGGGGTTCCGTAGATGTAGGGCCTGAAGTATCTTACGGCGTAAACCATGGCCAAACATTCCTTTTCCGTAGCCGAATAATTCTTCTCAGGTTTATTTAGGCTGCGAGAGGCGTAAGCAATCGGCAGGTCGTTTCCTATCTCCCCTTGGCTAAGTACAGCTCCAATAGCGTAATCGGATGCATCTGTGGTTACAATGAAAGGTTTACTGAAATCAGGGTATTGCAATATGGGCTGCTGACAAAGTTCGTTACGTAATTGCTTAAAACTCTGGTCTTGTTCTTCTGTCCATTTGAATTTGATGCCTTTTCCTAATAAGTTAATTAATGGTTTTGCTTTTGTGGTGAAATTAGGTACGAATCTTCGGTAATATCCAACAAGTCCCAAGAATTGTTGAATGTTCTTCTGCGATGTGGGTGTTGGGAAATCTTGAACAGCTTTTAATTTCCTAGGGTCAGGTCTTACTCCTTCCTTTGAAATAATGTGTCCAAGGTATGCGACTTCCTTTCGCAGGAATTGGCACTTGTTGGTCTGGAGGGTTAATCCATGTTCTCGAAGGCGGTTTAACAATTTCTTGACTTTGATATTATGTTCCTGTAACGATGATGCATAGATCACTATGTCGTCCAAGTACACAAAGAGGTCTGTTCCTTGAAGTCCAGTGAGTGCTTGATCCATCAGGCGTTGAAAGGTGGGTGGTGCATTCTTTAATCCGAAAGGCATTCGAGAAAATTCGTAATGTCCATTTGGAGTAGTGAATGCTGTTTTTGCTTTATCCTTTGGATCCATCTCTATTTGATGAAATCCACTTGCCAGATCAAAGACTGAGAAATATTTAGCTCCTCCTAATCGATCTAAGATCTCTGTGATTTGAGGTAATGGATACTTATCAGAAATTGTTATTTCATTGAGGCCGCGAAAATCTATTACTAGACGCCAACGTTTCACCCCGTTTTCGTCTTCTTTCTTCGGGACGATCCACAAAGGTGAATTATATGGAGATTTTGAAGGTGTAATTATACCATTTGATAATAGCGCGCTGATTTGCTTTTGAATTTCCTTTTGATGTATGAGAGGATAACGATATTGTCTTGTGTTGATTGGAATATCATTGGATGTATGGATTGAATGTTTAAAGTCGCGGGCCTTCCCGAGTTTATCTCCAGGAAGATAGAATCGGTCGGGAAAATCTTTAACCAAATTGGTAACGAAATCTAGTTCCTCCTTGTTCAAATGTTTAGTGTTTAGGGCTTCTAAGATTTTTTGCATTCTATCTTCATTGGGTCTGAATTTTGACGGGTGTTCTACAGCTGGGTAAAAATCTTCGTCTGATGACCCGAAGATATCGAATGGCTCTAATGTTTGTGGCTCTATCTCTACGTCTAAGGGTACATCGCTGGTATTTGTTGCCATAACGTAGCACTTCCCTTTATTGTTACTCACAACTGCTTCCCCTATGTAAAGATGTTCGAGGGTCTTGATACGTGGTAAATATCCTTCCTTAATCCTCGAGTTTGTTATCGTTATAGCAATCTGTTGAGACGTCCGGGGCTCGATACGGTGTTTGGTCGATGTCAATGGCTCCTTCATTTGAGGTAGGTCCTGATAATTTGAAAAACGTAGAGGTCGGGTTGGTTTATTTTTTAATACCAACGTCCCATGATAATAGGAAATTTCGGCCTCTTCCTGTTTTAGAAATGGGCTTCCTATAAGTCCGTCTGCTTCTATTGCAAGTTCTTTTACTACATAGAAAAGTGCAGGAGCTTCGTGGATATGAAGAATTGTTGTTCCTAAAGTATGAATTGGATTAGTAGTAATTCCGGTTAATTCGATTTCTTCCCGAGAGTTTATCGCGGCTTTTTCTCCCAGGGCGTTAATGACTACTAAATTAACGGATGCTCCACCGTCGATTAAGAATTCTCCCGTTCCTGACTCCAGTTCTGGAACCTTGATTTTGATGCGTGGGGCAGGTGCTTCCCTGATGAGGGTTCCTCTTCGAAGCGGACTGTCCTTTGGCGAGCTTCTTTGTTTCCGCTCATCGTGTCGCCTATACGTTGAGCGCGATCGAAGTTTAAAGACTTGTTTGATTCGACGGATGAATCTCGCGAGTCTCGTTGATATCTCGGGCTACGCGGATGTTTCCTACAAGATTTTCCGTCATGTCCAGTTATACCGCAATGCCAACAATATAAACTCGGCTTGCGATCTTTATCGGGGTATTTTAAAATAGAATAATGTTTTTCTCTATCATCTGCGTACGGTGAGTCGGAGCGATAAGAAGGGGATTCTGAGGGGCTCCGGTGACGCAAGGTCCAGGCCGTCGTGCGTGTCCGTCCTTCTCGTTCCTCTTCAAAACCAGATGTTCTAAGAGACCGATCCCTGTTCTGGTCGTATCTACTCGGAGAAAGTGGGTACGACACTTCGCGGTCGTGGCGACGAGAATCTTCGGCGTAATGGTCTCGGCGAGACCACCTGGAGGGCGATTCATTGCGGGGCGACTGTCGCCGATTCCTTAATTTTCTATCTATCTGTAGCACGGCGTCGTAAGCTTGTTCAAGTGTTTTAATGTCTTGAATCTGAGCCGACACTTTCCAGGAAATTCGATCCGGTAAACCATCGATGAAGTTTTCTTTAACGTCTTTTTCCATTTCTTTGACGAAGTCTTCAGCGTGATCCAGATACCTTTCCCGAATAGCTCCGCGCGCACAATAAACGAGATGGCTAGTCCTGTCGACGTACTGTCGCAGACTTTCTCCTTCGCGAATGCTTAGTTTCGCGATTTCGACTTGAAAATATGACAAACTTCTTCCCGGCGCGAATCTCTTTTTTAGATGTTGAACTAATTTCTTAACAGACTCGAATTTATGCTCTAACGTGCACCTGCGTGCCGGACCGATCAGTTTCGTTAATATTATCGCAAGATACTCGGCTTCCGTACCCTCAGGAATCAAAGTTAACCCGTCTTCCACATTTTGTGCAAAGCGCGTCAAGGGTGGACTTTCACCGTCGAAGGTTGGAATTGACATAGTAATATTCTGTATACATGTCCGTTGCGTCAAAAGCGACATTGAGTTTGCAATTGAAACTGTCAGGTTCATAATATCGTTAGAAGAGACGTTCGCCTGTGCGGTTGCCATTTTAAAATTACTAAGTGACTCGACTAGAGAAAACTAGTATATCGTCGATAATAAATTACGAGTGATTTTAACGTATTTAAAAACCCAAATTTTACGGCGATTCTAATGCAGTAGCATCCCACCGCTGTCACCAGTTCTGTTACGAGCCGGGGCTGCGGCAACGCGAGAGGCCGGCGAGGAGGGTATTTCCCAAGGAATACGGTTTATGAGTTTGTTAGTTAGGGGCGCGGACGAACCTGATGCGAAATCAGGGAGCCGCTAGGATTATTGACGGCGAGGACGAACCTGATGCGAAATCAGGGAGCCTCTAGGAATGGAGTCACACGCGGACGAACCTGATTTGAAATCAGGGAGCCGCAGGAAGGTGAAACGTCGTGAACGAACCCGATGCGAAATCGGGGAGTCACTAGGATGAAGTTCACAGACGAACCTGGGGCGAAACCAGGGAGCTGTTAGGAGGTTGGATTATTCACAGACGAACCTGGTGCGAAACCAGGGAGCTGTTCGGAAGTTGGTAGATTTACAGACGAACCTGATGCGAAATCAGGGAGCTGTAGGATACGGACGAACCTGATGCGAAATCAGGGAGCCGTAGGAGGGTGAGGTTTCGTGGACGAACCCGATGCGAAATCGGGGAGCCACTGGGTTGGAGAAGATTCCTTGTTGTGGATGAAAGGTTGCGAACGAACCTGATGCGAAATCAGGGAGTCGCGGGAAATGTTAGTAATGCCTCGTAACTCTTAATTAATATTTGATACAACTCGAGCGGTAAAGTTGTATCAGTGGGTGAGTGCTACTAATATTATAAGGATCGCTGGGTAAGAGATGGGTTTAACGAATCTACTCGATTTACACGTGAACACCATTCGTATATTCAATAATTAGTTATTGTACAAATGTAAGTGTCGCGATTAAATAATAAATAAAAGTGTGTAGGTTACCACTAGTTGCACGGTGTTGACGCACTGGCGATGCGGGGCGTACGAGTGGCTATTTCAAAGTGCCAAATAGGATATAAACCGGACTCGCGGATCCTATGAGGTTAACTATGATTCTGACAGGGACTTTAGCCCGATCTTACCAACTCTGTACTAAAAAAATCAAAGATAGTTTCAATTAAATTTGCTAAAATTTCGTTCATAAAAATAAAAAATTTTAAAAAAATCCAAAAAAATCGAAGATAGTTTCAATTAAATTTGCTAAAATTTCGTTCATAAAAATTAAAATTTGTATAAAAATCCAAAAAAATCGAAGATAGTTTCAATTATATTTGCTAAAATGTCGTACATAAAAATTAATATTTGTAAAAAAATCCAAAAAAATAGAAGATAGCTTAAATTAAATTTGCTAAAATTTAGTTCATAAAACTTAAAATTTTAAGAAAATCCAAAAAAATCAAAGATAGTTTCAATTAAATTTGCTAAAATTTCGTTCATAAAAATAAAAATTTTAAAAAAATCCAAAAAAATCGAAGATAGTTTCAATTAAATTTGCTAAAATTTCGTTCATAAAAAAAAAAATTTGTAAAAAAATCCAAAAAAATCGAATATAGTTTCAATTAAATTTGCTAAAATTTCGTTCATAAAAATTAAAATTTGTAAAAAAATCGAAGATAGTTTCAATTAAATTTGCTAAAATTTCGTTCATAAAAATTAAAATTTGTAAAAAAATCCAAAAAAATCGAAGATAGCTTAAATTAAATTTGCTAAAATTTAGTTCATAAAACTTAAAATTTTAAGAAAATCCAAAAAAATCAAAGATAGTTTCAATTAAATTTGCTAAAATTTCGTTCATAAAAATAAAAATTTTAAAAAAATCCAAAAAAATCGAAGATAGTTTCAATTAAATTTGCTAAAATTTCGTTCATAAAAATTAAAATTTGTAAGAAAATCCAAAAAAATCGAAGATAGCTTAAATTAAATTTGCTAAAATTTAGTTCATAAAACTTAAAAATTTAAAGAAAATCCAAAAAATCAAAGATAGTTTCAATTAAATTTGCTAAAATTTCGTTCATAAAAATTAAAATTTGTAAAAAAATCCAAAAAAATCCAATATAGTTTCAATTAAATTTGCTAAAATTTCGTTCATAAAAATCAAAATTTGTAAAAAAATCCAAAAAAATCGAAGACAGTTTCAATTAAATTTGCCAAAATTTCGTTCATAAAAATTAAAATTTGTAAAAAAATCCAAAAAAATCGAAGATAGTTTGAATTAAATTTGCTAAAATTTCATTCATAAAAAATAAAATTTGTAAAAAAATCCAAAAAAATCGAAGATAGTTTCAATTAAATTTGCTAAAATGTCGTCCATAAAAATTAATATTTGTAAAAAAATCCAAAAAAATAGAAGATAGCTTAAATTAAATTTGCTAAAATTTAGTTCATAAAAATTAAAATTTGTAAAAAAATCCAAAAAAACCGAAGATAGTTTCAATTAAATTTGCTAAAATTTCGTTCATAAAAATAAAAATTTTAAAAAAATCCAAAAAAACGAAGATAGTTTCAATTAAATTTGCTAAAATTTCGTTCATAAAAATTAAAATTTGTAAAAAAATCCAAAAAAATCGAAGATAGCTTAAATTAAATTTGCTAAAATTTAGTTCATAAAAATTAAAATTTGTATAAAAATCCAAAAAAATCGAAGATAGTTTCAATTATATTTGCTAAAATGTCGTACATAAAAATTAATATTTGTAAAAAAATCCAAAAAAATAGAAGATAGCTTAAATTAAATTTGCTAAAATTTAGTTCATAAAACTTAAAATTTGTAAAAAAATCCAAAAAAATCGAAGATAGTTTCATTTAAATTTGCTCAAATGTCGTACATAAAAATAAAAATTTTAAAAAAATCCAAAAAAATCGAAGATAGTTTCAATTAAATTTGCTAAAATTTCGTTCATAAAAATCAAAATTTGTAAAAAAATCCAAAAAAATCGAAGATAGTTTCAATTAAATTTGCCAAAATTTCGTTCATAAAAATTAAAATTTGTAAAAAAATTCAAAAAAATCGAAGATAGTTACAATTAAGTTTGCTAAAATTTCATTCATAAAAAATAAAATTTGTAAAAAAATCCAAAAAAATCGAAGATAGTTTCAATTAAATTTGCTAAAATGTCGTCCATAAAAATTAATATTTGTAAAAAAATCCAAAAAAATAGAAGATAGCTTAAATTAAATTTGCTAAAATTTCGTTCATAAAAATAAAAATTTTAAAAAAATCGAAGATAGTTTCAATTAAATTTGCTAAAATTTCGTTCATAAGAATTAAAATTTGTAAAAAAATCGAAGATAGCTTAAATTAAATTTGCTAAAATTTAGTTCATAAAACTTAAAAATTTAAAGAAAATCCAAAAAAATCGAAGATAGTTTCAATTAAGTTTGCTAAAATTTCATTCATAAAAATTAAAATTTGTATAAAAATCCAAAAAAATCGAAGATAGTTTCAATTATATTTGCTAAAATGTCGTACATAAAAATTAATATTTGTAAAAAAATCCAAAAAAATAGAAGATAGCTTAAATTAAATTTGCTAAAATTTAGTTCATAAAAATAAAAATTTTAAAAAAATCGAAGATAGTTTCAATTAAATTTGCTAAAATTTCGTTCATAAAAATTAAAATTTGTAAAAAAATCGAAGATAGCTTAAATTAAATTTGCTAAAATTTAGTTCATAAAACTTAAAAATTTAAAGAAAATCCAAAAAAATCGAAGATAGTTTCAATTATATTTGCTAAAATGTCGTACATAAAAATTAATATTTGTAAAAAAATCCAAAAAAATAGAAGATAGCTTAAATTAAATTTGCTAAAATTTAGTTCATAAAACTTAAAATTTTAAGAAAATCTAAAAAAATCAAAGATAGTTTCAATTAAATTTGCTAAAATTTCGTTCATAAAAATTAAAATTTGTAAAAAAATCCAAAAAAATCCAATATAGTTTCAATTGTATTTGCTAAAATGTCGTACATAAAAATTAAAATTTGTAAAAAAATCCAAAAAAATCGAAGATAGCTTAAATTAAATTTGCTAAAATTTAGTTCATAAAACTTAAAATTTTAAGAAAATCCAAAAAAATCAAAGATAGTTTCAATTAAATTTGCTAAAATTTCGTTCATAAAAATAAAAATTTTAAAAAAATCCAAAAAAATCGAAGATAGTTTCAATTAAATTTGCTAAAATTTCGTTCATAAAAATTAAAATTTGTAAGAAAATCCAAAAAAATCGAAGATAGCTTAAATTAAATTTGCTAAAATTTAGTTCATAAAACTTAAAAATTTAAAGAAAATCCAAAAAATCAAAGATAGTTTCAATTAAATTTGCTAAAATTTCGTTCATAAAAATTAAAATTTGTAAAAAAATCCAAAAAAATCCAATATAGTTTCAATTAAATTTGCTAAAATTTCGTTCATAAAAATCAAAATTTGTAAAAAAATCCAAAAAAATCGAAGACAGTTTCAATTAAATTTGCCAAAATTTCGTTCATAAAAATTAAAATTTGTAAAAAAATCCAAAAAAATCGAAGATAGTTTGAATTAAATTTGCTAAAATTTCATTCATAAAAAATAAAATTTGTAAAAAAATCCAAAAAAATCGAAGATAGTTTCAATTAAATTTGCTAAAATGTCGTCCATAAAAATTAATATTTGTAAAAAAATCCAAAAAAATAGAAGATAGCTTAAATTAAATTTGCTAAAATTTAGTTCATAAAAATTAAAATTTGTAAAAAAATCCAAAAAAACCGAAGATAGTTTCAATTAAATTTGCTAAAATTTCGTTCATAAAAATAAAAATTTTAAAAAAATCCAAAAAAACGAAGATAGTTTCAATTAAATTTGCTAAAATTTCGTTCATAAAAATTAAAATTTGTAAAAAAATCCAAAAAAATCGAAGATAGCTTAAATTAAATTTGCTAAAATTTAGTTCATAAAAATTAAAATTTGTATAAAAATCCAAAAAAATCGAAGATAGTTTCAATTATATTTGCTAAAATGTCGTACATAAAAATTAATATTTGTAAAAAAATCCAAAAAAATAGAAGATAGCTTAAATTAAATTTGCTAAAATTTAGTTCATAAAACTTAAAATTTGTAAAAAAATCCAAAAAAATCGAAGATAGTTTCATTTAAATTTGCTCAAATGTCGTACATAAAAATAAAAATTTTAAAAAAATCCAAAAAAATCGAAGCTAGTTTCAATTAAATTTGCTAAAATTTCGTTCATAAAAATCAAAATTTGTAAAAAAATCCAAAAAAATCGAAGATAGTTTCAATTAAATTTGCCAAAATTTCGTTCATAATAATTAAAATTTGTAAAAAAATTCAAAAAAATCGAAGATAGTTACAATTAAGTTTGCTAAAATTTCATTCATAAAAAATAAAATTTGTAAAAAAATCCAAAAAAATCGAAGATAGTTTCAATTAAATTTGCTAAAATGTCGTCCATAAAAATTAATATTTGTAAAAAAATCCAAAAAAATAGAAGATAGCTTAAATTAAATTTGCTAAAATTTCGTTCATAAAAATAAAAATTTTAAAAAAATCGAAGATAGTTTCAATTAAATTTGCTAAAATTTCGTTCATAAGAATTAAAATTTGTAAAAAAATCGAAGATAGCTTAAATTAAATTTGCTAAAATTTAGTTCATAAAACTTAAAAATTTAAAGAAAATCCAAAAAAATCGAAGATAGTTTCAATTAAGTTTGCTAAAATTTCATTCATAAAAATTAAAATTTGTATAAAAATCCAAAAAAATCGAAGATAGTTTCAATTATATTTGCTAAAATGTCGTACATAAAAATTAATATTTGTAAAAAAATCCAAAAAAATAGAAGATAGCTTAAATTAAATTTGCTAAAATTTAGTTCATAAAAATAAAAATTTTAAAAAAATCGAAGATAGTTTCAATTAAATTTGCTAAAATTTCGTTCATAAAAATTAAAATTTGTAAAAAAATCGAAGATAGCTTAAATTAAATTTGCTAAAATTTAGTTCATAAAACTTAAAAATTTAAAGAAAATCCAAAAAAATCGAAGATAGTTTCAATTATATTTGCTAAAATGTCGTACATAAAAATTAATATTTGTAAAAAAATCCAAAAAAATAGAAGATAGCTTAAATTAAATTTGCTAAAATTTAGTTCATAAAACTTAAAATTTTAAGAAAATCTAAAAAAATCAAAGATAGTTTCAATTAAATTTGCTAAAATTTCGTTCATAAAAATTAAAATTTGTAAAAAAATCCAAAAAAATCCAATATAGTTTCAATTGTATTTGCTAAAATGTCGTACATAAAAATTAAAATTTGTAAAAAAATCCAAAAAAATCGAAGATAGCTTAAATTAAATTTGCTAAAATTTAGTTCATAAAACTTAAAATTTTAAGAAAATCCAAAAAAATCAAAGATAGTTTCAATTAAATTTGCTAAAATTTCGTTCATAAAAATAAAAATTTTAAAAAAATCCAAAAAAATCGAAGATAGTTTCAATTAAATTTGCTAAAATTTCGTTCATAAAAATTAAAATTTGTAAGAAAATCCAAAAAAATCGAAGATAGCTTAAATTAAATTTGCTAAAATTTAGTTCATAAAACTTAAAAATTTAAAGAAAATCCAAAAAATCAAAGATAGTTTCAATTAAATTTGCTAAAATTTCGTTCATAAAAATTAAAATTTGTAAAAAAATCCAAAAAAATCCAATATAGTTTCAATTAAATTTGCTAAAATTTCGTTCATAAAAATCAAAATTTGTAAAAAAATCCAAAAAAATCGAAGATAGTTTCAATTAAATTTGCTAAAATTTCGTTCATAAAAATAAAAATTTTAAAAAAATCCAAAAAAACGAAGATAGTTTCAATTAAATTTGCTAAAATTTCGTTCATAAAAATTAAAATTTGTAAAAAAATCCAAAAAAATCGAAGATAGCTTAAATTAAATTTGCTAAAATTTAGTTCATAAAAATTAAAATTTGTATAAAAATCCAAAAAAATCGAAGATAGTTTCAATTATATTTGCTAAAATGTCGTACATAAAAATTAATATTTGTAAAAAAATCCAAAAAAATAGAAGATAGCTTAAATTAAATTTGCTAAAATTTAGTTCATAAAACTTAAAATTTGTAAAAAAATCCAAAAAAATCGAAGATAGTTTCATTTAAATTTGCTCAAATGTCGTACATAAAAATAAAAATTTTAAAAAAATCCAAAAAAATCGAAGCTAGTTTCAATTAAATTTGCTAAAATTTCGTTCATAAAAATCAAAATTTGTAAAAAAATCCAAAAAAATCGAAGATAGTTTCAATTAAATTTGCCAAAATTTCGTTCATAATAATTAAAATTTGTAAAAAAATTCAAAAAAATCGAAGATAGTTACAATTAAGTTTGCTAAAATTTCATTCATAAAAAATAAAATTTGTAAAAAAATCCAAAAAAATCGAAGATAGTTTCAATTAAATTTGCTAAAATGTCGTCCATAAAAATTAATATTTGTAAAAAAATCCAAAAAAATAGAAGATAGCTTAAATTAAATTTGCTAAAATTTCGTTCATAAAAATAAAAATTTTAAAAAAATCGAAGATAGTTTCAATTAAATTTGCTAAAATTTCGTTCATAAGAATTAAAATTTGTAAAAAAATCGAAGATAGCTTAAATTAAATTTGCTAAAATTTAGTTCATAAAACTTAAAAATTTAAAGAAAATCCAAAAAAATCGAAGATAGTTTCAATTAAGTTTGCTAAAATTTCATTCATAAAAATTAAAATTTGTATAAAAATCCAAAAAAATCGAAGATAGTTTCAATTATATTTGCTAAAATGTCGTACATAAAAATTAATATTTGTAAAAAAATCCAAAAAAATAGAAGATAGCTTAAATTAAATTTGCTAAAATTTAGTTCATAAAAATAAAAATTTTAAAAAAATCGAAGATAGTTTCAATTAAATTTGCTAAAATTTCGTTCATAAAAATTAAAATTTGTAAAAAAATCGAAGATAGCTTAAATTAAATTTGCTAAAATTTAGTTCATAAAACTTAAAAATTTAAAGAAAATCCAAAAAAATCGAAGATAGTTTCAATTATATTTGCTAAAATGTCGTACATAAAAATTAATATTTGTAAAAAAATCCAAAAAAATAGAAGATAGCTTAAATTAAATTTGCTAAAATTTAGTTCATAAAACTTAAAATTTTAAGAAAATCTAAAAAAATCAAAGATAGTTTCAATTAAATTTGCTAAAATTTCGTTCATAAAAATTAAAATTTGTAAAAAAATCCAAAAAAATCCAATATAGTTTCAATTGTATTTGCTAAAATGTCGTACATAAAAATTAAAATTTGTAAAAAAATCCAAAAAAATCGAAGATTGCTTAAATTAAATTTGCTAAAATTTAGTTCATAAAACTTAAAATTTTAAGAAAATCCAAAAAAATCAAAGATAGTTTCAATTAAATTTGCTAAAATTTCGTTCATAAAAATAAAAATTTTAAAAAAATCCAAAAAAATCGAAGATAGTTTCAATTAAATTTGCTAAAATTTCGTTCATAAAAATTAAAATTTGTAAGAAAATCCAAAAAAATCGAAGATAGCTTAAATTAAATTTGCTAAAATTTAGTTCATAAAACTTAAAAATTTAAAGAAAATCCAAAAAATCAAAGATAGTTTCAATTAAATTTGCTAAAATTTCGTTCATAAAAATTAAAATTTGTAAAAAAATCCAAAAAAATCCAATATAGTTTCAATTGAATTTGCTAAAATTTCGTTCATAAAAATCAAAATTTGTAAAAAAATCCAAAAAAATCGAAGACAGTTTCAATTAAATTTGCCAAAATTTCGTTCATAAAAATTAAAATTTGTAAAAAAATCCAAAAAAATCGAAGATAGTTTGAATTAAATTTGCTAAAATTTCATTCATAAAAAATAAAATTTGTAAAAAAATCCAAAAAAATCGAAGATAGTTTCAATTAAATTTGCTAAAATGTCGTCCATAAAAATTAATATTTGTAAAAAAATCCAAAAAAATAGAAGATAGCTTAAATTAAATTTGCTAAAATTTAGTTCATAAAAATTAAAATTTGTAAAAAAATCCAAAAAAACCGAAGATAGTTTCAATTAAATTTGCTAAAATTTCGTACATAAAAATAAAAATTTTAAAAAAATCCAAAAAAACGAAGATAGTTTCAATTAAATTTGCTAAAATTTCGTTCATAAAAATTAAAATTTGTAAAAAAATCCAAAAAAATCGAAGATAGCTTAAATTAAATTTGCTAAAATTTAGTTCATAAAAATTAAAATTTGTATAAAAATCCAAAAAAATCGAAGATAGTTTCAATTATATTTGCTAAAATGTCGTACATAAAAATTAATATTTGTAAAAAAATCCAAAAAAATAGAAGATAGCTTAAATTAAATTTGCTAAAATTTAGTTCATAAAACTTAAAATTTGTAAAAAAATCCAAAAAAATCGAAGATAGTTTCATTTAAATTTGCTAAAATGTCGTACATAAAAATAAAAATTTTAAAAAAATCCAAAAAAATCGAAGATAGTTTCAATTAAATTTGCTAAAATTTCGTTCATAAAAATCAAAATTTGTAAAAAAATCCAAAAAAATCGAAGATAGTTTCAATTAAATTTGCCAAAATTTCGTTCATAAAAATTAAAATTTGTAAAAAAATTCAAAAAAATCGAAGATAGTTACAATTAAGTTTGCTAAAATTTCATTCATAAAAAATAAAATTTGTAAAAAAATCAAAAAAAATCGAAGATAGTTTCAATTAAATTTGCTAAAATGTCGTCCATAAAAATTAATATTTGTAAAAAAATCCAAAAAAATAGAAGATAGCTTAAATTAAATTTGCTAAAATTTCGTTCATAAAAATAAAAATTTTAAAAAAATCGAAGATAGTTTCAATTAAATTTGCTAAAATTTCGTTCATAAGAATTAAAATTTGTAAAAAAATCGAAGATAGCTTAAATTAAATTTGCTAAAATTTAGTTCATAAAACTTAAAAATTTAAAGAAAATCCAAAAAAATCGAAGATAGTTTCAATTAAGTTTGCTAAAATTTCATTCATAAAAATTAAAATTTGTATAAAAATCCAAAAAAATCGAAGATAGTTTCAATTATATTTGCTAAAATGTCGTACATAAAAATTAATATTTGTAAAAAAATCCAAAAAAATAGAAGATAGCTTAAATTAAATTTGCTAAAATTTAGTTCATAAAACTTAAAATTTTAAGAAAATCCAAAAAAATCAAAGATAGTTTCAATTAAATTTGCTAAAATTTCGTTCATAAAAATAAAAATTTTAAAAAAATCCAAAAAAATCGAAGATAGTTTCAATTAAATTTGCTAAAATTTCGTTCTTAAAAATTAAAATTTGTATAAAAATCCAAAAAAATCGAAGATAGTTTCAATTATATTTGCTAAAATGTCGTACATAAAAATTAATATTTGTAAAAAAATCCAAAAAAATAGAAGATAGCTTAAATTAAATTTGCTAAAATTTAGTTCATAAAACTTAAAAATTTAAAGAAAATCCAAAAAATCAAAGATAGTTTCAATTAAATTTGCTAAAATTTCGTTCATAAAAATTAAAATTTGTAAAAAAATCCAAAAAAATCCAATATAGTTTCAATTGTATTTGCTAAAATGTCGTACATAAAAATTAATATTTGTAAAAAAATCCAAAAAAATAGAAGATAGCTTAAATTAAATTTGCTAAAATTTAGTTCATAAAACTTAAAATTTTAAGAAAATCCAAAAAAATCAAAGATAGTTTCATTTAAATTTGCTAAAATTTCGTTCATAAAAATAAAAATTTTAAGAAAATCCAAAAAAATCAAAGATAGTTTCAATTAAATTTGCTAAAATTTCGTTCATAAAAATAAAAATTTTAAAAAAATCCAAAAAAATCGAAGATAGTTTCAATTAAATTTGCTAAAATTTCGTTCATAAAAATAAAAATTTGTAAAAAAATCCAAAAAAATCGAATATAGTTTCAATTAAATTTGCTAAAATTTCGTTCATAAAAATTAAAATTTGTAAAAAAATCGAAGATAGTTTCAATTAAATTTGCTAAAATTTCGTTCATAAAAATTAAAATTTGTAAAAAAATCCAAAAAAATAGAAGATAGCTTAAATTAAATTTGCTAAAATTTAGTTCATAAAAATTAAAATTTGTAAAAAAATCCAAAAAAACCGAAGATAGTTTCAATTAAATTTGCTAAAATTTCGTTCATAAAAATAAAAATTTTAAAAAAATCCATAAAAACGAAGATAGTTTCAATTAAATTTGCTAAAATTTCGTTCATAAAAATTAAAATTTGTAAAAAAATCCAAAAAAATCGAAGATAGCTTAAATTAAATTTGCTAAAATTTAGTTCATAAAAATTAAAATTTGTATAAAAATCCAAAAAAATCGAAGATAGTTTCAATTATATTTGCTAAAATGTCGTACATAAAAATTAATATTTGTAAAAAAATCCAAAAAAATAGAAGATAGCTTAAATTAAATTTGCTAAAATTTAGTTCATAAAACTTAAAATTTGTAAAAAAATCCAAAAAAATCGAAGATAGTTTCATTTAAATTTGCTAAAATGTCGTACATAAAAATAAAAATTTTAAAAAAATCCAAAAAAATCGAAGATAGTTTCAATTAAATTTGCTAAAATTTCGTTCATAAAAATCAAAATTTGTAAAAAAATCCAAAAAAATCGAAGATAGTTTCAATTAAATTTGCCAAAATTTCGTTCATAAAAATTAAAATTTGTAAAAAAATTCAAAAAAATCGAAGATAGTTCCAATTAAGTTTGCTAAAATTTCATTCATAAAAAATAAAATTTGTAAAAAAATCCAAAAAAATCGAAGATAGTTTCAATTAAATTTGCTAAAATGTCGTCCATAAAAATTAATATTTGTAAAAAAATCCAAAAAAATAGAAGATAGCTTAAATTAAATTTGCTAAAATTTCGTTCATAAAAATAAAAATTTTAAAAAAATCGAAGATAGTTTCAATTAAATTTGCTAAAATTTCGTTCATAAAAATTAAAATTTGTAAAAAAATCCAAAAAAATCGAAGATAGCTTAAATTAAATTTGCTAAAATTTAGTTCATAAAACTTAAAATTTTAAGAAAATTAAAAAAAATCAAAGATAGTTTCAATTAAATTTGCTAAAATTTCGTTCATAAAAATAAAAATTTTAAAAAATCCAAAAAATCGAAGATAGTTTCAATTAAATTTGCTAAAATTTCGTTCATAAAAATTAAAATTTGTAAGAAAATCCAAAAAATCGAAGATAGCTTAAATTAAATTTGCTAAAATTTAGTTCATAAAACTTAAAAATTTAAAGAAAATCCAAAAAATCAAAGATAGTTTCAATTAAATTTGCTAAAATTTCGTTCATAAAAATTAAAATTTGTAAAAAAATCCAAAAAATCCAATATAGTTTCAATTATATTTGCTAAAATGTCGTACATAAAAATTAATATTTGTAAAAAAATCCAAAAAAATAGAAGATAGCTTAAATTAAATTTGCTAAAATTTAGTTCATAAAATTTAAAATTTTAAGAAAATCCAAAAAATCGAAGATAGCTTAAATTAAATTTGCTAAAATTTAGTTCATAAAAATTAAAAATTTGTAAAAAATCCAAAATAATCGAAGATAGTTTCGATTAAATTTGCTAAAATTTCGTTCATAAAAATAAAAATTTGTAAAAAAATCCAAAAAAATC
>CAWVQI010000319.1:7500-10000 GCA_963932335.1 Andrena marginata
TTTTAAAGTACCGCGAGCTCTCAGCGTCCTTCCGCACCATCCTCCGAACACAGAGTCGTCCGATCGTCGAAAACGACCACTGATCCTTGCGTGTCGCGACATTGCGATCAATTCATATTAAGGTTCCGACCCCGGTCGTCGCGCTGGTTTGCGAGATAATCGCGAATAACTCCAATCGCTCCGAAAATTTTTAAAGTACCGCGAGCTCTCAGCGTCCTTCCGCACCATCCTCCGAACACAGAGTCGTCCGATCGTCGAAAACGACCACTGATCCTTGCGTGTCGCGACATTGCGATCAATTCATATTAAGGTTCCGACCCCGGTCGTCGCGCTGGTTTGCGAGATAATCGCGAATAACTCCAATCGCTCCGAAAATTTTTAAAGTACCGCGAGCTTTCAGCGTCCTTCCGCACCATCCTCCGAACACAGAGTCGTCCGATCGTCGAAAACGACCACTGATCCTTGCGTGTCGCGACATTGCGATCAATTCATATTAAGGTTCCGACCCCGGTCGTCGCGCTGGTTTGCGAGATAATCGCGAATAACCCCAATCGCTCCGAAAATTTTTAAAGTACCGCGAGCTCTCAGCGTCCTTCCGCACCATCCTCCGAACACAGAGTCGTCCGATCGTCGAAAACGACCACTGATCCTTTCGTGTCGCGACATTGCGATCAATTCATATTAAGGTTCCGACCCCGGTCGTCGCGCTGGTTTGCGAGATAATCGCGAATAACTCCAATCGCTCCGAAAATTTTTAAAGTACCGCGAGCTCTCAGCGTCCTTCCGCACCATCCCCCGAACACAGAGTCGTCCGATCGTCGAAAACGACCACTGATCCTTGCGTGTCGCGACATTGCGATCAATTCATATTAAGGTTCCGACCCCGGTCGTCGCGCTGGTTTGCGAGATAATCGCGAATAACTCCAATCGCTCCGAAAATTTTTAAAGTACCGCGAGCTTTCAGAGTCGTTCCGCACCATCCTCCGAACACAGAGTCGTCCGATCGTCGAAAACGACCACTGATCCTTGCGTGTCGCGACATTGCGATCAATTCATATTAAGGTTCCGACCCCGGTCGTCGCGCTGGTTTGCGAGATAATCGCGAATAACTCCAATCGCTCCGAAAATTTTTAAAGTACCGCGAGCTTTCAGAGTCGTTCCGCACCATCCTCCGAACACAGAGTCGTCCGATCGTCGAAAACGACCACTGATCCTTGCGTGTCGCGACATTGCGATCAATTCATATTAAGGTTCCGACCCCGGTCGTCGCGCTGGTTTGCGAGATAATCGCGAATAACTCCAATCGCTCCGAAAATTTTTAAAGTACCGCGAGCTCTCAGCGTCCTTCCGCACCATCCTCCGAACACAGAGTCGTCCGATCGTCGAAAACGACCACTGATCCTTGCGTGTCGCGACATTGCGATCAATTCATATTAAGGTTCCGACCCCGGTCGTCGCGCTGGTTTGCGAGATAATCGCGAATAACTCCAATCGCTCCGAAAATTTTTAAAGTACCGCGAGCTCTCAGCGTCCTTCCGCACCATCCTCCGAACACAGAGTCGTCCGATCGTCGAAAACGACCACTGATCCTTGCGTGTCGCGACATTGCGATCAATTCATATTAAGGTTCCGACCCCGGTCGTCGCGCTGGTTTGCGAGATAATCGCGAATAACTCCAATCGCTCCGAAAATTTTTAAAGTACCGCGAGCTTTCAGCGTCCTTCCGCACCATCCTCCGAACACAGAGTCGTCCGATCGTCGAAAACGACCACTGATCCTTGCGTGTCGCGACATTGCGATCAATTCATATTAAGGTTCCGACCCCGGTCGTCGCGCTGGTTTGCGAGATAATCGCGAATAACTCCAATCGCTCCGAAAATTTTTAAAGTATCGCGAGCTCTCAGAGTCGTTCCGCACCATCCTCCGAACACAGAGTCGTCCGATCGTCGAAAACGACCACTGATCCTTTCGTGTCGCGACATTGCGATCAATTCATATTAAGGTTCCGACCCCGGTCGTCGCGCTGGTTTGCGAGATAATCGCGAATAACTCCAATCGCTCCGAAAATTTTTAAAGTACCGCGAGCTCTCAGCGTCCTTCCGCACCATCCCCCGAACACAGAGTCGTCCGATCGTCGAAAACGACCACTGATCCTTTCGTGTCGCGACATTGCGATCAATTCATATTAAGGTTCCGACCCCGGTCGTCGCGCTGGTTTGCGAGATAATCGCGAATAACTCCAATCGCTCCGAAAATTTTTAAAGTACCGCGAGCTTTCAGAGTCGTTCCGCACCATCCTCCGAACACAGAGTCGTCCGATCGTCGAAAACGACCACTGATCCTTGCGTGTCGCGACATTGCGATCAATTCATATTAAGGTTCCGACCCCGGTCGTCGCGCTGGTTTGCGAGATAATCGCGAATAACTCCAATCGCTCCGAAAATTTTTAAAGTACCGCGAGCTTTCAGAGTCGTTCCGCACCATCCTCCGAACACAGAGT
>CAWVQI010000319.1:15000-17500 GCA_963932335.1 Andrena marginata
CTCGTGGGTCGATGAAGAACGCAGCTAATTGCGCGTCAACGTGTGAACTGCAGGACACATGAACATCGACATTTCGAACGCACATTGCGGTCCACGGATACAATTCCTGGACCACGCCTGGCTGAGGGTCGTTATCACATACAAAAGACTGCTTGCGTCGGTTCTGCGTACATAATCATCATCGCATCCTCGCCGTCTCGCGTTTCCGAAGATGTAACGCGTTTCGGAGTCGGGACGGATGATAATATACACGCCAGATACGCGACGTACGAGCGAAAGTTGGGATGTTCGTCGGCGTTTGCCAACGGCTCGCGCGTGAGAATCGTGAAGCGTGTGTGTTGTACTCTCCTCCTGTGCGAGAACCAGAAAAAGAGAGAGGCGAAATGTGTGATGAATGATCGCTTAGGGACTCGCGTGCGTGCCCGCTTTCACGGCGTTGTGCGTCGTTGCTTTATAACGACCGCCCGTGTGCTGCACCGCTCCCTGGATCACCACACACACACACAGCGGCCTCTCCGCTCGCACTGGTGTTTTAGAGTTTGCCACCTTCACATCCCGCGCCCCGAGATCATTTACCGTGCTCCCGACGTCGCCTGAAATGAAAAATTTGTCCTGAGAAAGAGAGACCGCGAAGAGCGGGAGCGAGAGAGAGAGAGAGAGAGATAGGGCGGAGTGCGCGGCATATGCGCGCCGATTTGTATCGTGTTGGCGTTCACGCAGCCCCAGGGATTTTAAAAAGAGGGTCGTCCGTTTTGACAAGTGAGAGGAAGAAAAGTCAATCGATACATCGAGGGCACAAAACACACTCGTTCTTCGGGATGCCGTGAAGATCCAAAGGGTGGTGTGTGGTGTACATGGAATGAGATGTAGGAGGCGGCGCTCTGTGCGGAACCACTCGTTAACATGATCGGGTCGATGTATTTCCCCGTAGTTGCGAGTGTCCTCGCCTAGCCGCCCTATATATTCCATTCCCACCCTACCCTATGGCCACGTTCCGTCGACACACAAGAGAGTGTTTGCGCCAAACGTCCGATGAGAAGAGTGATATTGCTCCACGCGTCGTTTAAAACGTTTCTGTACCCTGGAATCCTCATTGGCGCGGCTGCGTGAATTTGAACTTTGACGAATCGAAAAGGCGCCGATGCCGCGAAAGGTGTATAAGAAGACCTCTCCTTCGTAGAATTGAAGAAGACGCGTCTCCCCGATCGCCCCATGTCTTTGTCGCGTTGTTGGTCGATCGTATACGAGACCCGCGGGTCTCACCGGTCGTCCAGTCCACGGAAAAGAGCTTATTTTTCCACGGTTCCCACTGCTGCGAAGATAAGTGTGTTGTCACTGCTCGAGGCGTGATGAAGGGATAGCGGAATCTCAAAGCTAATAATAGCGGACGGACGTTAAAGTAAAAACCGGTGGTGATCGTTCCGCGAGAGTCTCCTCCCGCATCGACGATGCGCGACACGAAAAGACACTTTGGCGTGGCGCAAATATAGAGGTAGGGGTGACTGCTGTAATTCTCTCGATTAGAGAAGAAGAGAGGAGTTCAATAAAATATACTTTTTCTCTGGAATCGCGTGCGATGGCACCTCTGGATATACGAGAATCCTCGATCACATAGATTCGTCGACGCGGGTCTTGCTATGAGCCGGGATGTGTACGGGGGAAAAGAGATAATGATGTGCGTGGCGCGTTGCCGTATATACACGCGCGGTGCGCATGGGAAACTGCGAGCGAGCAAGGGAGAGAAAGAGGAAAGGATCTGAGAGAAGAGTTTTGTGTATATTCTTCTTCTCCTTCCATTCTTCAGCCCAGCTTCTCGTGCGGCCCAGCCGCCCGGCGTCGCGGTGTCAACGCGCAATATACGCGCACTCTCCTCTACCCTCCGTACCCCCGCCGGTGTAGACCCGTTCGAGGGGGATATAAAATATATCCAAAAGAGGGAGCACGATTTATAATACCGGAGGCACGCGCGCCCGGTTCTCCAAAATATACCTTCTCTCTCTACTTCGCTCGCGGTCTCTGCTCTTTTTCTCTGGTGGCAGATAATTATTTATATATGTATATATATATATATATATATATAAATAATAATAATAATGATTGACGACCTCAGAGTAGGCGAGATTACCCGCTGAATTTAAGCATATTACTAAGCGGAGGAAAAGAAACTAACAAGGATTTCCTTAGTAGCGGCGAGCGAACAGGAATTAGCCCAGCACTGAATCCCGCGGTTCCGCCGCAGGGAATTGTAGTGTTCAGGAGGATCCGTTTATCCCGTGACGTCGCACCGCGTCCAAGTCCATCTTGAATGGGGCCACTTACCCGGAGAGGGTGCCAGGCCCGTAGCGACCGGTACGCGTTTCGGGAGGATCTCTCCATAGAGTCGGGTTGCTTGAGAGTGCAACCCTAAGTGGGTGGTAAACTCCATCTAAGGCTAAATACAACCACGAGACCGATAGCGAACAAGTACCGTGAGGGAAAGTTGAAAAGAACTTTGAAGAGA
>CAWVQI010000319.1:22500-25000 GCA_963932335.1 Andrena marginata
GAACATGGTGCATTTCGGCGGCGAGGCAATACGCCGCTGAACATGGTGCATTTCGGCGGCGAGGCAACACGCCGCTGGAACATGGTGCATTTCGGCGGCGAAGCAATACGCCGCTGGAACATGGTGCATTTCGGCGGCGAAGCAATACGCCGCTGGCACATAGTCTATTTCGGCGGCGAAGCAACACGCCGCTGGAAATTGCAACATTTCGGCGGCGGGGCAATACGCCGCAGGAACTTCTTTGAATAAATCGATGGCGAAGCAATACGCCGCTGGAGTGCAACCTGACAAGCGCAGAGGTACACACGCTTCAGGAATATCATACGAGATAATCGCGAATAACCCCAATCGCTCCGAAAATTTTAAAGTACCGCGAGCTCTCAGCGTCCTTCCGCACCATCCTCCGAACACAGAGTCGTCCGATCGTCGAAAACGACCACTGATCCTTTCGTGTCGCGACATTGCGATCAATTCATATTAAGGTTCCGACCCCGGTCGTCGCGCTGGTTTGCGAGATAATCGCGAATAACTCCAATCGCTCCGAAAATTTTTAAAGTACCGCGAGCTCTCAGCGTCCTTCCGCACCATCCTCCGAACACAGAGTCGTCCGATCGTCGAAAACGACCACTGATCCTTGCGTGTCGCGACATTGCGATCAATTCATATTAAGGTTCCGACCCGGTCGTCGCGCTGGTTTGCGAGATAATCGCGAATAACTCCAATCGCTCGAAAATTTTTAAAGTACCGCGAGCTCTCAGCGTCCTTCCGCACCATCCTCCGAACACAGAGTCGTCCGATCGTCGAAAACGACCACTGATCCTTGCGTGTCGCGACATTGCGATCAATTCATATTAAGGTTCCGACCCCGGTCGTCGCGCTGGTTTGCGAGATAATCGCGAATAACTCCAATCGCTCCGAAAATTTTTAAAGTACCGCGAGCTTTCAGCGTCCTTCCGCACCATCCTCCGAACACAGAGTCGTCCGATCGTCGAAAACGACCACTGATCCTTGCGTGTCGCGACATTGCGATCAATTCATATTAAGGTTCCGACCCCGGTCGTCGCGCTGGTTTGCGAGATAATCGCGAATAACCCCAATCGCTCCGAAAATTTTTAAAGTACCGCGAGCTCTCAGCGTCCTTCCGCACCATCCTCCGAACACAGAGTCGTCCGATCGTCGAAAACGACCACTGATCCTTTCGTGTCGCGACATTGCGATCAATTCATATTAAGGTTCCGACCCCGGTCGTCGCGCTGGTTTGCGAGATAATCGCGAATAACTCCAATCGCTCCGAAAATTTTTAAAGTACCGCGAGCTCTCAGCGTCCTTCCGCACCATCCCCCGAACACAGAGTCGTCCGATCGTCGAAAACGACCACTGATCCTTGCGTGTCGCGACATTGCGATCAATTCATATTAAGGTTCCGACCCCGGTCGTCGCGCTGGTTTGCGAGATAATCGCGAATAACTCCAATCGCTCCGAAAATTTTTAAAGTACCGCGAGCTTTCAGAGTCGTTCCGCACCATCCTCCGAACACAGAGTCGTCCGATCGTCGAAAACGACCACTGATCCTTGCGTGTCGCGACATTGCGATCAATTCATATTAAGGTTCCGACCCCGGTCGTCGCGCTGGTTTGCGAGATAATCGCGAATAACTCCAATCGCTCCGAAAATTTTTAAAGTACCGCGAGCTTTCAGAGTCGTTCGCACCATCCTCCGAACACAGAGTCGTCCGATCGTCGAAAACGACCACTGATCCTTGCGTGTCGCGACATTGCGATCAATTCATATTAAGGTTTCGACCCCGGTCGTCGCGCTGGTTTCGAGATAATCGCGAATAACTCCAATCGCTCCGAAAATTTTAAATTTTTAAAGTACCGCGAGCTCTCAGCGTCCTTCCGCACCATCCTCCGAACACAGAGTCGTCCGATCGTCGAAAACGACCACTGATCCTTGCTGTGTCGCGACATTGCGATCAATTCATATTAAGGTTCCGACCCCGGTCGTCGCGCTGGTTTGCGAGATAATCGCGAATAACTCCAATCGCTCCGAAAATTTTTAAAGTACCGCGAGCTCTCAGCGTCCTTCCGCACCATCCTCCGAACACAGAGTCGTCCGATCGTCGAAAACGACCACTGATCCTTGCGTGTCGCGACATTGCGATCAATTCATATTAAGGTTCCGACCCCGGTCGTCGCGCTGGTTTGCGAGATAATCGCGAATAACTCCAATCGCTCCGAAAATTTTTAAAGTACCGCGAGCTTTCAGCGTCCTTCCGCACCATCCTCCGAACACAGAGTCGTCCGATCGTCGAAAACGACCACTGATCCTTGCGTGTCGCGACATTGCGATCAATTCATATTAAGGTTCCGACCCCGGTCGTCGCGCTGGTTTGCGAGATAATCGCGAATAACCCCAATCGCTCCGAAAATTTTTAAAGTACCGCGAGCTCTCAGCGTCCTTCCGCACCATCCTCCGAACACAGAGTCGTCCGATCGTC
>CAWVQI010000319.1:30000-32500 GCA_963932335.1 Andrena marginata
GTAACCTAGGGGGCGGCGGCTCGCGCCACCGCCATCCATCGCGTCGATGTGCATCCCGAGTATAATCGCTCGCTTAATCGCGCGCCCTGATAGCCGAAAAAAAGGGACCGGCTGTGAAGCTTCGATAGCGATAGTCCGAAGATTGGACCGATCGAAGCCGGCCGTGCGTCCGCTTTCGAGGGGCGGCCCGACGATAAGAGAGCGTGCGTGCGTGCGTGAGAGGATGCTGCCGCGTGCGGTGTGGCCCCCCGCCCCGAGTACACGGTTTATATTATTACGGTTCTCGTACCCGGCCGTGTATCTCGAAGGTTTTTAAATGATATGTACGCTCGGCCCGCCGGACGTGTTCGCGGTATTTCCGCGGTACGCTTCGGCGGTGTTTTCACGTCCTGGAGACAAATCGGACACCGTGTCGTCAACGCTGGCGACGCCCGGACCTCCTTCGCGCGCTGGTTGGAGGCGCACGGGCCTCGGCTTCATCCGAACCGAGAACACAAAGATAATAACGAATATATTTAATAACACGATTACCCTGAACGGTGGATCACTTGGCTCGTGGGTCGATGAAGAACGCAGCTAATTGCGCGTCAACGTGTGAACTGCAGGACACATGAACATCGACATTTCGAACGCACATTGCGGTCCACGGATACAATTCCTGGACCACGCCTGGCTGAGGGTCGTTATCACATACAAAAGACTGCTTGCGTCGGTTCTGCGTACATAATCATCATCGCATCCTCGCCGTCTCGCGTTTCCGAAGATGTAACGCGTTTCGGAGTCGGGACGGATGATAATATACACGCCAGATACGCGACGTACGAGCGAAAGTTGGGATGTTCTCGGCGTTTGCCAACGGCTCGCGCGTGAGAATCGTGAAGCGTGTGTGTTGTACTCTCCTCCTGTGCGAGAACCAGAAAAAGAGAGAGGCGAAATGTGTGATGAATGATCGCTTAGGGACTCGCGTGCGTGCCCGCTTTCACGGCGTTGTGCGTCGTTGCTTTATAACGACCGCCCGTGTGCTGCACCGCTCCCTGGATCACCACACACACACACAGCGGCCTCTCCGCTCGCACTGGTGTTTTAGAGTTTGCCACCTTCACATCCCGCGCCCCGAGATCATTTACCGTGCTCCCGACGTCGCCTGAAATGAAAAATTTGTCCTGAGAAAGAGAGACCGCGAAGAGCGGGAGCGAGAGAGAGAGAGAGAGAGATAGGGCGGAGTGCGCGGCATATGCGCGCCGATTTGTATCGTGTTGGCGTTCACGCAGCCCCAGGGATTTTAAAAAGAGGGTCGTCCGTTTTGACAAGTGAGAGGAAGAAAAGTCAATCGATACATCGAGGGCACAAAACACACTCGTTCTTCGGGATGCCGTGAAGATCCAAAGGGTGGTGTGTGGTGTACATGGAATGAGATGTAGGAGGCGGCGCTCTGTGCGGAACCACTCGTTAACATGATCGGGTCGATGTATTTCCCCGTAGTTGCGAGTGTCCTCGCCTAGCCGCCCTATATATTCCATTCCCACCCTACCCTATGGCCACGTTCCGTCGACACACAAGAGAGTGTTTGCGCCAAACGTCCGATGAGAAGAGTGATATTGCTCCACGCGTCGTTTAAAACGTTTCTGTACCCTGGAATCCTCATTGGCGCGGCTGCGTGAATTTGAACTTTGACGAATCGAAAAGGCGCCGATGCCGCGAAAGGTGTATAAGAAGACCTCTCCTTCGTAGAATTGAAGAAGACGCGTCTCCCCGATCGCCCCATGTCTTTGTCGCGTTGTTGGTCGATCGTATACGAGACCCGCGGGTCTCACCGGTCGTCCAGTCCACGGAAAAGAGCTTATTTTTCCACGGTTCCCACTGCTGCGAAGATAAGTGTGTTGTCACTGCTCGAGGCGTGATGAAGGGATAGCGGAATCTCAAAGCTAATAATAGCGGACGGACGTTAAAGTAAAAACCGGTGGTGATCGTTCCGCGAGAGTCTCCTCCCGCATCGACGATGCGCGACACGAAAAGACACTTTGGCGTGGCGCAAATATAGAGGTAGGGGTGACTGCTGTAATTCTCTCGATTAGAGAAGAAGAGAGGAGTTCAATAAAATATACTTTTTCTCTGGAATCGCGTGCGATGGCACCTCTGGATATACGAGAATCCTCGATCACATAGATTCGTCGACGCGGGTCTTGCTATGAGCCGGGATGTGTACGGGGGAAAAGAGATAATGATGTGCGTGGCGCGTTGCCGTATATACACGCGCGGTGCGCATGGGAAACTGCGAGCGAGCAAGGGAGAGAAAGAGGAAAGGATCTGAGAGAAGAGTTTTGTGTATATTCTTCTTCTCCTTCCATTCTTCAGCCCAGCTTCTCGTGCGGCCCAGCCGCCCGGCGTCGCGGTGTCAACGCGCAATATACGCGCACTCTCCTCTACCCTCCGTACCCCCGCCGGTGTAGACCCGTTCGAGGGGGATATAAAATATATCCAAAAGAGGGAGCACGATTTA
>CAWVQI010000320.1:0-48614 GCA_963932335.1 Andrena marginata
AAAAAAAATCGAATATAGTTTCAATTAAATTTGCTAAAATTTCGTTCATAAAAATTAAAATTTGTACAAAAATCCAAAATAATCGAAGATAGTTTCAATTAAATTTGCTAAAATTTCGTTCATAAAAATAAAAATTTGTAAAAAAATCAAAAAAATCGAAGATAGTTTCAATTAAATTTGCTAAAATTTCGTTCATAAAAATAAAAATTTAAAAAAAATCCAAAAAAATCGAAGATAGTTTCAATTAAATTTGCTAAAATTTCGTTCATAAAAATTAAAATTTGTAAAAAAATTCAAAAAAATCGAAGATAGCTTAAATTAAATTTGCTAAAATTTAGTTCATAAAACTTAAAATTTAAAGAAAATCCAAAAAAATCGAAGATAGTTTCAATTAAGTTTGCTAAAATTTCGTTCATAAAAATTAAAATTGTAAAAAAATCCAAAAAAATCGAAGATAGTTTCAATTAAATTTGCCAAAATTTCGTTCATAAAAATTAAAATTTGTAAAAAAATCCAAAAAAATCGAAGATAGTTTCAATTAAGTTTGCTAAAATTTCATTCATAAAAATTAAAATTTGTAAAAAAATCCAAAAAAATCGAAGATAGTTTCAATTAAATTTGCTAAAATGTCGTCCATAAAAATTAATATTTGTAAAAAAATTCAAAAAAATAGAAGATAGCTTAAATAAATTTTCTAAAATTTAGTTCATAAAAATTAAAAATTTTAAGAAATCCAAAAAAATCAAAGATAGTTTCAATTAAATTTGCTAAAATGTCGTCCATAAAAATTAATATTTGTAAAAAAATCCAAAAAAATCGAAGATAGTTTCAATTAAATTTGCTAAAATTTCGTCCATAAAAATTAAAATTTGTAAAAAAATCCAAAATAATCGAAGATAGTTTCAATTAAATTTGCTAAAATTTCGTTCATAAAAATAAAAATTTGTAAAAAAATCCAAAAAAATCGAAGATAGTTTCAATTAAATTTGCTAAAATTTCGTTCATAAAAATTAAAATTAGTAAAAAAATCCAAAAAAATCGAAGATAGTTTCAATTAAATTTGATAAAATTTCGTTCATAAAAATAAAAATTTGGAAGAAAATTCAAAAAAATAGAAGATAGCTTAAATTAAATTTGCTAAAATTTAGTTCATAAAACTTAAAAATTTAAAGAAAATCCAAAAAATCAAAGATAGTTTCAATTAAGTTTGCTAAAATTTCATTCATAAAAATTAAAATTTGTAAAAAAATCCAAAAAAATCGAAGATAGTTTCAATTAAATTTGCTAAAATTTCGTCCATAAAAATTAAAATTTGTAAAAAAATCCAAAATAATCGAAGATAGTTTCAATTAAATTTGCTAAAATTTCGTTCATAAAAAATAAAAATTTGTAAAAAAAATCGAAGATAGTTTCAATTAAATTTGCTAAAATTTCGGTCATAAAAATAAAAATTTAAAAAAAATCCAAAAAAATCGAAGATAGTTTCAATTAAATTTGCTAAAATTTCGTTCATAAAAATAAAAATTTAAAAAAAATCCAAAAAAATCGAAGATAGTTTCAATTAAATTTGCTAAAATTTCGTTCATAAAAATTAAAATTAGTAAAAAAATCCAAAAAATCGAAGATAGTTTCAATTAAATTTGCTAAAATTTCGTTCATAAAAATTAAACTTAATAAAAAAAATCCAAAAAAATCGAAGATAGTTTCAATTAAATTCGATAAAATTTCGTTCATAAAAATAAAAATTTGGAAGAAAATTCAAAAAAATAGAAGATAGCTTAAATTAAATTTGCTAAAATTTAGTTCATAAAACTTAAAAATTTAAAGAAAATCCAAAAAAATCGAAAATAGTTTCAATTAAATTTGCCAAAATTTCGTTCATAAAAATTAAAATTTGTAAAATAATCCAAAAAAATCGAAGATAGGTTCAATTAAATTTGCTAAAATGTCGTACATAAAAATTAAAAATTGTAAAAAAATCCAAAAAAATCGAAGATAATTTCAATTAAATTTGCCAAAATTTCGTTCATAAAAATTAAAATTTGTAAAATAATCCAAAAAAATCGAAGATAGTTTCAATTAAATTTGCTAAAATGTCGTCCATAAAAATTAATATTTGTAAAAAATTCCAAAAAAATTAAAGATAGCTTAAATTAAATTTGCTAAAATTTAGTTCATAAAAATTAAAAATTTTAAGAAAATCCAAAAAAATCAAAGATAGTTTCAATTAAATTTGCTAA
Organism: Andrena marginata; assembly: GCA_963932335.1. NCBI lineage: Eukaryota > Metazoa > Arthropoda > Insecta > Hymenoptera > Andrenidae > Andrena > Andrena marginata. The sequence continues at coordinate 2,241 of CAWVQI010000320.1, forward strand.
AATGTCGTCCATAAAAATTAATATTTGTAAAAAAATCCAAAAAAATCGAAGATAGCTTCAATTAAATTTGCTAAAATTTCGTCCATAAAAATTAAAATTTGTAAAAAAATCCAAAATAATCGGAGATAGTTTCAATTAAATTTGCTAAAATTTCGTTCATAAAAATAAAAATTTGTAAAAAAATCCAAAAAAATCGAAGATAGTTTCAATTAAATTTGCCAAAATTTCGTTCATAAAAATTAAAATTTGTAAAAAAATCCAAAAAAATCGAAGATAGTTTCAATTAAATTTGCCAAAATTTCGTTCATAGAAATTAAAATTTGTAAAAAAATCCAAAAAAATCGAAGATAGTTTCAATTAAATTTGCTAAAATATAGTACATAAAAATTAAAATTTGAAAAAAAATCCAAAAAAATCGAAGATAGTTTCAATTAAATTTGCTAAAATTTCGTTCATAAAAATTAAAATTTGTAAGAAAATCCAAAAAAAATCGAAGATAGCTTAAATTAAATTTGCTAAAATTTAGTTCATAAAACTTAAAAATTTAAAGAAAATCCAAAAAATCAAAGATAGTTTCAATTAAATTTGCTAAAATGTCGTCCATAAAAATTAATATTTGTAAAAAAATCCTAAATAATCGAAGATAGTTTCAATTAAATTTGCTAAAATTTCGTTCATAAAAATAAAAATTAGTAAAAAAATCCAAAAAAATCGAAGATAGTTTCAATTAAATTTGATAAAATTTCGTTCATAAAAATAAAAATTTGGAAGAAAATTCAAAAAAATAGAATATAGCTTAAATTAAATTTGCTAAAATTTAGTTCATAAAACTTAAAAATTTAAAGAAAATCCAAAAAATCAAAGATAGTTTCAATTAAATTTGCTAAAATGTCGTCCATAAAAATTAATATTTGTAAAAAAATCCAAAAAAATCGAAGATAGTTTCAATTAAATTTGCTAAAATTTCGTCCATAAAAATTAAAATTTGGAAAAAAAATCCAAAATAATCGAAGATAGTTTCAATTAAATTTGCTAAAATTTCGTTCATAAAAATAAAAATTTGTAAAAAAATCCAAAAAAATCGTAGATAGTTTCAATTAAGTTTGCTAAACTGTCGTCCATAAAAATTAATATTTGTAAAAAAATAAAAAAAAATCGAAGATAGTTTCAATTAAATTTGCTAAAATTTCGTTCATAAAAATAAAAATTTAAAAAAAATCCAAAAAAATCGAAGATAGTTTCAATTAAATTTGCTAAAATTTCGTTCATAAAAATTAAAATTAGTAAAAAAATCCAAAAAAATCGAAGATAGTTTCAATTAAATTTGATAAAATTTCGTTCATAAAAATAAAAATTTGGAAGAAAATTAAAAAAAATAGAAGATAGCTTAAATTAAATTTGCTAAAATTTAGTTCATAAAACTTAAAAATTTAAAGAAAATCCAAAAAATCAAAGATAGTTCCAATTAAATTTGCTAAAATGTCGTCCATAAAAATTAATATTTGTAAAAAAATCCAAAAAAATCGAAGATAGTTTCAATTAAATTTGCTAAAATTTCGTCCATAAAAATTAAAATTTGTAAAAAAATCCAAAATAATCGAAGATAGTTTCAATTAAATTTGCTAAAATTTCGTTCATAAAAATAAAAATTTAAAAAAAATCCAAAAAAATCGAAGATAGTTTCAATTAAATTTGCTAAAATTTCGTTCATAAAAATTAAAATTAGTAAAAAAATCCAAAAAAATCGAAGATAGTTTCAATTAAATTTGATAAAATTTCGTTCATAAAAATAAAAATTTGGAAGAAAATTCAAAAAAATAGAAGATAGCTAAAATTAAATTTGCTAAAATTTAGTTCATAAAACTTAAAAATTTAAAGAAAATCCAAAAAATCAAAGATAGTTTCAATTAAGTTTGCTAAAATTTCATTCATAAAAATTAAAATTTGTAAAAAAATCCAAAAAAATCGAAGATAGTTTCAATTAAATTTGCTAAAATGTAGTACATAAAAATTAAAATTTGTAAAAAATCCAAAAAAATCGAAGATAGTTTCAATTAAATTTGCTAAAATGTCGTCCATAAAAATTAATATTTGTAAAAAAATCCAAAAAAATAGAAGATAGCTTAAATTAAATTTGCTAAAATTTAGTTCATAAAAATTAAAAATTTTAAGAAAATCCAAAAAAATCAAAGATAGTTTCAATTAAATTTGCTAAAATGTCGTCCATAAAAATTAATATTTGTAAAAAAATCCAAAAAAATCGAAGATAGTTTCAATTAAATTTGCTAAAATTTCGTCCATAAAAATTAAAATTTGTAAAAAAATCCAAAATAATCGAAAATAGTTTCAATTAAATTTGCTAAAATTTCGTTCATAAAAATAAAAATTTGTAAAAAAAATCGAAGATAGTTTCAATTAAATTTGCTAAAATTTCGTTCATAAAAATAAAAATTTAAAAAAAATCCAAAAAAATCGAAGATAGTTTCAATTAAATTTGCTAAAATTTCGTTCATAAAAATAAAAATTTAAAAAAAATCCAAAAAAATCGAAGATAGTTTCAATTAAATTTGCTAAAATTTCGTTCATAAAAATTAAAATTAGTAAAAAAATCCAAAAAAATCGAAGATAGTTTCAATTAAATTTGCTAAAATTTCGTTCATAAAAATTAAACTTAATAAAAAAATCCAAAAAAATCGAAGATAGTTTCAATTAAATTCGATAAAATTTCGTTCATAAAAATAAAAATTTGGAAGAAAATTCAAAAAAATAGAAGATAGCTTAAATTAAATTTGCTAAAATTTAGTTCATAAAACTTAAAAATTTAAAGAAAATCCAAAAAAATCGAAAATAGTTTCAATTAAATTTGCCAAAATTTCGTTCATAAAAATTAAAATTTGTAAAATAATCCAAAAAAATCGAAGATAGGTTCAATTAAATTTGCTAAAATGTCGTACATAAAAATTAAAAATTGTAAAAAAATCCAAAAAAATCGAAGATAGTTTCAATTAAGTTTGCTAAACTGTCGTCCATAAAAATTAATATTTGTAAAAAAATAAAAAAAAATCGAAGATAGTTTCAATTAAATTTGCTAAAATTTCGTTCATAAAAATTAAAATTTGTACAAAAATCCAAAATAATCGAAGATAGTTTCAATTAAATTTGCTAAAATTTCGTTCATAAAAATAAAAATTTGTAAAAAATCCAAAAAAATCGAAGATAGTTTCAATTAAATTTGCTAAAATTTCGTTCATAAAAATAAAAATTTAAAAAAAATCCAAAAAAATCGAAGATAGTTTCAATTAAATTTGCTAAAATTTCGTTCATAAAAATTAAAATTTGTAAAAAAATTCAAAAAACTCGAAGATAGCTTAAATTAAATTTGCTAAAATTTAGTTCATAAAACTTAAAAATTTAAAGAAAATCCAAAAAATCGAAGATAGTTTCAATTAAGTTTGCTAAAATTTCGTTCATAAAAATTAAAATTTGTAAAAAAATCCAAAAAAATCGAAGATAGTTTCAATTAAATTTGCCAAAATTTCGTTCATAAAAATTAAAATTTGTAAAAAAATCCAAAAAAATCGAAGATAGTTTCAATTAAGTTTGCTAAAATTTCATTCATAAAAATTAAAATTTGTAAAAAAATCCAAAAAAATCGAAGATAGTTTCAATTAAATTTGCTAAAATGTCGTCCATAAAAATTAATATTTGTAAAAAATTCCAAAAAAATAAAAGATAGCTTAAATTAAATTTGCTAAAATTTAGTTCATAAAAATTAAAAATTTTAAGAAAATCCAAAAAAATCAAAGATAGTTTCAATTAAATTTGCTAAAATGTCGTCCATAAAAATTAATATTTGTAAAAAAATCCAAAAAAATCGAAGATAGCTTCAATTAAATTTGCTAAAATTTCGTCCATAAAAATTAAAATTTGTAAAAAAATCCAAAATAATCGAAGATAGTTTCAATTAAATTTGCCAAAATTTCGTTCATAGAAATTAAAATTTGTAAAAAAATCCAAAAAAATCGAAGATAGTTTCAATTAAATTTGCTAAAATATAGTACATAAAAATTAAAATTTGAAAAAAAATCCAAAAAAATCGAAGATAGTTTCAATTAAATTTGCTAAAATTTCGTTCATAAAAATTAAAATTTGTAAGAAAATCCAAAAAAAATCGAAGATAGCTTAAATTAAATTTGCTAAAATTTAGTTCATAAAACTTAAAAATTTAAAGAAAATCCAAAAAATCAAAGATAGTTTCAATTAAATTTGCTAAAATGTCGTCCATAAAAATTAATATTTGTAAAAAAATCCAAAAAAATCGAAGATAGTTTCAATTAAATTTGCTAAAATTTCGTCCATAAAAATTAAAATTTGGAAAAAAAATCCAAAATAATCGAAGATAGTTTCAATTAAATTTGCTAAAATTTCGTTCATAAAAATAAAAATTTGTAAAAAAATCCAAAAAAATCGTAGATAGTTTCAATTAAGTTTGCTAAACTGTCGTCCATAAAAATTAATATTTGTAAAAAAATAAAAAAATATCGAAGATAGTTTCAATTAAATTTGCTAAAATTTCGTTCATAAAAATAAAAATTTAAAAAAAATCCAAAAAAATCGAAGATAGTTTCAATTAAATTTGCTAAAATTTCGTTCATAAAAATTAAAATTAGTAAAAAAATCCAAAAAAATCGAAGATAGTTTCAATTAAATTTGATAAAATTTCGTTCATAAAAATAAAAATTTGGAAGAAAATTAAAAAAAATAGAAGATAGCTTAAATTAAATTTGCTAAAATTTCGTTCATAAAAATAAAAATTTAAAAAAAATCCAAAAAAATCGAAGATAGTTTCAATTAAATTTGCTAAAATTTCGTTCATAAAAATAAAAATTTGTAAAAAAATCCAAAAAAATCGAAGATAGTTTCAATTAAATTTGCTAAAATTTCGTTCATAAAAATAAAAATTTAAAAAAAATCCAAAAAAATCGAAGATAGTTTCAATTAAATTTGCTAAAATTTCGTTCATAAAAATTAAACTTAGTAAAAAAATCCAAAAAAATCGAAGATAGTTTCAATTAAATTTGATAAAATTTCGTTCATAAAAATAAAAATTTGGAAGAAAATTCAAAAAAATAGAAGATAGCTTAAATTAAATTTGCTAAAATTTAGTTCATAAAACTTAAAAATTTAAAGAAAATCCAAAAAATCAAAGATAGTTTCAATTAAGTTTGCTAAAATTTCATTCATAAAAATTAAAATTTGTAAAAAAATCCAAAAAAATCGAAGATAGTTTCAATTAAATTTGCTAAAATGTAGTACATAAAAATTAAAATTTGTAAAAAAATCCAAAAAAATCGAAGATAGTTTCAATTAAATTTGCTAAAATGTCGTCCATAAAAATTAATATTTGTAAAAAAATCCAAAAAAATAGAAGATAGCTTAAATTAAATTTGCTAAAATTTAGTTCATAAAAATTAAAAATTTTAAGAAAATCCAAAAAAATTAAAGATAGTTTCAATTAAATTTGCTAAAATGTCGTCCTTAAAAATTAATATTTGTAAAAAAATCCAAAAAAATCGAAGATAGTTTCAATTAAATTTGCTAAAATTTCGTCCATAAAAATTAAAATTTGTAAAAAAATCCAAAATAATCGAAGATAGTTTCAATTAAATTTGCTAAAATTTCGTTCATAAAAATAAAAATTTGTAAAAAAATCGAAGATAGTTTCAATTAAATTTGCTAAAATTTCGTTCATAAAAATAAAAATTTAAAAAAAATCCAAAAAAATCGAAGATAGTTTCAATTAAATTTGCTAAAATTTCGTTCATAAAAATTAAAATTTGTACAAAAATCCAAAATAATCGAAGATAGTTTCAATTAAATTTGCTAAAATTTCGTTCATAAAAATAAAAATTTGTAAAAAAATCCAAAAAAATCGAAGATAGTTTCAATTAAATTTGCTAAAATTTCGTCCATAAAAATTAAAATTTGGAAAAAAATCCAAAATAATCGAAGATAGTTTCAATTAAATTTGCTAAAATTTCGTTCATAAAAATAAAAATTTGTAAAAAAATCCAAAAAAATCGTAGATAGTTTCAATTAAGTTTGCTAAACTGTCGTCCATAAAAATTAATATTTGTAAAAAAATAAAAAAATATCGAAGATAGTTTCAATTAAATTTGCTAAAATTTCGTTCATAAAAATAAAAATTTAAAAAAAATCCAAAAAAATCGAAGATAGTTTCAATTAAATTTGCTAAAATTTCGTTCATAAAAATTAAAATTAGTAAAAAAATCCAAAAAAATCGAAGATAGTTTCAATTAAATTTGATAAAATTTCGTTCATAAAAATAAAAATTTGGAAGAAAATTAAAAAAAATAGAAGATAGCTTAAATTAAATTTGCTAAAATTTAGTTCATAAAACTTAAAAATTTAAAGAAAATCCAAAAAATCAAAGATAGTTTCAATTAAATTTGCTAAAATGTCGTCCATAAAAATTAATATTTGTAAAAAAATCCAAAAAAATCGAAGATAGTTTCAATTAAATTTGCTAAAATTTCGTCCATAAAAATTAAAATTTGTAAAAAAATCCAAAATAATCGAAGATAGTTTCAATTAAATTTGCTAAAATTTCGTTCATAAAAATAAAAATTTGTAAAAAAATCCAAAAAAATCGAAGATAGTTTCAATTAAATTTGCTAAAATTTCGTTCATAAAAATTAAAATTTGTACAAAAATCCAAAATAATCGAAGATAGTTTCAATTAAATTTGCTAAAATTTCGTTCATAAAAATAAAAATTTGTAAAAAAATCCAAAAAAATCGAAGATAGTTTCAATTAAATTTGCTAAAATTTCGTTCATAAAAATAAAAATTTTAAAAAAATCCAAAAAAATCGAAGATAGTTTCAATTAAATTTGCTAAAATTTCGTTCATAAAAATAAAAATTTAAAAAAAATCCAAAAAAATCGAAGATAGTTTCAATTAAATTTGCTAAAATTTCGTTCATAAAAATAAAAATTTGTAAAAAAATCCAAAAAAATCGAAGATAGTTTCAATTAAATTTGCTAAAATTTCGTTCATAAAAATAAAAATTTAAAAAAAATCCAAAAAAATCGAAGATAGTTTCAATTAAATTTGCTAAAATTTCGTTCATAAAAATTAAACTTAGTAAAAAAATCCAAAAAAATCGAAGATAGTTTCAATTAAATTTGATAAAATTTCGTTCATAAAAATAAAAATTTGGAAGAAAATTCAAAAAAATAGAAGATAGCTTAAATTAAATTTGCTAAAATTTAGTTCATAAAACTTAAAAATTTAAAGAAAATCCAAAAAATCAAAGATAGTTTCAATTAAGTTTGCTAAAATTTCATTCATAAAAATTAAAATTTGTAAAAAAATCCAAAAAAATCGAAGATAGTTTCAATTAAATTTGCTAAAATGTAGTACATAAAAATTAAAATTTGTAAAAAAATCCAAAAAAATCGAAGATAGTTTCAATTAAATTTGCTAAAATGTCGTCCATAAAAATTAATATTTGTAAAAAAATCCAAAAAAATAGAAGATAGCTTAAATTAAATTTGCTAAAATTTAGTTCATAAAAATTAAAAATTTTAAGAAAATCCAAAAAAATCAAAGATAGTTTCAATTAAATTTGCTAAAATGTCGTCCTTAAAAATTAATATTTGTAAAAAAATCCAAAAAAATCGAAGATAGTTTCAATTAAATTTGCTAAAATTTCGTCCATAAAAATTAAAATTTGTAAAAAAATCCAAAATAATCGAAGATAGTTTCAATTAAATTTGCTAAAATTTCGTTCATAAAAATAAAAATTTGTAAAAAAATCCAAAAAAATCGAAGATATTTTCAATTAAATTTGCCAAAATTTCGTTCATAAAAATTAAAATTTGTAAAAAAATCGAAGATAGTTTCAATTAAATTTGCCAAAATTTCGTTCATAGAAATTAAAATTTGTAAAAAAATCCAAAATAATCGAAGATAGTTTCAATTAAATTTGCTAAAATTTCGTTCATAAAAATAAAAATTTAAAAAAAATCCAAAAAAATCGAAGATAGTTTCAATTAAATTTGCTAAAATTTCGTTCATAAAAATTAAACTTAGTAAAAAAATCCAAAAAAATCGAAGATAGTTTCAATTAAATTTGATAAAATTTCGTTCATAAAAATAAAAATTTGGAAGAAAATTCAAAAAAATAGAAGATAGCTTAAATTAAATTTGCTAAAATTTAGTTCATAAATCTTAAAAATTTAAAGAAAATCCAAAAAATCAAAGATAGTTTCAATTAAGTTTGCTAAAATTTCATTCATAAAAATTAAAATTTGTAAAAAAATCCAAAAAAATCGAAGATAGTTTCAATTAAATTTGCTAAAATGTAGTACATAAAAATTAAAATTTGTAAAAAAATCCAAAAAAATCGAAGATAGTTTCAATTAAATTTGCTAAAATGTCGTCCATAAAAATTAATATTTGTAAAAAATTCCAAAAAAATAGAAGATAGCTTAAATTAAATTTGCTAAAATTTAGTTCATAAAAATTAAAAATTTTAAGAAAATCCAAAAAAATCAAAGATAGTTTCAATTAAATTTGCTAAAATTTCGTTCATAAAAATAAAAATTTTAAAAAAATCCAAAAAAATCGAAGATAGTTTCAATTAAATTTGCTAAAATTTCGTTCATAAAAATAAAAATTTAAAAAAAATCCAAAAAAATCGAAGATAGTTTCAATTAAATTTGCTAAAATTTCGTTCATAAAAATTAAAATTTGTAAGAAAATCCAAAAAAAATCGAAGATAGCTTAAATTAAATTTGCTAAAATTTAGTTCATAAAACTTAAAAATTTAAAGAAAATCCAAAAAATCAAAGATAGTTTCAATTAAATTTGCTAAAATGTCGTCCATAAAAATTAATATTTGTAAAAAAATCCAAAAAAATCGAAGATAGTTTCAATTAAATTTGCTAAAATTTCGTCCATAAAAATTAAAATTTGGAAAAAAAATCCAAAATAATCGAAGATAGTTTCAATTAAATTTGCTAAAATTTCGTTCATAAAAATAAAAATTTGTAAAAAAATCCAAAAAAATCGTAGATAGTTTCAATTAAGTTTGCTAAACTGTCGTCCATAAAAATTAATATTTGTAAAAAAATAAAAAAATATCGAAGATAGTTTCAATTAAATTTGCTAAAATTTCGTTCATAAAAATAAAAATTTAAAAAAAATCCAAAAAAATCGAAGATAGTTTCAATTAAATTTGCTAAAATTTCGTTCATAAAAATTAAAATTAGTAAAAAAATCCAAAAAAATCGAAGATAGTTTCAATTAAATTTGATAAAATTTCGTTCATAAAAATAAAAATTTGGAAGAAAATTAAAAAAAATAGAAGATAGCTTAAATTAAATTTGCTAAAATTTAGTTCATAAAACTTAAAAATTTAAAGAAAATCCAAAAAATCAAAGATAGTTTCAATTAAATTTGCTAAAATGTCGTCCATAAAAATTAATATTTGTAAAAAAATCCAAAAAAATCGAAGATAGTTTCAATTAAATTTGCTAAAATTTCGTCCATAAAAATTAAAATTTGTAAAAAAATCCAAAATAATCGAAGATAGTTTCAATTAAATTTGCTAAAATTTCGTTCATAAAAATAAAAATTTGTAAAAAAATCCAAAAAAATCGAAGATAGTTTCAATTAAATTTGCTAAAATTTCGTTCATAAAAATTAAAATTTGTACAAAAATCCAAAATAATCGAAGATAGTTTCAATTAAATTTGCTAAAATTTCGTTCATAAAAATAAAAATTTGTAAAAAAATCCAAAAAAATCGAAGATAGTTTCAATTAAATTTGCTAAAATTTCGTTCATAAAAATAAAAATTTTAAAAAAATCCAAAAAAATCGAAGATAGTTTCAATTAAATTTGCTAAAATTTCGTTCATAAAAATAAAAATTTAAAAAAAATCCAAAAAAATCGAAGATAGTTTCAATTAAATTTGCTAAAATTTCGTTCATAAAAATAAAAATTTGTAAAAAAATCCAAAAAAATCGAAGATAGTTTCAATTAAATTTGCTAAAATTTCGTTCATAAAAATAAAAATTTAAAAAAAATCCAAAAAAATCGAAGATAGTTTCAATTAAATTTGCTAAAATTTCGTTCATAAAAATTAAACTTAGTAAAAAAATCCAAAAAAATCGAAGATAGTTTCAATTAAATTTGATAAAATTTCGTTCATAAAAATAAAAATTTGGAAGAAAATTCAAAAAAATAGAAGATAGCTTAAATTAAATTTGCTAAAATTTAGTTCATAAAACTTAAAAATTTAAAGAAAATCCAAAAAATCAAAGATAGTTTCAATTAAGTTTGCTAAAATTTCATTCATAAAAATTAAAATTTGTAAAAAAATCCAAAAAAATCGAAGATAGTTTCAATTAAATTTGCTAAAATGTAGTACATAAAAATTAAAATTTGTAAAAAAATCCAAAAAAATCGAAGATAGTTTCAATTAAATTTGCTAAAATGTCGTCCATAAAAATTAATATTTGTAAAAAAATCCAAAAAAATAGAAGATAGCTTAAATTAAATTTGCTAAAATTTAGTTCATAAAAATTAAAAATTTTAAGAAAATCCAAAAAAATTAAAGATAGTTTCAATTAAATTTGCTAAAATGTCGTCCTTAAAAATTAATATTTGTAAAAAAATCCAAAAAAATCGAAGATAGTTTCAATTAAATTTGCTAAAATTTCGTCCATAAAAATTAAAATTTGTAAAAAAATCCAAAATAATCGAAGATAGTTTCAATTAAATTTGCTAAAATTTCGTTCATAAAAATAAAAATTTGTAAAAAAATCGAAGATAGTTTCAATTAAATTTGCTAAAATTTCGTTCATAAAAATAAAAATTTAAAAAAAATCCAAAAAAATCGAAGATAGTTTCAATTAAATTTGCTAAAATTTCGTTCATAAAAATTAAAATTTGTACAAAAATCCAAAATAATCGAAGATAGTTTCAATTAAATTTGCTAAAATTTCGTTCATAAAAATAAAAATTTGTAAAAAAATCCAAAAAAATCGAAGATAGTTTCAATTAAATTTGCTAAAATTTCGTCCATAAAAATTAAAATTTGGAAAAAAATCCAAAATAATCGAAGATAGTTTCAATTAAATTTGCTAAAATTTCGTTCATAAAAATAAAAATTTGTAAAAAAATCCAAAAAAATCGTAGATAGTTTCAATTAAGTTTGCTAAACTGTCGTCCATAAAAATTAATATTTGTAAAAAAATAAAAAAATATCGAAGATAGTTTCAATTAAATTTGCTAAAATTTCGTTCATAAAAATAAAAATTTAAAAAAAATCCAAAAAAATCGAAGATAGTTTCAATTAAATTTGCTAAAATTTCGTTCATAAAAATTAAAATTAGTAAAAAAATCCAAAAAAATCGAAGATAGTTTCAATTAAATTTGATAAAATTTCGTTCATAAAAATAAAAATTTGGAAGAAAATTAAAAAAAATAGAAGATAGCTTAAATTAAATTTGCTAAAATTTAGTTCATAAAACTTAAAAATTTAAAGAAAATCCAAAAAATCAAAGATAGTTTCAATTAAATTTGCTAAAATGTCGTCCATAAAAATTAATATTTGTAAAAAAATCCAAAAAAATCGAAGATAGTTTCAATTAAATTTGCTAAAATTTCGTCCATAAAAATTAAAATTTGTAAAAAAATCCAAAATAATCGAAGATAGTTTCAATTAAATTTGCTAAAATTTCGTTCATAAAAATAAAAATTTGTAAAAAAATCCAAAAAAATCGAAGATAGTTTCAATTAAATTTGCTAAAATTTCGTTCATAAAAATTAAAATTTGTACAAAAATCCAAAATAATCGAAGATAGTTTCAATTAAATTTGCTAAAATTTCGTTCATAAAAATAAAAATTTGTAAAAAAATCCAAAAAAATCGAAGATAGTTTCAATTAAATTTGCTAAAATTTCGTTCATAAAAATAAAAATTTTAAAAAAATCCAAAAAAATCGAAGATAGTTTCAATTAAATTTGCTAAAATTTCGTTCATAAAAATAAAAATTTAAAAAAAATCCAAAAAAATCGAAGATAGTTTCAATTAAATTTGCTAAAATTTCGTTCATAAAAATAAAAATTTGTAAAAAAATCCAAAAAAATCGAAGATAGTTTCAATTAAATTTGCTAAAATTTCGTTCATAAAAATAAAAATTTAAAAAAAATCCAAAAAAATCGAAGATAGTTTCAATTAAATTTGCTAAAATTTCGTTCATAAAAATTAAACTTAGTAAAAAAATCCAAAAAAATCGAAGATAGTTTCAATTAAATTTGATAAAATTTCGTTCATAAAAATAAAAATTTGGAAGAAAATTCAAAAAAATAGAAGATAGCTTAAATTAAATTTGCTAAAATTTAGTTCATAAAACTTAAAAATTTAAAGAAAATCCAAAAAATCAAAGATAGTTTCAATTAAGTTTGCTAAAATTTCATTCATAAAAATTAAAATTTGTAAAAAAATCCAAAAAAATCGAAGATAGTTTCAATTAAATTTGCTAAAATGTAGTACATAAAAATTAAAATTTGTAAAAAAATCCAAAAAAATCGAAGATAGTTTCAATTAAATTTGCTAAAATGTCGTCCATAAAAATTAATATTTGTAAAAAAATCCAAAAAAATAGAAGATAGCTTAAATTAAATTTGCTAAAATTTAGTTCATAAAAATTAAAAATTTTAAGAAAATCCAAAAAAATCAAAGATAGTTTCAATTAAATTTGCTAAAATGTCGTCCTTAAAAATTAATATTTGTAAAAAAATCCAAAAAAATCGAAGATAGTTTCAATTAAATTTGCTAAAATTTCGTCCATAAAAATTAAAATTTGTAAAAAAATCCAAAATAATCGAAGATAGTTTCAATTAAATTTGCTAAAATTTCGTTCATAAAATAAAAATTTGTAAAAAAATCCAAAAAAATCGAAGATATTTTCAATTAAATTTGCCAAAATTTCGTTCATAAAAATTAAAATTTGTAAAAAAATCGAAGATAGTTTCAATTAAATTTGCCAAAATTTCGTTCATAGAAATTAAAATTTGTAAAAAAATCCAAAATAATCGAAGATAGTTTCAATTAAATTTGCTAAAATTTCGTTCATAAAAATAAAAATTTAAAAAAAATCCAAAAAAATCGAAGATAGTTTCAATTAAATTTGCTAAAATTTCGTTCATAAAAATTAAACTTAGTAAAAAAATCCAAAAAAATCGAAGATAGTTTCAATTAAATTTGATAAAATTTCGTTCATAAAAATAAAAATTTGGAAGAAAATTCAAAAAAATAGAAGATAGCTTAAATTAAATTTGCTAAAATTTAGTTCATAAATCTTAAAAATTTAAAGAAAATCCAAAAAATCAAAGATAGTTTCAATTAAGTTTGCTAAAATGTCGTCCATAAAAATTAATATTTGTAAAAAAATCCAAAAAAATCGAAGATAGTTTCAATTAAATTTGCTAAAATTTCGTCCATAAAAATTAAAATTTGTAAAAAAATCCAAAATAATCGAAGATAGTTTCAATTAAATTTGCTAAAATTTCGTTCATAAAAATAAAAATTTGTAAAAAAATCCAAAAAAATCGAAGATAGTTTCAATTAAATTTGCCAAAATTTCGTTCATAAAAAATAATATTTGTAAAAAAATCCAAAAAAATCGAAGATAGTTTCAATTAAATTTGCTAAAATTTCGTTCATTAAAACTAAAATTTGTACAAAAATCCAAAATAATCGAAGATAGTTTCAATTAAATTTGCTAAAATTTCGTTCATAAAAATAAAAATTTGTAAAAAAATCCAAAAAAATCGAAGATAGTTTCAATTAAATTTGCTAAAATTTAGTTCATAAAACTTAAAAATTTAAAGAAAATCCAAAAAATCGAAGATAGTTTCAATTAAATTTGCTAAAATGTCGTCCATAATAATTAATATTTGTAAAAAAATCCAAAATAATCGAAGATAGTTTCAATTAAATTTGCTAAAATTTCGTCCATAAAAATTAAAATTTGTAAAAAAATCCAAAATAATCGAAGATAGTTTCAATTAAATTTGCTAAAATTTCGTTCATAAAAATAAAAATTTGTAAAAAAATCCAAAAAAATCGAAGATAGTTTCAATTAAATTTGCCAAAATTTCGTTCATAAAAAATAAAATTTGTAAAAAAATCCAAAAAAATCGAAGATAGTTTCAATTAAATTTGCTAAAATTTCGTTCATAAAAATAAAAATTTAAAAAAAATCCAAAAAAATCGAAGATAGTTTCAATTAAATTTGCTAAAATTTCGTTCATAAAAATTAAAATTTAAAAAAAATCCAAAAAAATCGAAGATAGTTTCAATTAAATTTGATAAAATTTCGTTCATTAAAATTAAAATTTGTACAAAAATCCAAAATAATCGAAGATAGTTTCAATTAAATTTGCTAAAATTTCGTTCATAAAAATAAAAATTTGTAAAAAAATCCAAAAAAATCGAAGATAGTTTCAATTAAATTTGCTAAAATTTCGTTCATAAAAATAAAAATTTAAAAAAAATCCAAAAAAATCGAAGATAGTTTCAATTAAATTTGCTAAAATTTCGTTCATAAAAATTAAAATTTGTAAAAAAATTCAAAAAAATCGAAGATAGCTTAAATTAAATTTGCTAAAATTTAGTTCATAAAACTTAAAAATTTTAAGAAAATCCAAAAAAATCAAAGATTGTTTCAATTAAATTTGCTTAAATTTCGTTCATAAAAATAAAAATTTTAAAAAAATCCAAAAAAATCGAAGATAGTTTCAATTAAATTTGCTAAAATGTCGTACATAAAAATTAAAATTTGTAAAAAAATCCAAAAAAATCGAAGATAGTTTCAATTAAGTTTGCTAAACTGTCGTCCATAAAAATTAATATTTGTAAAAAAATAAAAAAAAATCGAAGATAGTTTCAATTAAATTTGCTAAAATTTCGTTCATTAAAATTAAAATTTGTACAAAAATCCAAAATAATCGAAGATAGTTTCAATTAAATTTGCTAAAATTTCGTTCATAAAAATAAAAATTTGTAAAAAAATCCAAAAAAATCGAAGATAGTTTCAATTAAGTTTGCTAAACTGTCGTCCATAAAAATTAATATTTGTAAAAAAATAAAAAAAAATCGAAGATAGTTTCAATTAAATTTGCTAAAATTTCGTTCATTAAAATTAAAATTTGTACAAAAATTCAAAATAATCGAAGATAGTTTCAATTAAATTTGCTAAAATTTCGTTCATAAAAATAAAAATTTGTAAAAAAATCCAAGAAAATCGAAGATAGTTTCAATTAAATTTGCTAAAATTTCTTTCATAAAAATAAAAATTTAAAAAAATTCAAAAAAATCGAAGATAGCTTAAATTAAATTTGCTAAAATTTAGTTCATAAAACTTAAAAATTGTAAGAAAATCCAAAAAAATCAAAGATTGTTTCAATTAAATTTGCTTAAATTTCGTTCATAAAAATAAAAATTTTAAAAAAATACAAAAAAATCGAAGATAGTTTCAATTAAATTTGCTAAAATGTCGTACATAAAAATTAAAATTTGTAAAAAAATCCAAAAAAATCGAAGATAGTTTCAATTAAGTTTGCTAAACTGTCGTCCATAAAAATTAATATTTGTAAAAAAATAAAAAAAAATCGAAGATAGTTTCAATTAAATTTGCTAAAATTTCGTTCATTAAAATTAAAATTTGTACAAAAATCCAAAATAATCGAAGATAGTTTCAATTAAATTTGCTAAAATTTCGTTCATAAAAATAAAAATTTGTAAAAAAATCCAAAAAAATCGAAGATAGTTTCAATTAAATTTGCTAAAATTTCGTTCATAAAAATAAAAATTTAAAAAAAATCCAAAAAAATCGAAGATAGTTTCAATTAAATTGGCTAAAATTTCGTTCATAAAAATTAAAATTTTTAAAAAAATTCAAAAAAATCGAAGATAGCTTAAATTAAATTTGCTAAAATTTAGTTCATAAAACTTAAAAATTTAAAGATAATCCAAAAAAATCGAAGATAGTTTCAATTAAGTTTGCTAAAATTTCGTTCATAAAAATTAAAATTTGATAAAAAATCCAAAAAAATCGAAGATAGTTTCAATTAAATTTGCTAAAATTTCGTTCATAAAAATTAAAATTTGTAAGAAAATCCAAAAAAACGAAGATAGCTTAAATTAAATTTGCTAAAATTTTGTCCATAAAAATTAATATTTGTAAAAAAATCCAAAATAATCGAAGATAGTTTCAATTAAATTTGCTAAAATTTCGTTCATAAAAATAAAAATTAGTAAAAAAATCCAAAAAAATCGAAGATAGTTTCAATTAAATTTGATAAAATTTCGTTCATAAAAATAAAAATTTGGAAGGAAATTCAAAAAAATAGAAGATAGCTTAAATTAAATTTGCTAAAATTTAGTTCATAAAACTTAAAAATTTAAAGAAAATCCAAAAAATCAAAGATTGTTTCAATTAAATTTGCTAAAATGTCGTCCATAAAAATTAATATTTGTAAAAAAATCCAAAAAAATCGAAGATAGTTTCAATTAAATTTGCTAAAATTTCGTCCATAAAAATTAAAATTTGTAAAAAAATCCAAAATAATCGAAGATAGTTTCAATTAAATTTGCTAAAATTTCGTTCATAAAAATAAAAATTTGTAAAAAAATCCAAAAAAATCGAAGATAGTTTCAATTAAATTTGCTAAACTGTCGTCCATAAAAATTAATATTTGTAAAAAAATAAAAAAAAATCGAAGATAGTTTCAATTAAATTTGCTAAAATTTCGTTCATAAAAATAAAAATTTGTAAAAAAATCCAAAAAAATCGAAGATAGTTTCAATTAAGTTTGCTAAAATTTCGTTCATAAAAATTAAAATTTGAAAAAAAATCCAAAAAAATCGAAGATAGTTTCAATTAAGTTTGCTAAACTGTCGTCCATAAAAATTAATATTTGTAAAAAAATAAAAAAAAATCGAAGATAGTTTCAATTAAATTTGCTAAAATTTCGTTCATTAAAATTAAAATTTGTACAAAAATCCAAAATAATCGAAGATAGTTTCAATTAAATTTGCTAAAATTTCGTTCATAAAAATAAAAATTTGTAAAAAAATCCAAAAAAATCGAAGATAGTTTCAATTAAATTTGCTAAAATTTCGTTCATTAAAATTAAAATTTGTACAAAAATCCAAAATAATCGAAGATAGTTTCAAATAAATTTGCTAAAATTTCGTTCATAAAAATAAAAATTTGTAAAAAAATCCAAAAAAATCGAAGATAGTTTCAATTAAGTTTGCTAAACTGTCGTCCATAAAAATTAATATTTGTAAAAAAATAAAAAAAAATCGAAGATAGTTTCAATTAAATTTGTTAAAATTTCGTTCATTAAAATTAAAATTTGAACAAAAATCCAAAATAATCGAAGATAGTTTCAATTAAATTTGCTAAAATTTCGTTCATAAAAATAAAAATTTGTAAAAAAATCCAAAAAAATCGAAGATAGTTTCAATTAAATTTGCTAAAATTTCGTTCATAAAAATAAAAATTTAAAAAAAATCCAAAAAAATCGAAGATAGTTTCAATTAAATTTGCTAAAATTTCGTTCATAAAAATTAAAATTTGTAAAAAAATTCAAAAAAATCGAAGATAGCTTAAATTAAATTTGCTAAAATTTAGTTCATAAAACTTAAAAATTTTAAGAAAATCCAAAAAAATCAAAGATTGTTTCAATTAAATTTGCTTAAATCTCGTTAAAAAAAAAAAAAATTTTAAAAAAATCCAAAAAAATCGAAGATAGTTTCAATTAAATTTGCTAAAATGTCGTACATAAAAATTAAAATTTGTAAAAAAATCCAAAAAAATCGAAGATAGTTTCAATTAAGTTTGCTAAACTGTCGTCCATAAAAATTAATATTTGTAAAAAAATAAAAAAAAATCGAAGATAGTTTCAATTAAATTTGCTAAAATTTCGTTCATTAAAATTAAAATTTGTACAAAAATCCAAAATAATCGAAGATAGTTTCAATTAAATTTGCTAAAATTTCGTTCATAAAAATAAAAATTTGTAAAAAAATCCAAAAAAATCGAAGATAGTTTCAATTAAATTTGCTAAAATTTCGTTCATAAAAATAAAAATTTAAAAAAAATCCAAAAAAATCGAAGATAGTTTCAATTAAATTGGCTAAAATTTCGTTCATAAAAATTAAAATTTTTAAAAAAATTCAAAAAAATCGAAGATAGCTTAAATTAAATTTGCTAAAATTTAGTCCATAAAACTTAAAAATTTAAAGAAAATCCAAAAAATCAAAGATAGTTTCAATTAAATTTGCTAAAATGTCGTCCATAAAAATTAATATTTGTAAAAAAATCCAAAATAATCGAAGATAGTTTCAATTAAATTTGCTAAAATTTCGTTCATAAAAATAAAAATTAGTAAAAAATCCAAAAAAATCGAAGATAGTTTCAATTAAATTTGCTAAAATTTCGTCCATAAAAATTAAAATTTGTAAAAAAATCCAAAATAATCGAAGATAGTTTCAATTAAATTTGCTAAAATTTCGTTCATAAAAATAAAAATTTGTAAAAAAATCCAAAAAAATCGAAGATAGTTTCAATTAAATTTGCTAAACTGTCGTCCATAAAAATTAATATTTGTAAAAAAATAAAAAAAAATCGAAGATAGTTTCAATTAAATTTGCTAAAATTTCGTTCATAAAAATAAAAATTTGTAAAAAAATCCAAAAAAATCGAAGATAGTTTCAATTAAGTTTGCTAAAATTTCGTTCATAAAAATTAAAATTTGAAAAAAAATCAAAAAAAATCGAAGATAGTTTCAATTAAGTTTGCTAAACTGTCGTCCATAAAAATTAATATTTGTAAAAAAATAAAAAAAAATCGAAGATAGTTTCAATTAAATTTGCTAAAATTTCGTTCATTAAAATTAAAATTTGTACAAATATCCAAAATAATCGAAGATAGTTTCAATTAAATTTGCTAAAATTTCGTTCATAAAAATAAAAATTTGTAAAAAAATCCAAAAAAATCGAAGATAGTTTCAATTAAGTTTGCTAAACTGTCGTCCATAAAAATTAATATTTGTAAAAAAATAAAAAAAAATCGAAGATAGTTTCAATTAAATTTGCTAAAATTTCGTTCATTAAAATTAAAATTTGTACAAAAATCCAAAATAATCGAAGATAGTTTCAATTAAATTTGCTAAAATTTCGTTCATAAAAATAAAAATTTGTAAAAAAATCCAAAAAAATCGAAGATAGTTTCAATTAAATTTGCTAAAATTTCGTTCATTAAAATTAAAATTTGTACAAAAATCCAAAATAATCGAAGATAGTTTCAATTAAATTTGCTAAAATTTCGTTCATAAAAATAAAAATTTGTAAAAAAATCCAAAAAAATCGAAGATAGTTTCAATTAAGTTTGCTAAACTGTCGTCCATAAAAATTAATATTTGTAAAAAAATAAAAAAAAATCGAAGATAGTTTCAATTAAATTTGTTAAAATTTCGTTCATTAAAATTAAAATTTGAACAAAAATCCAAAATAATCGAAGATAGTTTCAATTAAATTTGCTAAAATTTCGTTCATAAAAATAAAAATTTGTAAAAAAATCCAAAAAAATCGAAGATAGTTTCAATTAAATTTGCTAAAATTTCGTTCATAAAAATAAAAATTTAAAAAAAATCCAAAAAAATCGAAGATAGTTTCAATTAAATTTGCTAAAATTTCGTTCATAAAAATTAAAATTTGTAAAAAAATTCAAAAAAATCGAAGATAGCTTAAATTAAATTTGCTAAAATTTAGTTCATAAAACTTAAAAATTTAAAGATAATCCAAAAAAATCGAAGATAGTTTCAATTAAGTTTGCTAAAATTTCGTTCATAAAAATTAAAATTTGAAAAAAAATCCAAAAAAATCGAAGATAGTTTCAATTAAATTTGCTAAAATTTCGTTCATAAAAATTAAAATTTGTAAGAAAATCCAAAAAAAAAACGAAGATAGCTTAAATTAAATTTGCTAAAATTTAGTCCATAAAACTTAAAAATTTAAAGAAAATCCAAAAATCAAAGATAGTTTCAATTAAATTTGCTAAAATGTCGTCCATAAAAATTAATATTTGTAAAAAAATCCAAAATAATCGAAGATAGTTTCAATTAAATTTGCTAAAATTTCGTTCATAAAAATAAAAATTAGTAAAAAAATCCAAAAAAATCGAAGATAGTTTCAATTAAATTTGATAAAATTTCGTTCATAAAAATAAAAATTTGGAAGAAAATTCAAAAAAATAGAAGATAGCTTAAATTAAATTTGCTAAAATTTAGTTCATAAAACTTAAAAATTTAAAGAAAATCCAAAAAATCAAAGATAGTTTCAATTAAATTTGCTAAAATGTCGTCCATAAAAATTAATATTTGTAAAAAAATCCAAAAAAATCGAAGATAGTTTCAATTAAATTTGCTAAAATTTCGTCATAAAAATAAAAATTTTAAAAAAATCCAAAATAATCGAAGATAGTTTCAATTAAATTTGCCAAAATTTCGTTCATAAAAAATAAAATTTGTAAAAAAATCCAAAAAATCGAAAATAGTTTCAATTAAATTTGCCAAAATTTCGTTCATAAAAATTAAAATTTGTAAAAAAATCCAAAAAATCGAAGATAGTTTCAATTAAATTTGCTAAAATGTCGTACATAAAAATTAAAATTTGTAAAAAAATCCAAAAAAATCGAAGATAGTTTCAATTAAGTTTGCTAAACTGTCGTCCATAAAAATTAATATTTGTAAAAAATAAAAAAAAATCGAAGATAGTTTCAATTAAATTTGTTAAAATTTCGTTCATTAAAATTAAAATTTGTACAAAAATTCAAAATAATCGAAGATAGTTTCAATTAAATTTGCTAAAATTTCGTTCATAAAAATAAAAATTTGTAAAAAAATCCAAAAAAATCGAAGATAGTTTCAATTAAATTTGCTAAAATTTCGTTCATAAAAATACAAATTTAAAAAAAATCCAAAAAAAATCGAAGATAGTTTCAATTAAATTTGCTAAAATTTCGTTCATAAAAATTAAAATTTTTAAAAAAATCCAAAAAAATCGAAGATAGCTTAAATTAAATTTGCTAAAATTTAGTTCATAAAACTTAAAAATTTAAAGAAAATCCAAAAAAATCGAAGATAGTTTCAATTAAGTTTGCTAAAATTTCGTTCATAAAAATTAAAATTTGAAAAAAAATCCAAAAAAATTGAAGATAGATTCAATTAAATTTGCTAAAATTTCGTTCATAAAAATTAAAATTTGTAAGAAAATCCAAAAAAAATCGAAGATAGCTTAAATTAAATTTGCTAAAATTTAGTTCATAAAACTTAAAAATTTAAAGAAAATCCAAAAAATCAAAGATAGTTTCAATTAAATTTGCTAAAATGTCGTCCATAAAAATTAATATTTGTAAAAAATCCAAAATAATCGAAGATAGTTTCAATTAAATTTGCTAAAATTTCGATCATAAAAATAAAAATTAGTAAAAAAAATCCAAAAAAACGAAGATAGTTTCAATTAAATTTGATAAAATTTCGTTCATAAAAATAAAAATTTGGAAGAAAATTCAAAAAAATAGAAGATAGCTTAAATTAAATTTGCTAAAATTTAGTTCATAAAACTTAAAAATTTAAAGAAAATCCAAAAAATCAAAGATAGTTTCAATTAAATTTGCTAAAATGTCGTCCATAAAAATTAATATTTGTAAAAAAATTCAAAAAATCGAAGATAGTTTCAATTAAATTTGCTAAAATTTCGTCCATAAAAATTAAAATTTGTAAAAAAATCCAAAATAATCGAAGATAGTTTCAATTAAATTTGCTAAAATTTGGTTCATAAAAATAAAAATTTGTAAAAAAATCCAAAAAAATCGAAGATAGTTTCAATTAAATTTGCTAAAATTTCGTTCATAAAAATAAAAATTTAAAAAAAATCCAAAAAAATCGA
The DNA here is from genome assembly GCA_963932335.1 of Andrena marginata. NCBI lineage: Eukaryota > Metazoa > Arthropoda > Insecta > Hymenoptera > Andrenidae > Andrena > Andrena marginata. Next base: position 24,301 of record CAWVQI010000320.1, read on the forward strand.
AGATAGTTTCAATTAAATTTGCTAAAATTTCGTTCATAAAAATAAAAATTTAAAAAAAAATAAAAAAAAATCGAAGATAGTTTCAATTAAATTTGCTAAAATTTCGTTCATTAAAATTAAAATTTGTACAAAAATCCAAAATAATCGAAGATAGTTTCAATTAAATTTGCTAAAATTTCGTTCATAAAATAAAAATTTGTAAAAAAATCCAAAAAAATCGAAGATAGTTTCAATTAAGTTTGCTAAACTGTCGTCCATAAAAATTAATAATTGTAAAAAAATAAAAAAAATCGAAGATAGTTTCAATTAAATTTGCTAAAATTTCGTTCATTAAAATTAAAATTTGTACAAAAATCCAAAATAATCGAAGATAGTTTCAATTAAATTTGCTAAAATTTCGTTCATAAAAATTAAAATTTGTAAAAAAATTCAAAAAAATCGAAGATAGCTTAAATTAAATTTGCTAAAATTTAGTTCATAAAACTTAAAAATTTAAAGAAAATCCAAAAAATCAAAGATAGTTTCAATTAAATTTGCTAAAATGTCGTCCATAAAAATTAATATTTGTAAAAAAATCCAAAAAAATCGAAGTTAGTTTCAATTAAATTTGCTAAAATTTCGTCCATAAAAATTAAAATTTGTAAAAAAATCCAAAATAATCGAAGATAGTTTCAATTAAATTTGCTAAAATTTCGTTCATAAAAATAAAAATTTGTAAAAAAATCCAAAAAAATCGAAGATAGTTTCAATTAAATTTGCCAAAATTTCGTTCATAAAAAATAAAATTTGTAAAAAAATCCAAAAAAATCGAAGATAGTTTCAATTAAATTTGCTAAAATGTCGTACATAAAAATTAAAATTTGTAAAAAAATCCAAAAAAATCGAAGATAGTTTCAATTAAGTTTGCTAAAATTTCGTTCATTAAAATTAAAATTTGTACAAAAATTCAAAAAAATCGAAGATAGCTTAAATTAAATTTGCTAAAATTTAGTTCATAAAACTTAAAAATTTTAAGAAAATCCAAAAAAATCACAGATTGTTTCAATTAAATTTGCTTAAATTTCGTTCATAAAAATAAAAATTTTAAAAAAATCCAAAAAAATCGAAGATAGTTTCAATTAAATTTGCTAAAATGTCGTACATAAAAATTAAAATTTGTAAAAAAATCCAAAAAAATCGAAGATAGTTTCAATTAAGTTTGCTAAACTGTCGTCCATAAAAATTAATATTTGTAAAAAAATAAAAAAAAATCGAAGATAGTTTCAATTAAATTTGCTAAAATTTCGTTCATTAAAATTAAAATTTGTACAAAAATCCAAAATAATCGAAGATAGTTTCAATTAAATTTGCTAAAATTTCGTTCATAAAAATTAAAATTAGTAAAAAAATCCAAAAAAATCGAAGATAGTTTCAATTAAATTTGATAAAATTTCGTTCATAAATATAAAAATTTGGAAGAAAATTCAAAAAAATAGAAGATAGCTTAAATTAAATTTGCTAAAATTTAGTTCATAAAACTTAAAAATTTAAAGAAAATCCAAAAAATCAAAGATAGTTTCAATTAAATTTGCTAAAATGTCGTCCATAAAAATTAATATTTGTAAAAAAATCCAAAAAAATCGAAGATAGTTTCAATTAAATTTGCTAAAATTTCGTCCATAAAAATTAAAATTTGTAAAAAAATCCAAATTAATCGAAGATAGTTTCAATTAAATTTGCTAAAATTTCGTTCATAAAAATAAAAATTTGTAAAAAAATCCAAAAAAATCGAAGATAGTTTCAATTAAATTTGCCAAAATTTCGTTCATAAAAAATAATATTTGTAAAAAAATCCAAAAAAATCGAAGATAGTTTCAATTAAATTTGCTAAAATGTCGTACATAAAAATTAAAATTTGTAAAAAAATCCAAAAAAATCGAAGATAGTTTCAATTAAGTTTGCTAAACTGTCGTCCATAAATATTAATATTTGTAAAAAAATAAAAAAAAATCGAAGATAGTTTCAATTAAATTTGCTAAAATTTCGTTCATTAAAACTAAAATTTGTACAAAAATCCAAAATAATCGAAGATAGTTTCAATTAAATTTGCTAAAATTTCGTTCATAAAAATAAAAATTTAAAAAAAATCCAAAAAAATCGAAGATAGTTTCAATTAAATTTGCTAAAATTTCGTTCATAAAAATTAAAATTTAAAAAAAATCCAAAAAAATCGAAGATAGTTTCAAGTAAATTTGATAAAATTTCGTTCATTAAAATTAAAATTTGTACAAAAATCCAAAATAATCGAAGATAGTTTCAATTAAATTTGCTAAAATTTCGTTCATAAAAATAAAAATTTGTAAAAAAATCCAAAAAAATCGAAGATAGTTTCAATTAAATTTGCTAAAATTTCGTTCATAAAAATAAAAATTTAAAAAAAATCCAAAAAAATCGAAGATAGTTTCAATTAAATTTGCTAAAATTTCGTCCATAAAAATTAAAATTTGTAAAAAAATCCAAATTAATCGAAGATAGTTTCAATTAAATTTGCTAAAATTTCGTTCATAAAAATAAAAATTTGTAAAAAAATCCAAAAAAATCGAAGATAGTTTCAATTAAATTTGCCAAAATTTCGTTCATAAAAAATAATATTTGTAAAAAAATCCAAAAAAATCGAAGATAGTTTCAATTAAATTTGCTAAAATGTCGTACATAAAAATTAAAATTTGTAAAAAAATCCAAAAAAATCGAAGATAGTTTCAATTAAGTTTGCTAAACTGTCGTCCATAAATATTAATATTTGTAAAAAAATAAAAAAAAATCGAAGATAGTTTCAATTAAATTTGCTAAAATTTCGTTCATTAAAACTAAAATTTGTACAAAAATCCAAAATAATCGAAGATAGTTTCAATTAAATTTGCTAAAATTTCGTTCATAAAAATAAAAATTTAAAAAAAATCCAAAAAAATCGAAGATAGTTTCAATTAAATTTGCTAAAATTTCGTTCATAAAAATTAAAATTTAAAAAAAATCCAAAAAAATCGAAGATAGTTTCAATTAAATTTGATAAAATTTCGTTCATTAAAATTAAAATTTGTACAAAAATCCAAAATAATCGAAGAAAGTTTCAATTAAATTTGCTAAAATTTCGTTCATAAAAATAAAAATTTGTAAAAAAATCCAAAAAAATCGAAGATAGTTTCAATTAAATTTGCTAAAATTTCGTTCATAAAAATAAAAATTTAAAAAAAATCCAAAAAAATCGAAGATAGTTTCAATTAAATTTGCTAAAATTTCGTTCATAAAAATTAAAATTTGTAAAAAAATTCAAAAAAATCGAAGATAGCTTAAATTAAATTTGCTAAAATTTAGTTCATAAAACTTAAAAATTTTAAGAAAATCCAAAAAAATCAAAGATTGTTTCAATTAAATTTGCTTAAATTTCGTTCATAAAAATAAAAATTTTAAAAAAATCCAAAAAAATCGAAGATAGTTTCAATTAAATTTGCTAAAATGTCGTACATAAAAATTAAAATTTGTAAAAAAATCCAAAAAAATCGAAGATAGTTTCAATTAAGTTTGCTAAACTGTCGTCCATAAAAATTAATATTTGTAAAAAAATAAAAAAAAATCGAAGATAGTTTCAATTAAATTTGCTAAAATTTCGTTCATTAAAATTAAAATTTGTACAAAAATCCAAAATAATCGAAGATAGTTTCAATTAAATTTGCTAAAATTTCGTTCATAAAAATAAAAATTTGTAAAAAAAATCCAAAAAAATCGAAGATAGTTTCAATTAAGTTTGCTAAACTGTCGTCCATAAAAATTAATATTTGTAAAAAAATAAAAAAAAATCGAAGATAGTTTCAATTAAATTTGCTAAAATTTCGTTCATTAAAATTAAAATTTGTACAAAAATCCAAAATAATCGAAGATAGTTTCAATTAAATTTGCTAAAATTTCGTTCATAAAAATAAAAATTTGTAAAAAAATCCAAGAAAATCGAAGATAGTTTCAATTAAATTTGCTAAAATTTCGTTCATAAAAATTAAAATTTGTAAAAAAATTCAAAAAAATCGAAGATAGCTTAAATTAAATTTGCTAAAATTTAGTTCATAAAACTTAAAAATTTAAAGAAAATCCAAAAAATCAAAGATAGTTTCAATTAAATTTGCTAAAATGTCGTCCATAAAAATTAATATTTGTAAAAAAATCCAAAAAAATCGAAGTTAGTTTCAATTAAATTTGCTAAAATTTCGTCCATAAAAATTAAAATTTGTAAAAAAATCCAAAATAATCGAAGATAGTTTCAATTAAATTTGCTAAAATTTCGTTCATAAAAATAAAAATTTGTAAAAAAATCCAAAAAAATCGAAGATAGTTTCAATTAAATTTGCCAAAATTTCGTTCATAAAAAATAAAATTTGTAAAAAAATCCAAAAAAATCGAAGATAGTTTCAATTAAATTTGCTAAAATGTCGTACATAAAAATTAAAATTTGTAAAAAAATCCAAAAAAATCGAAGATAGTTTCAATTAAGTTTGCTAAAATTTCGTTCATTAAAATTAAAATTTGTACAAAAATTCAAAAAAATCGAAGATAGCTTAAATTAAATTTGCTAAAATTTAGTTCATAAAACTTAAAAATTTTAAGAAAATCCAAAAAAATCACAGATTGTTTCAATTAAATTTGCTTAAATTTCGTTCATAAAAATAAAAATTTTAAAAAAATCCAAAAAAATCGAAGATAGTTTCAATTAAATTTGCTAAAATGTCGTACATAAAAATTAAAATTTGTAAAAAAATCCAAAAAAATCGAAGATAGTTTCAATTAAGTTTGCTAAACTGTCGTCCATAAAAATTAATATTTGTAAAAAAATAAAAAAAAATCGAAGATAGTTTCAATTAAATTTGCTAAAATTTCGTTCATTAAAATTAAAATTTGTACAAAAATCCAAAATAATCGAAGATAGTTTCAATTAAATTTGCTAAAATTTCGTTCATAAAAATTAAAATTAGTAAAAAAATCCAAAAAAATCGAAGATAGTTTCAATTAAATTTGATAAAATTTCGTTCATAAAAATTAAAATTTGTAAAAAAATTCAAAAAAATCGAAGATAGCTTAAATTAAATTTGCTAAAATTTAGTTCATAAAACTTAAAAATTTAAAGAAAATCCAAAAAATCAAAGATAGTTTCAATTAAATTTGCTAAAATGTCGTCCATAAAAATTAATATTTGTAAAAAAATCCAAAAAAATCGAAGTTAGTTTCAATTAAATTTGCTAAAATTTCGTCCATAAAAATTAAAATTTGTAAAAAAATCCAAAATAATCGAAGATAGTTTCAATTAAATTTGCTAAAATTTCGTTCATAAAAATAAAAATTTGTAAAAAAATCCAAAAAAATCGAAGATAGTTTCAATTAAATTTGCCAAAATTTCGTTCATAAAAAATAAAATTTGTAAAAAAATCCAAAAAAATCGAAGATAGTTTCAATTAAATTTGCTAAAATGTCGTACATAAAAATTAAAATTTGTAAAAAAATCCAAAAAAATCGAAGATAGTTTCAATTAAGTTTGCTAAAATTTCGTTCATTAAAATTAAAATTTGTACAAAAATTCAAAAAAATCGAAGATAGCTTAAATTAAATTTGCTAAAATTTAGTTCATAAAACTTAAAAATTTTAAGAAAATCCAAAAAAATCACAGATTGTTTCAATTAAATTTGCTTAAATTTCGTTCATAAAAATAAAAATTTTAAAAAAATCCAAAAAAATCGAAGATAGTTTCAATTAAATTTGCTAAAATGTCGTACATAAAAATTAAAATTTGTAAAAAAATCCAAAAAAATCGAAGATAGTTTCAATTAAGTTTGCTAAACTGTCGTCCATAAAAATTAATATTTGTAAAAAAATAAAAAAAAATCGAAGATAGTTTCAATTAAATTTGCTAAAATTTCGTTCATTAAAATTAAAATTTGTACAAAAATCCAAAATAATCGAAGATAGTTTCAATTAAATTTGCTAAAATTTCGTTCATAAAAATTAAAATTAGTAAAAAAATCCAAAAAAATCGAAGATAGTTTCAATTAAATTTGATAAAATTTCGTTCATAAATATAAAAATTTGGAAGAAAATTCAAAAAAATAGAAGATAGCTTAAATTAAATTTGCTAAAATTTAGTTCATAAAACTTAAAAATTTAAAGAAAATCCAAAAAATCAAAGATAGTTTCAATTAAATTTGCTAAAATGTCGTCCATAAAAATTAATATTTGTAAAAAAATCCAAAAAAATCGAAGATAGTTTCAATTAAATTTGCTAAAATTTCGTCCATAAAAATTAAAATTTGTAAAAAAATCCAAATTAATCGAAGATAGTTTCAATTAAATTTGCTAAAATTTCGTTCATAAAAATAAAAATTTGTAAAAAAATCCAAAAAAATCGAAGATAGTTTCAATTAAATTTGCCAAAATTTCGTTCATAAAAAATAATATTTGTAAAAAAATCCAAAAAAATCGAAGATAGTTTCAATTAAATTTGCTAAAATGTCGTACATAAAAATTAAAATTTGTAAAAAAATCCAAAAAAATCGAAGATAGTTTCAATTAAGTTTGCTAAACTGTCGTCCATAAATATTAATATTTGTAAAAAAATAAAAAAAAATCGAAGATAGTTTCAATTAAATTTGCTAAAATTTCGTTCATTAAAACTAAAATTTGTACAAAAATCCAAAATAATCGAAGATAGTTTCAATTAAATTTGCTAAAATTTCGTTCATAAAAATAAAAATTTAAAAAAAATCCAAAAAAATCGAAGATAGTTTCAATTAAATTTGCTAAAATTTCGTTCATAAAAATTAAAATTTAAAAAAAATCCAAAAAAATCGAAGATAGTTTCAATTAAATTTGATAAAATTTCGTTCATTAAAATTAAAATTTGTACAAAAATCCAAAATAATCGAAGATAGTTTCAATTAAATTTGCTAAAATTTCGTTCATAAAAATAAAAATTTGTAAAAAAATCCAAAAAAATCGAAGATAGTTTCAATTAAATTTGCTAAAATTTCGTTCATAAAAATAAAAATTTAAAAAAAATCCAAAAAAATCGAAGATAGTTTCAATTAAATTTGCTAAAATTTCGTCCATAAAAATTAAAATTTGTAAAAAAATCCAAATTAATCGAAGATAGTTTCAATTAAATTTGCTAAAATTTCGTTCATAAAAATAAAAATTTGTAAAAAAATCCAAAAAAATCGAAGATAGTTTCAATTAAATTTGCCAAAATTTCGTTCATAAAAAATAATATTTGTAAAAAAATCCAAAAAAATCGAAGATAGTTTCAATTAAATTTGCTAAAATGTCGTACATAAAAATTAAAATTTGTAAAAAAATCCAAAAAAATCGAAGATAGTTTCAATTAAGTTTGCTAAACTGTCGTCCATAAATATTAATATTTGTAAAAAAATAAAAAAAATCGAAGATAGTTTCAATTAAATTTGCTAAAATTTCGTTCATTAAAACTAAAATTTGTACAAAAATCCAAAATAATCGAAGATAGTTTCAATTAAATTTGCTAAAATTTCGTTCATAAAAATAAAAATTTAAAAAAAATCCAAAAAATCGAAGATAGTTTCAATTAAATTTGCTAAAATTTCGTTCATAAAAATTAAAATTTAAAAAAAATCCAAAAAAATCGAAGATAGTTTCAATTAAATTTGATAAAATTTCGTTCATTAAAATTAAAATTTGTACAAAAATCCAAAATAATCGAAGATAGTTTCAATTAAATTTGCTAAAATTTCGTTCATAAAAATAAAAATTTGTAAAAAAATCCAAAAAAATCGAAGATAGTTTCAATTAAATTTGCTAAAATTTCGTTCATAAAAATAAAAATTTAAAAAAAATCCAAAAAAATCGAAGATAGTTTCAATTAAATTTGCTAAAATTTCGTTCATAAAAATTAAAATTTGTAAAAAAATTCAAAAAAATCGAAGATAGCTTAAATTAAATTTGCTAAAATTTAGTTCATAAAACTTAAAAATTTTAAGAAAATCCAAAAAAATCAAAGATTGTTTCAATTAAATTTGCTTAAATTTCGTTCATAAAAATAAAAATTTTAAAAAAATCCAAAAAAATCGAAGATAGTTTCAATTAAATTTGCTAAAATGTCGTACATAAAAATTAAAATTTGTAAAAAAATCCAAAAAAATCGAAGATAGTTTCAATTAAGTTTGCTAAACTGTCGTCCATAAAAATTAATATTTGTAAAAAAATAAAAAAAAATCGAAGATAGTTTCAATTAAATTTGCTAAATTTCGTTCATTAAAATTAAAATTTGTACAAAAATCCAAAATAATCGAAGATAGTTTCAATTAAATTTGCTAAAATTTCGTTCATAAAAATAAAAATTTGTAAAAAAATCCAAAAAAATCGAAGATAGTTTCAATTAAGTTTGCTAAACTGTCGTCCATAAAAATTAATATTTGTAAAAAAATAAAAAAAAATCGAAGATAGTTTCAATTAAATTTGCTAAAATTTCGTTCATTAAAATTAAAATTTGTACAAAAATCCAAAATAATCGAAGATAGTTTCAATTAAATTTGCTAAAATTTCGTTCATAAAAATAAAAATTTGTAAAAAAATCCAAGAAAATCGAAGATAGTTTCAATTAAATTTGCTAAAATTTCGTTCATAAAAATTAAAATTTGTAAAAAAATTCAAAAAAATCGAAGATAGCTTAAATTAAATTTGCTAAAATTTAGTTCATAAAACTTAAAAATTTAAAGAAAATCCAAAAAATCAAAGATAGTTTCAATTAAATTTGCTAAAATGTCGTCCATAAAAAATTAATATTTGTAAAAAAATCCAAAAAAATCGAAGTTAGTTTCAATTAAATTTGCTAAAATTTCGTCCATAAAAATTAAAATTTGTAAAAAAATCCAAAATAATCGAAGATAGTTTCAATTAAATTTGCTAAAATTTCGTTCATAAAAATAAAAATTTGTAAAAAAATCCAAAAAAATCGAAGATAGTTTCAATTAAATTTGCCAAAATTTCGTTCATAAAAAATAAAATTTGTAAAAAAATCCAAAAAAATCGAAGATAGTTTCAATTAAATTTGCTAAAATGTCGTACATAAAAATTAAAATTTGTAAAAAAATCCAAAAAAATCGAAGATAGTTTCAATTAAGTTTGCTAAAATTTCGTTCATTAAAATTAAAATTTGTACAAAATTCAAAAAAATCGAAGATAGCTTAAATTAAATTTGCTAAAATTTAGTTCATAAAACTTAAAATTTTAAGAAAATCCAAAAAAATCACAGATTGTTTCAATTAAATTTGCTTAAATTTCGTTCATAAAAATAAAAATTTTAAAAAAATCCAAAAAAATCGAAGATAGTTTCAATTAAATTTGCTAAAATGTCGTACATAAAAATTAAAATTTGTAAAAAAATCCAAAAAAATCGAAGATAGTTTCAATTAAGTTTGCTAAAACTGTCGTCCATAAAAATTAATATTTGTAAAAAAATAAAAAAAAATCGAAGATAGTTTCAATTAAATTTGCTAAAATTTCGTTCATTAAAATTAAAATTTGTACAAAAATCCAAAATAATCGAAGATAGTTTCAATTAAATTTGCTAAAATTTCGTTCATAAAAATTAAAATTAGTAAAAAAATCCAAAAAAATCGAAGATAGTTTCAATTAAATTTGATAAAATTTCGTTCATAAATATAAAAATTTGGAAGAAAATTCAAAAAAATAGAAGATAGCTTAAATTAAATTTGCTAAAATTTAGTTCATAAAACTTAAAAATTTAAAGAAAATCCAAAAAATCAAAGATAGTTTCAATTAAATTTGCTAAAATGTCGTCCATAAAAATTAATATTTGTAAAAAAATCCAAAAAAATCGAAGATAGTTTCAATTAAATTTGCTAAAATTTCGTCCATAAAAATTAAAATTTGTAAAAAAATCCAAATTAATCGAAGATAGTTTCAATTAAATTTGCTAAAATTTCGTTCATAAAAATAAAAATTTGTAAAAAAATCCAAAAAAATCGAAGATAGTTTCAATTAAATTTGCCAAAATTTCGTTCATAAAAAATAATATTTGTAAAAAAATCCAAAAAAATCGAAGATAGTTTCAATTAAATTTGCTAAAATGTCGTACATAAAATTAAAATTTGTAAAAAAATCCAAAAAAATCGAAGATAGTTTCAATTAAGTTTGCTAAACTGTCGTCCATAAATATTAATATTTGTAAAAAAATAAAAAAAAATCGAAGATAGTTTCAATTAAATTTGCTAAAATTTCGTTCATTAAAACTAAAATTTGTACAAAAATCCAAAATAATCGAAGATAGTTTCAATTAAATTTGCTAAAATTTCGTTCATAAAAATAAAAATTTAAAAAAAATCCAAAAAAATCGAAGATAGTTTCAATTAAATTTGCTAAAATTTCGTTCATAAAAATTAAAATTTAAAAAAAATCCAAAAAAATCGAAGATAGTTTCAATTAAATTTGATAAAATTTCGTTCATTAAAATTAAAATTTGTACAAAAATCCAAAATAATCGAAGATAGTTTCAATTAAATTTGCTAAAATTTCGTTCATAAAAATAAAAATTTGTAAAAAATCCAAAAAATCGAAGATAGTTTCAATTAAATTTGCTAAAATTTCGTTCATAAAAATAAAAATTTAAAAAAAATCCAAAAAAATCGAAGATAGTTTCAATTAAATTTGCTAAAATTTCGTTCATAAAAATTAAAATTTGTAAAAAAATTCAAAAAAATCGAAGATAGCTTAAATTAAATTTGCTAAAATTTAGTTCATAAAACTTAAAAATTTTAAGAAAATCCAAAAAAATCAAAGATTGTTTCAATTAAATTTGCTTAAATTTCGTTCATAAAAATAAAAATTTTAAAAAAAATCCAAAAAAATCGAAGATAGTTTCAATTAAATTTGCTAAAATGTCGTACATAAAAATTAAAATTTGTAAAAAAATCCAAAAAAATCGAAGATAGTTTCAATTAAGTTTGCTAAACTGTCGTCCATAAAAATTAATATTTGTAAAAAAATAAAAAAAATCGAAGATAGTTTCAATTAAATTTGCTAAAATTTCGTTCATTAAAATTAAAATTTGTACAAAAATCCAAAATAATCGAAGATAGTTTCAATTAAATTTGCTAAAATTTCGTTCATAAAAATAAAAATTTGTAAAAAAATCCAAAAAAATCGAAGATAGTTTCAATTAAGTTTGCTAAACTGTCGTCCATAAAAATTAATATTTGTAAAAAAATAAAAAAAAATCGAAGATAGTTTCAATTAAATTTGCTAAAATTTCGTTCATTAAAATTAAAATTTGTACAAAAATCCAAAATAATCGAAGATAGTTTCAATTAAATTTGCTAAAATTTCGTTCATAAAAATAAAAATTTGTAAAAAAATCCAAGAAAATCGAAGATAGTTTCAATTAAATTTGCTAAAATTTCGTTCATAAAAATTAAAATTTGTAAAAAAATTCAAAAAAATCGAAGATAGCTTAAATTAAATTTGCTAAAATTTAGTTCATAAAACTTAAAAATTTAAAGAAAATCCAAAAAATCAAAGATAGTTTCAATTAAATTTGCTAAAATGTCGTCCATAAAAATTAATATTTGTAAAAAAATCCAAAAAAATCGAAGTTAGTTTCAATTAAATTTGCTAAAATTTCGTCCATAAAAATTAAAATTTGTAAAAAAATCCAAAATAATCGAAGATAGTTTCAATTAAATTTGCTAAAATTTCGTTCATAAAAATAAAAATTTGTAAAAAAATCCAAAAAAATCGAAGATAGTTTCAATTAAATTTGCCAAAATTTCGTTCATAAAAAATAAAATTTGTAAAAAAATCCAAAAAAATCGAAGATAGTTTCAATTAAATTTGCTAAAATGTCGTACATAAAAATTAAAATTTGTAAAAAAATCCAAAAAAATCGAAGATAGTTTCAATTAAGTTTGCTAAAATTTCGTTCATTAAAATTAAAATTTGTACAAAAATTCAAAAAAATCGAAGATAGCTTAAATTAAATTTGCTAAAATTTAGTTCATAAAACTTAAAAATTTTAAGAAAATCCAAAAAAATCACAGATTGTTTCAATTAAATTTGCTTAAATTTCGTTCATAAAAATAAAAATTTTAAAAAAATCCAAAAAAATCGAAGATAGTTTCAATTAAATTTGCTAAAATGTCGTACATAAAAATTAAAATTTGTAAAAAAATCCAAAAAAATCGAAGATAGTTTCAATTAAGTTTGCTAAACTGTCGTCCATAAAAATTAATATTTGTAAAAAAATAAAAAAAAATCGAAGATAGTTTCAATTAAATTTGCTAAAATTTCGTTCATTAAAATTAAAATTTGTACAAAAATCCAAAATAATCGAAGATAGTTTCAATTAAATTTGCTAAAATTTCGTTCATAAAAATTAAAATTAGTAAAAAAATCCAAAAAAATCGAAGATAGTTTCAATTAAATTTGATAAAATTTCGTTCATAAATATAAAAATTTGGAAGAAAATTCAAAAAAATAGAAGATAGCTTAAATTAAATTTGCTAAAATTTAGTTCATAAAACTTAAAAATTTAAAGAAAATCCAAAAAATCAAAGATAGTTTCAATTAAATTTGCTAAAATGTCGTCCATAAAAATTAATATTTGTAAAAAAATCCAAAAAAATCGAAGATAGTTTCAATTAAATTTGCTAAAATTTCGTCCATAAAAATTAAAATTTGTAAAAAAATCCAAATTAATCGAAGATAGTTTCAATTAAATTTGCTAAAATTTCGTTCATAAAAATAAAAATTTGTAAAAAAATCCAAAAAAATCGAAGATAGTTTCAATTAAATTTGCCAAAATTTCGTTCATAAAAAATAATATTTGTAAAAAAATCCAAAAAAATCGAAGATAGTTTCAATTAAATTTGCTAAAATGTCGTACATAAAAATTAAAATTTGTAAAAAAATCCAAAAAAATCGAAGATAGTTTCAATTAAGTTTGCTAAACTGTCGTCCATAAATATTAATATTTGTAAAAAAATAAAAAAAAATCGAAGATAGTTTCAATTAAATTTGCTAAAATTTCGTTCATTAAAACTAAAATTTGTACAAAAATCCAAAATAATCGAAGATAGTTTCAATTAAATTTGCTAAAATTTCGTTCATAAAAATAAAAATTTGTAAAAAAATCCAAAAAAATCGAAGATAGTTTCAATTAAATTTGCTAAAATTTAGTTCATAAAACTTAAAAATTTAAAGAAAATCCAAAAAATCGAAGATAGTTTCAATTAAATTTGCTAAAATGTCGTCCATAATAATTAATATTTGTAAAAAAATCCAAAATAATCGAAGATAGTTTCAATTAAATTTGCTAAAATTTCGTCCATAAAAATTAAAATTTGTAAAAAAATCCAAAATAATCGAAGATAGTTTCAATTAAATTTGCTAAAATTTCGTTCATAAAAATAAAAATTTGTAAAAAAATCCAAAAAAATCGAAGATAGTTTCAATTAAATTTGCCAAAATTTCGTTCATAAAAAATAAAATTTGTAAAAAAATCCAAAAAAATCGAAGATAGTTTCAATTAAATTTGCTAAAATTTCGTTCATAAAAATAAAAATTTAAAAAAAATCCAAAAAAATCGAAGATAGTTTCAATTAAATTTGCTAAAATTTCGTTCATAAAAATTAAAATTTAAAAAAAATCCAAAAAAATCGAAGATAGTTTCAATTAAATTTGATAAAATTTCGTTCATTAAAATTAAAATTTGTACAAAAATCCAAAATAATCGAAGATAGTTTCAATTAAATTTGCTAAAATTTCGTTCATAAAAATAAAAATTTGTAAAAAAATCCAAAAAAATCGAAGATAGTTTCAATTAAATTTGCTAAAATTTCGTTCATAAAAATAAAAATTTAAAAAAAATCCAAAAAAATCGAAGATAGTTTCAATTAAATTTGCTAAAATTTCGTTCATAAAAATTAAAATTTGTAAAAAAATTCAAAAAAATCGAAGATAGCTTAAATTAAATTTGCTAAAATTTAGTTCATAAAACTTAAAAATTTTAAGAAAATCCAAAAAAATCAAAGATTGTTTCAATTAAATTTGCTTAAATTTCGTTCATAAAAATAAAAATTTTAAAAAAATCCAAAAAAATCGAAGATAGTTTCAATTAAATTTGCTAAAATGTCGTACATAAAAATTAAAATTTGTAAAAAAATCCAAAAAAATCGAAGATAGTTTCAATTAAGTTTGCTAAACTGTCGTCCATAAAAATTAATATTTGTAAAAAAATAAAAAAAAATCGAAGATAGTTTCAATTAAATTTGCTAAAATTTCGTTCATTAAAATTAAAATTTGTACAAAAATCCAAAATAATCGAAGATAGTTTCAATTAAATTTGCTAAAATTTCGTTCATAAAAATAAAAATTTGTAAAAAAATCCAAAAAAATCGAAGATAGTTTCAATTAAGTTTGCTAAACTGTCGTCCATAAAAATTAATATTTGTAAAAAAATAAAAAAAAATCGAAGATAGTTTCAATTAAATTTGCTAAAATTTCGTTCATTAAAATTAAAATTTGTACAAAAATCCAAAATAATCGAAGATAGTTTCAATTAAATTTGCTAAAATTTCGTTCATAAAAATAAAAATTTGTAAAAAAATCCAAGAAAATCGAAGATAGTTTCAATTAAATTTGCTAAAATTTCGTTCATAAAAATAAAAATTTAAAAAAATTCAAAAAAATCGAAGATAGCTTAAATTAAATTTGCTAAAATTTAGTTCATAAAACTTAAAAATTGTAAGAAAATCCAAAAAAATCAAAGATTGTTTCAATTAAATTTGCTTAAATTTCGTTCATAAAAATAAAAATTTTAAAAAAATACAAAAAAATCGAAGATAGTTTCAATTAAATTTGCTAAAATGTCGTACATAAAAATTAAAATTTGTAAAAAAATCCAAAAAAATCGAAGATAGTTTCAATTAAGTTTGCTAAACTGTCGTCCATAAAAATTAATATTTGTAAAAAAATAAAAAAAAATCGAAGATAGTTTCAATTAAATTTGCTAAAATTTCGTTCATTAAAATTAAAATTTGTACAAAAATCCAAAATAATCGAAGATAGTTTCAATTAAATTTGCTAAAATTTCGTTCATAAAAATAAAAATTTGTAAAAAAATCCAAAAAAATCGAAGATAGTTTCAATTAAATTTGCTAAAATTTCGTTCATAAAAATAAAAATTTAAAAAAAATCCAAAAAAATCGAAGATAGTTTCAATTAAATTGGCTAAAATTTCGTTCATAAAAATTAAAATTTTTAAAAAAATTCAAAAAAATCGAAGATAGCTTAAATTAAATTTGCTAAAATTTAGTTCATAAAACTTAAAAATTTAAAGATAATCCAAAAAAATCGAAGATAGTTTCAATTAAGTTTGCTAAAATTTCGTTCATAAAAATTAAAATTTGATAAAAAATCCAAAAAAATCGAAGATAGTTTCAATTAAATTTGCTAAAATTTCGTTCATAAAAATTAAAATTTGTAAGAAAATCCAAAAAAACGAAGATAGCTTAAATTAAATTTGCTAAAATTTTGTCCATAAAAATTAATATTTGTAAAAAAATCCAAAATAATCGAAGATAGTTTCAATTAAATTTGCTAAAATTTCGTTCATAAAAATAAAAATTAGTAAAAAAATCCAAAAAAATCGAAGATAGTTTCAATTAAATTTGATAAAATTTCGTTCATAAAAATAAAAATTTGGAAGGAAATTCAAAAAAATAGAAGATAGCTTAAATTAAATTTGCTAAAATTTAGTTCATAAAACTTAAAAATTTAAAGAAAATCCAAAAAATCAAAGATTGTTTCAATTAAATTTGCTAAAATGTCGTCCATAAAAATTAATATTTGTAAAAAAATCCAAAAAAATCGAAGATAGTTTCAATTAAATTTGCTAAAATTTCGTCCATAAAAATTAAAATTTGTAAAAAAATCCAAAATAATCGAAGATAGTTTCAATTAAATTTGCTAAAATTTCGTTCATAAAAATAAAAATTTGTAAAAAAATCCAAAAAAATCGAAGATAGTTTCAATTAAATTTGCTAAACTGTCGTCCATAAAAATTAATATTTGTAAAAAAATAAAAAAAAATCGAAGATAGTTTCAATTAAATTTGCTAAAATTTCGTTCATAAAAATAAAAATTTGTAAAAAAATCCAAAAAAATCGAAGATAGTTTCAATTAAGTTTGCTAAAATTTCGTTCATAAAAATTAAAATTTGAAAAAAAAATCCAAAAAAATCGAAGATAGTTTCAATTAAGTTTGCTAAACTGTCGTCCATAAAAATTAATATTTGTAAAAAAATAAAAAAAAATCGAAGATAGTTTCAATTAAATTTGCTAAAATTTCGTTCATTAAAATTAAAATTTGTACAAATATCCAAAATAATCGAAGATAGTTTCAATTAAATTTGCTAAAATTTCGTTCATAAAAATAAAAATTTGTAAAAAAATCCAAAAAAATCGAAGATAGTTTCAATTAAGTTTGCTAAACTGTCGTCCATAAAAATTAATATTTGTAAAAAAATAAAAAAAAATCGAAGATAGTTTCAATTAAATTTGCTAAAATTTCGTTCATTAAAATTAAAATTTGTACAAAAATCCAAAATAATCGAAGATAGTTTCAATTAAATTTGCTAAAATTTCGTTCATAAAAATAAAAATTTGTAAAAAAATCCAAAAAAATCGAAGATAGTTTCAATTAAGTTTGCTAAACTGTCGTCCATAAAAATTAATATTTGTAAAAAAATAAAAAAAAATCGAAGATAGTTTCAATTAAATTTGCTAAAATTTCGTTCATTAAAATTAAAATTTGTACAAAAATCCAAAATAATCGAAGATAGTTTCAATTAAATTTGCTAAAATTTCGTTCATAAAAATAAAAATTTGTAAAAAAATCCAAGAAAATCGAAGATAGTTTCAATTAAATTTGCTAAAATTTCGTTCATAAAAATTAAAATTTGTAAAAAAATTCAAAAAAATCGAAGATAGCTTAAATTAAATTTGCTAAAATTTAGTTCATAAAACTTAAAAATTTAAAGAAAATCCAAAAAATCAAAGATAGTTTCAATTAAATTTGCTAAAATGTCGTCCATAAAAATTAATATTTGTAAAAAAATCCAAAAAAATCGAAGTTAGTTTCAATTAAATTTGCTAAAATTTCGTCCATAAAAATTAAAATTTGTAAAAAAATCCAAAATAATCGAAGATAGTTTCAATTAAATTTGCTAAAATTTCGTTCATAAAAATAAAAATTTGTAAAAAAATCCAAAAAAATCGAAGATAGTTTCAATTAAATTTGCCAAAATTTCGTTCATAAAAAATAAAATTTGTAAAAAAATCCAAAAAAATCGAAGATAGTTTCAATTAAATTTGCTAAAATGTCGTACATAAAAATTAAAATTTGTAAAAAAATCCAAAAAAATCGAAGATAGTTTCAATTAAGTTTGCTAAAATTTCGTTCATTAAAATTAAAATTTGTACAAAAATTCAAAAAAATCGAAGATAGCTTAAATTAAATTTGCTAAAATTTAGTTCATAAAACTTAAAAATTTTAAGAAAATCCAAAAAAATCACAGATTGTTTCAATTAAATTTGCTTAAATTTCGTTCATAAAAATAAAAATTTTAAAAAAATCCAAAAAAATCGAAGATAGTTTCAATTAAATTTGCTAAAATGTCGTACATAAAAATTAAAATTTGTAAAAAAATCCAAAAAAATCGAAGATAGTTTCAATTAAGTTTGCTAAACTGTCGTCCATAAAAATTAATATTTGTAAAAAAATAAAAAAAAATCGAAGATAGTTTCAATTAAATTTGCTAAAATTTCGTTCATTAAAATTAAAATTTGTACAAAAATCCAAAATAATCGAAGATAGTTTCAATTAAATTTGCTAAAATTTCGTTCATAAAAATAAAAATTTGTAAAAAAATCCAAAAAAATCGAAGATAGTTTCAATTAAGTTTGCTAAACTGTCGTCCATAAAAATTAATATTTGTAAAAAAATAAAAAAAAATCGAAGATAGTTTCAATTAAATTTGCTAAAATTTCGTTCATTAAAATTAAAATTTGTACAAAAATCCAAAATAATCGAAGATAGTTTCAATTAAATTTGCTAAAATTTCGTTCATAAAAATAAAAATTTGTAAAAAAATCCAAAAAAATCGAAGATAGTTTCAATTAAGTTTGCTAAACTGTCGTCCATAAAAATTAATATTTGTAAAAAAATAAAAAAAAATCGAAGATAGTTTCAATTAAATTTGCTAAAATTTCGTTCATAAAAATAAAAATTTGTAAAAAAATCCAAAAAAATCGAAGATAGTTTCAATTAAATTTGCTAAAATTTCGTTCATAAAAATAAAAATTTAAAAAAAATCCAAAAAAATCGAAGATAGTTTCAATTAAATTTGCTAAAATTTCGTTCATAAAAATAAAAATTTAAAAAAAATCCAAAAAATCAAAGATAGTTTCAATTAAATTTGCTAAAATATCGTCCATAAAAATTAATATTTGTAAAAAAATCCAAAAAAATCGAAGATAGTTTCAATTAAATTTGCTAAAATTTCGTCCATAAAAATTAAAATTTGTAAAAAAATCCAAATTAATCGAAGATAGTTTCAATTAAATTTGCTAAAATTTCGTTCATAAAAATAAAAATTTGTAAAAAAATCCAAAAAAATCGAAGATAGTTTCAATTAAATTTGCCAAAATTTCGTTCATAAAAAATAATATTTGTAAAAAAATCCAAAAAAATCGAAGATAGTTTCAATTAAATTTGCTAAAATGTCGTACATAAAAATTAAAATTTGTAAAAAAATCCAAAAAAATCGAAGATAGTTTCAATTAAGTTTGCTAAACTGTCGTCCATAAATATTAATATTTGTAAAAAAATAAAAAAAAATCGAAGATAGTTTCAATTAAATTTGCTAAAATTTCGTTCATTAAAACTAAAATTTGTACAAAAATCCAAAATAATCGAAGATAGTTTCAATTAAATTTGCTAAAATTTCGTTCATAAAAATAAAAATTTGTAAAAAAATCCAAAAAAATCGAAGATAGTTTCAATTAAATTTGCTAAAATTTAGTTCATAAAACTTAAAAATTTAAAGAAAATCCAAAAAATCGAAGATAGTTTCAATTAAATTTGCTAAAATGTCGTCCATAATAATTAATATTTGTAAAAAAATCCAAAATAATCGAAGATAGTTTCAATTAAATTTGCTAAAATTTCGTCCATAAAAATTAAAATTTGTAAAAAAATCCAAAATAATCGAAGATAGTTTCAATTAAATTTGCTAAAATTTCGTTCATAAAAATAAAAATTTGTAAAAAAATCCAAAAAAATCGAAGATAGTTTCAATTAAATTTGCCAAAATTTCGTTCATAAAAAATAAAATTTGTAAAAAAATCCAAAAAAATCGAAGATAGTTTCAATTAAATTTGCTAAAATTTCGTTCATAAAAATAAAAATTTAAAAAAAATCCAAAAAAATCGAAGATAGTTTCAATTAAATTTGCTAAAATTTCGTTCATAAAAATTAAAATTTAAAAAAAATCCAAAAAAATCGAAGATAGTTTCAATTAAATTTGATAAAATTTCGTTCATTAAAATTAAAATTTGTACAAAAATCCAAAATAATCGAAGATAGTTTCAATTAAATTTGCTAAAATTTCGTTCATAAAAATAAAAATTTGTAAAAAAATCCAAAAAAATCGAAGATAGTTTCAATTAAATTTGCTAAAATTTCGTTCATAAAAATAAAAATTTAAAAAAAATCCAAAAAAATCGAAGATAGTTTCAATTAAATTTGCTAAAATTTCGTTCATAAAAATTAAAATTTGTAAAAAAATTCAAAAAAATCGAAGATAGCTTAAATTAAATTTGCTAAAATTTAGTTCATAAAACTTAAAAATTTTAAGAAAATCCAAAAAAATCAAAGATTGTTTCAATTAAATTTGCTTAAATTTCGTTCATAAAAATAAAAATTTTAAAAAAATCCAAAAAAATCGAAGATAGTTTCAATTAAATTTGCTAAAATGTCGTACATAAAAATTAAAATTTGTAAAAAAATCCAAAAAAATCGAAGATAGTTTCAATTAAGTTTGCTAAACTGTCGTCCATAAAAATTAATATTTGTAAAAAAATAAAAAAAAATCGAAGATAGTTTCAATTAAATTTGCTAAAATTTCGTTCATTAAAATTAAAATTTGTACAAAAATCCAAAATAATCGAAGATAGTTTCAATTAAATTTGCTAAAATTTCGTTCATAAAAATAAAAATTTGTAAAAAAATCCAAAAAAATCGAAGATAGTTTCAATTAAGTTTGCTAAACTGTCGTCCATAAAAATTAATATTTGTAAAAAAATAAAAAAAAATCGAAGATAGTTTCAATTAAATTTGCTAAAATTTCGTTCATTAAAATTAAAATTTGTACAAAAATCCAAAATAATCGAAGATAGTTTCAATTAAATTTGCTAAAATTTCGTTCATAAAAATAAAAATTTGTAAAAAAATCCAAGAAAATCGAAGATAGTTTCAATTAAATTTGCTAAAATTTCGTTCATAAAAATAAAAATTTAAAAAAATTCAAAAAAATCGAAGATAGCTTAAATTAAATTTGCTAAAATTTAGTTCATAAAACTTAAAAATTGTAAGAAAATCCAAAAAAATCAAAGATTGTTTCAATTAAATTTGCTTAAATTTCGTTCATAAAAATAAAAATTTTAAAAAAATACAAAAAAATCGAAGATAGTTTCAATTAAGTTTGCTAAACTGTCGTCCATAAAAATTAATATTTGTAAAAAAATAAAAAAAAATCGAAGATAGTTTCAATTAAATTTGCTAAAATTTCGTTCATTAAAATTAAAATTTGTACAAAAATCCAAAATAATCGAAGATAGTTTCAATTAAATTTGCTAAAATTTCGTTCATAAAAATTAAAATTAGTAAAAAAATCCAAAAAAATCGAAGATAGTTTCAATTAAATTTGATAAAATTTCGTTCATAAATATAAAAATTTGGAAGAAAATTCAAAAAAATAGAAGATAGCTTAAATTAAATTTGCTAAAATTTAGTTCATAAAACTTAAAAATTTAAAGAAAATCCAAAAAATCAAAGATAGTTTCAATTAAATTTGCTAAAATGTCGTCCATAAAAATTAATATTTGTAAAAAAATCCAAAAAAATCGAAGATAGTTTCAATTAAATTTGCTAAAATTTCGTCCATAAAAATTAAAATTTGTAAAAAAATCCAAATTAATCGAAGATAGTTTCAATTAAATTTGCTAAAATTTCGTTCATAAAAATAAAAATTTGTAAAAAAATCCAAAAAAATCGAAGATAGTTTCAATTAAATTTGCCAAAATTTCGTTCATAAAAAATAATATTTGTAAAAAAATCCAAAAAAATCGAAGATAGTTTCAATTAAATTTGCTAAAATGTCGTACATAAAAATTAAAATTTGTAAAAAAATCCAAAAAATCGAAGATAGTTTCAATTAAGTTTGCTAAACTGTCGTCCATAAAAATTAATATTTGTAAAAAAATAAAAAAAAATCGAAGATAGTTTCAATTAAATTTGCTAAAATTTCGTTCATTAAAATTAAAATTTGTACAAAAATCCAAAATATCGAAGATAGTTTCAATTAAATTTGCTAAAATTTCGTTCATAAAAATAAAAATTTGTAAAAAAATCCAAAAAAATCGAAGATAGTTTCAATTAAATTTGCTAAAATTTCGTTCATAAAAATAAAATTTAAAAAAAATCCAAAAAAATCGAAGATAGTTTCAATTAAATTGGCTAAAATTTCGTTCATAAAAATTAAAATTTTTAAAAAAAATTCAAAAAATCGAAGATAGCTTAAATTAAATTTGCTAAAATTTAGTTCATAAAACTTAAAAATTTAAAGATAATCCAAAAAAATCGAAGATAGTTTCAATTAAGTTTGCTAAAATTTCGTTCATAAAAATTAAAATTTGATAAAAAATCCAAAAAAAATCGAAGATAGTTTCAATTAAATTTGCTAAAATTTCGTTCATAAAAATTAAAATTTGTAAGAAAATCCAAAAAAACGAAGATAGCTTAAATTAAATTTGCTAAAATTTTGTCCATAAAAATTAATATTTGTAAAAAAAATCCAAAATAATCGAAGATAGTTTCAATTAAATTTGCTAAAATTTCGTTCATAAAAATAAAAATTAGTAAAAAAATCCAAAAAAATCGAAGATAGTTTCAATTAAATTTGATAAAATTTCGTTCATAAAAATAAAAATTTGGGAAGGAAATTCAAAAAAATAGAAGATAGCTTAAATTAAATTTGCTAAAATTTAGTTCATAAAACTTAAAATTTAAAGAAAATCCAAAAAATCAAAGATTGTTTCAATTAAATTTGCTAAAATGTCGTCCATAAAAATTAATATTTGTAAAAAAATCCAAAAAAATCGAAGATAGTTTCAATTAAATTTGCTAAAATTTCGTCCATAAAAATTAAAATTTGTAAAAAAATCCAAAATAATCGAAGATAGTTTCAATTAAATTTGCTAAAATTTCGTTCATAAAAATAAAAATTTGTAAAAAAATCCAAAAAAATCGAAGATAGTTTCAATTAAATTTGCTAAACTGTCGTCCATAAAAATTAATATTTGTAAAAAAATAAAAAAAATCGAAGATAGTTTCAATTAAATTTGTAAAATTTCGTTCATAAAAATAAAAATTTGTAAAAAATCCAAAAAAATCGAAGATAGTTTTCAATTAAGTTTGCTAAAATTTCGTTCATAAAAATTAAAATTTGAAAAAAAATCCAAAAAAATCGAAGATAGTTTCAATTAAGTTTGCTAAACTGTCGTCCCATAAAAATTAATATTTGTAAAAAAATAAAAAAAATCGAAGATAGTTTCAATTAAATTTGCTAAAATTTCGTTCATTAAAATTAAAATTTGTACAAATATCCAAAATAATCGAAGATAGTTTCAATTAAATTTGCTAAAATTTCGTTCATAAAAATAAAAATTTGTAAAAAAATCCAAAAAAATCGAAGATAGTTTCAATTAAGTTTGCTAAACTGTCGTCCATAAAAATTAATATTTGTAAAAAAATAAAAAAAAATCGAAGATAGTTTCAATTAAATTTGCTAAAATTTCGTTCATTAAAATTAAAATTTGTACAAAAATCCAAAATAATCGAAGATAGTTTCAATTAAATTTGCTAAAATTTCGTTCATAAAAATAAAAATTTGTAAAAAAATCCAAAAAAATCGAAGATAGTTTCAATTAATTTGCTAAACTGTCGTCCATAAAAATTAATATTTGTAAAAAAATAAAAAAAAATCGAAGATAGTTTCAATTAAATTTGCTAAAATTTCGTTCATTAAAATTAAAATTTGTACAAAAATCCAAAATAATCGAAGATAGTTTCAATTAAATTTGCTAAAATTTCGTTCATAAAAATAAAAATTTGTAAAAAATCCAAGAAAATCGAAGATAGTTTCAATTAAATTTGCTAAAATTTCGTTCATAAAAATTAAAATTTGTAAAAAATTCAAAAAAATCGAAGATAGCTTAAATTAAATTTGCTAAAATTTAGTTCATAAAACTTAAAAATTTAAAGAAAATCCAAAAAATCAAAGATAGTTTCAATTAAATTTGCTAAAATGTCGTCCATAAAAATTAATATTTGTAAAAAAATCCAAAAAATCGAAGTTAGTTTCAATTAAATTTGCTAAAATTTCGTCCATAAAAATTAAAATTTGTAAAAAAATCAAAATAATCGAAGATAGTTTCAATTAAATTTGCTAAATTTCGTTCATAAAAATAAAAATTTGTAAAAAAATCCAAAAAAATCGAAGATAGTTTCAATTAAATTTGCCAAAATTTCGTTCATAAAAAATAAAATTTGTAAAAAATCCAAAAAAATCGAAGATAGTTTCAATTAAATTTGCTAAAATGTCGTACATAAAAATTAAAATTTGTAAAAAAATCCAAAAAAATCGAAGATAGTTTCAATTAAGTTTGCTAAAATTTCGTTCATTAAAATTAAAATTTGTACAAAATTCAAAAAAATCGAAGATAGCTTAAATTAAATTTGCTAAAATTTAGTTCATAAAACTTAAAAATTTTAAGAAAATCCAAAAAAATCACAGATTGTTTCAATTAAATTTGCTTAAATTTCGTTCATAAAAATAAAAATTTAAAAAAATCCAAAAAAATCGAAGATAGTTTCAATTAAATTTGCTAAAATGTCGTACATAAAAATTAAAA
>CAWVQI010000321.1:10000-12500 GCA_963932335.1 Andrena marginata
TTTTAAATGATATGTACGCTCGGCCCGCCGGACGTGTTCGCGGTATTTCCGCGGTACGCTTCGGCGGTGTTTTCACGTCCTGGAGACAAATCGGACACCGTGTCGTCAACGCTGGCGACGCCCGGACCTCCTTCGCGCGCTGGTTGGAGGCGCACGGGCCTCGGCTTCATCCGAACCGAGAACACAAAGATAATAACGAATATATTTAATAACACGATTACCCTGAACGGTGGATCACTTGGCTCGTGGGTCGATGAAGAACGCAGCTAATTGCGCGTCAACGTGTGAACTGCAGGACACATGAACATCGACATTTCGAACGCACATTGCGGTCCACGGATACAATTCCTGGACCACGCCTGGCTGAGGGTCGTTATCACATACAAAAGACTGCTTGCGTCGGTTCTGCGTACATAATCATCATCGCATCCTCGCCGTCTCGCGTTTCCGAAGATGTAACGCGTTTCGGAGTCGGGACGGATGATAATATACACGCCAGATACGCGACGTACGAGCGAAAGTTGGGATGTTCGTCGGCGTTTGCAACGGCTCGCGCGTGAGAATCGTGAAGCGTGTGTGTTGTACTCTCCTCCTGTGCGAGAACCAGAAAAAGAGAGAGGCGAAATGTGTGATGAATGATCGCTTAGGGACTCGCGTGCGTGCCCGCTTTCACGGCGTTGTGCGTCGTTGCTTTATAACGACCGCCCGTGTGCTGCACCGCTCCCTGGATCACCACACACACACAGCGGCCTCTCCGCTCGCACTGGTGTTTTAGAGTTTGCCACCTTCACATCCCGCGCCCCGAGATCATTTACCGTGCTCCCGACGTCGCCTGAAATGAAAAATTTGTCCTGAGAAAGAGAGACCGCGAAGAGCGGGAGCGAGAGAGAGAGAGAGAGAGAGAGAGAGAGAGAGAGAGAGAGAGAGATAGGGCGGAGTGCGCGGCATATGCGCGCCGATTTGTATCGTGTTGGCGTTCACGCAGCCCCAGGGATTTTAAAAAGAGGGTCGTCCGTTGACAAGTGAGAGGAAGAAAAGTCAATCGATACATCGAGGGCACAAAACACACTCGTTC
This sequence comes from Andrena marginata, assembly GCA_963932335.1. Taxonomy (NCBI): domain Eukaryota; kingdom Metazoa; phylum Arthropoda; class Insecta; order Hymenoptera; family Andrenidae; genus Andrena; species Andrena marginata. Next base: position 11,076 of record CAWVQI010000321.1, read on the forward strand.
TTCGGGATGCCGTGAAGATCCAAAGGGTGGTGTGTGGTGTACATGGAATGAGATGTAGGAGGCGGCGCTCTGTGCGGAACCACTCGTTAACATGATCGGGTCGATGTATTTCCCCGTAGTTGCGAGTGTCCTCGCCTAGCCGCCCTATATATTCCATTCCCACCCTACCCTATGGCCACGTTCCGTCGACACACAAGAGAGTGTTTGCGCCAAACGTCCGATGAGAAGAGTGATATTGCTCCACGCGTCGTTTAAAACGTTTCTGTACCCTGGAATCCTCATTGGCGCGGCTGCGTGAATTTGAACTTTGACGAATCGAAAAGGCGCCGATGCCGCGAAAGGTGTATAAGAAGACCTCTCCTTCGTAGAATTGAAGAAGACGCGTCTCCCCGATCGCCCCATGTCTTTGTCGCGTTGTTGGTCGATCGTATACGAGACCCGCGGGTCTCACCGGTCGTCCAGTCCACGGAAAAGAGCTTATTTTTCCACGGTTCCCACTGCTGCGAAGATAAGTGTGTTGTCACTGCTCGAGGCGTGATGAAGGGATAGCGGAATCTCAAAGCTAATAATAGCGGACGGACGTTAAAGTAAAAACCGGTGGTGATCGTTCCGCGAGAGTCTCCTCCCGCATCGACGATGCGCGACACGAAAAGACACTTTGGCGTGGCGCAAATATAGAGGTAGGGGTGACTGCTGTAATTCTCTCGATTAGAGAAGAAGAGAGGAGTTCAATAAAATATACTTTTTCTCTGGAATCGCGTGCGATGGCACCTCTGGATATACGAGAATCCTCGATCACATAGATTCGTCGACGCGGGTCTTGCTATGAGCCGGGATGTGTACGGGGGAAAAGAGATAATGTGCGTGGCGCGTTGCCGTATATACACGCGCGGTGCGCATGGGAAACTGCGAGCGAGCAAGGGAGAGAAAGAGGAAAGGATCTGAGAGAAGAGTTTTGTGTATATTCTTCTTCTCCTTCCATTCTTCAGCCCAGCTTCTCGTGCGGCCCAGCCGCCCGGCGTCGCGGTGTCAACGCGCAATATACGCGCACTCTCCTCTACCCTCCGTACCCCCGCCGGTGTAGACCCGTTCGAGGGGGATATAAAATATATCCAAAAGAGGGAGCACGATTTATAATACCGGAGGCACGCGCGCCCGGTTCTCCAAAATATACCTTCTCTCTCTACTTCGCTCGCGGTCTCTGCTCTTTTTCTCCGGTGGCAGATAATTATTTATATATGTATATATATATATATAAATAATAATAATAATGATTGACGACCTCAGAGTAGGCGAGATTACCCGCTGAATTTAAGCATATTACTAAGCGGAGGAAAAGAAACTAACAAGGATTTCCTTAGTAGCGGCGAGCGAACAGGAATTAGCCCAGCACTGAATCCCGCGGTTCCGCCGCAGGGAATTGTA
>CAWVQI010000322.1:0-57796 GCA_963932335.1 Andrena marginata
AGCAAATTTAATTGAAACTATCTTCGAATTTTTTGCATTTTTTTAAAATTTTTATTTTTATGAACGAAATTTTAGCAAATTTAATTGAAACTATCTTTGCTTTTTTTGGATTTTCTTAAAATTTTTAATTTTTATGAACTAAATTTTAGCAAATTTAATTTAAGCTATCTTCTATTTTTTTGGATTTTTTTACAAATATTAATTTTTATGTACGACATTTTAGCAAATATAATTGAAACTATCTTCGATTTTTTTGGATTTTTATACAAATTTTAATTTTTATGAATGAAATTTTAGCAAACTTAATTGAAACTATCTTCGATTTTTTTGGATTTTCTTTAAATTTTTAAGTTTTATGAACTAAATTTTAGCAAATTTAATTTAAGCTATCTTCTATTTTTTTGGATTTTTTTACAAATATTAATTTTTATGTACGACATTTTAGCAAATATAATTGAAACTATCTTCGATTTTTTTGGATTTTTATACAAATTTTAATTTTTATGAGTGAAATTTTAGCAAACTTAATTGAAACTATCTTCGATTTTTTTGGATATTCTTTAAATTTTTAAGTTTTATGAACTAAATTTTAGCAAATTTAATTTAAGCTATCTTCGATTTTTTTGGATTTTTTTACAAATTTTAATTTTTATGAACGAAATTTTAGCAAATTTAATTGAAACTATCTTCGTTTTTTTGGATTTTTTTAAAATTTTTATTTTTATGAACGAAATTTTAGCAAATTTAATTGAAACTATCTTCGGTTTTTTTGGATTTTTTTACAAATTTTAATTTTTATGAACGAAATTTTAGCAAATTTAATTGAAACTATATTGGATTTTTTTGGATTTTTTTACAAATTTTAATTTTTATGAACGAAATTTTACCAAATTTAATTGAAACTATCTTCGATTTTTTGGATTTTTTTAAAATTTTTATTTTTATGAACGAAATTTTAGCAAATTTAATTTAAGCTATCTTCTATTTTTTTGGATTTTTTTACAAATATTAATTTTTATGGACGACATTTTAGCAAATTTAATTGAAACTATCTTCGATTTTTTGGATTTTTTTACAAATTTAATTTTTATGAACGAAATTTTAGCAAACTTAATTGAAACTATCTTCGATTTTTTTGGATTTTTTTACAAATTTTCATTTTTATGAACGAAATTTTGGCAAATTTAATTGAAACTAGCTTCGATTTTTTTGGATTTTTTTACAAATTTTAATTTTATGAACGAAATTTTAGCAAACTTAATTGAAACTATCTTCGATTTTTTTGGATTTTTTTACAAATTTTCATTTTTATGAACGAAATTTTAGCAAATTTAATTGAAACTACCTTCGATTTTTTTGGATTTTTTTACAAATTTTAATTTTTACGAACGAAATTTTAGCAAACTTAATTGAAACTATCTTCGATTTTTTTGGATTTTCTTTAAATTTTTAAGTTTTATGAACTAAATTTTAGCAGATTTAATTTAAGCTATCTACGATTTTTTTGGATTTTTTTACAAATTTTAATTTTTATGAACGAAATTTTAGCAAATTTAATTGAAACTATATTCGATTTTTTTACAAATTTTTATTTTTATGAACGAAATTTTAGCAAATCTAATTGAAACTATCGTCGATTTTTTTGGATTTTTTTAAAATTTTTATTTTTATGAACGAAATTTTAGCAAATTTAATTGAAACTATCTTCGATTTTTTTGGATTTTTTTACAAATTTTAATTTTTATGAACGAAATTTTAGCAAATTTAATTGAAACTATATTCGATTTTTTTAAAATTTTTATTTTTATGAACGAAATTTTAGCAAATTTAATTGAAACTATCTTTGATTTTTTTGGATTTTCTTAAAATTTTAAGTTTTCTGAACTAAATTTTAGCAAATTTAATTTAAGCTATCTTCTATTTTTTTGGATTTTTTTACAAATATTAATTTTTATGTACGACATTTTAGCAAATATAATTGAAACTATCTTCGATTTTTTTGGATTTTTATACAAATTTTAATTTTTATGAATAAAATTTTAGCAAACTTAATTGAAACTATCTTCGATTTTTTTGGATTTTCTTTAAATTTTTAAGTTTTATGAACTAAATTTTAGCAAATTTAATTTAAGCTATCTTCTATTTTTTTGGATTTTTTTACAAATATTAATTTTTATGTACGACATTTTAGCAAATATAATTGAAACTATCTTCGATTTTTTTGGATTTTTATACAAATTTTAATTTTTATGACTGAAATTTTAGCAAACTTAATTGAAACTATCTTCGATTTTTTTGGATTTTCTTTAAATTTTTAAGTTTTATGAACTAAATTTTAGCAAATTTAATTTAAGCTATCTTCGATTTTTTTTTGATTTTTTTACAAATTTTAATTTTTATGAACGAAATTTTAGCAAATTTAATTGAAACTATCTTCGTTTTTTTGGATTTTTTTAAAATTTTTATTTTTATGAACGAAATTTTAGCAAATTTAATTGAAACTATCTTCGGTTTTTTTGGATTTTTTTACAAATTTTAATTTTTATGAACGAAATTTTAGCAAATTTAATTGAAACTATATTGGATTTTTTTGGATTTTTTTACAAATTTTAATTTTTATGAACGAAATTTTACCAAATTTAATTGAAACTATCTTCGATTTTTTGGATTTTTTTAAAATTTTTATTTTTATGAACGAAATTTTAGCAAATTTAATTTAAGCTATCTTCTATTTTTTTGGATTTTTTTACAAATATTAATTTTTATGGACGACATTTTAGCAAATTTAATTGAAACTATCTTCGATTTTTTGGATTTTTTTACAAATTTAATTTTTATGAACGAAATTTTAGCAAACTTAATTGAAACTATCTTCGATTTTTTTGGATTTTTTTACAAATTTTCATTTTTATGAACGAAATTTTGGCAAATTTAATTGAAACAAGCTTCGATTTTTTTGGATTTTTTTACAAATTTTAATTTTATGAACGAAATTTTAGCAAACTTAATTGAAACTATCTTCGATTTTTTTGGATTTTTTTACAAATTTTCATTTTTATGAACGAAATTTTAGCAAATTTAATTGAAACTACCTTCGATATTTTTGGATTTTTTTACAAATTTTAATTTTTATGAACGAAATTTTAGCAAACTTAATTGAAACTATCTTCGATTTTTTTGGATTTTCTTTAAATTTTTAAGTTTTATGAACTAAATTTTAGCAGATTTAATTTAAGCTATCTACGATTTTTTTGGATTTTTTTACAAATTTTAATTTTTATGAACGAAATTTTAGCAAATTTAATTGAAACTATATTCGATTTTTTTACAAATTTTTATTTTTATGAACGAAATTTTAGCAAATCTAATTGAAACTATCGTCGATTTTTTTGGATTTTTTTAAAATTTTTATTTTTATGAACGAAATTTTAGCAAATTTAATTGAAACTATCTTCGATTTTTTTGGATTTTTTTACAAATTTTAATTTTTATGAACGAAATTTTAGCAAATTTAATTGAAACTATATTCGATTTTTTTAAAATTTTTATTTTTATGAACGAAATTTTAGCAAATTTAATTGAAACTATCTTTGATTTTTTTGGATTTTCTTAAAATTTTAAGTTTTCTGAACTAAATTTTAGCAAATTTAATTTAAGCTATCTTCTATTTTTTTGGATTTTTTTACAAATATTAATTTTTATGTACGACATTTTAGCAAATATAATTGAAACTATCTTCGATTTTTTTGGATTTTTATACAAATTTTAATTTTTATGAATGAAATTTTAGCAAACTTAATTGAAACTATCTTCGATTTTTTTGGATTTTCTTTAAATTTTTAAGTTTTATGAACTAAATTTTAGCAAATTTAATTTAAGCTATCTTCTATTTTTTTGGATTTTTTTACAAATATTAATTTTTATGTACGACATTTTAGCAAATATAATTGAAACTATCTTCGATTTTTTTGGATTTTTATACAAATTTTAATTTTTATGACTGAAATTTTAGCAAACTTAATTGAAACTATCTTCGATTTTTTTGGATTTTCTTTAAATTTTTAAGTTTTATGAAATAAATTTTAGCAAATTTAATTTAAGCTATCTTCGATTTTTTTGGATTTTTTTACAAATTTTAATTTTTCTGAACGAAATTTTAGCAAATTTAATTGAAACTATCTTCGTTTTTTTGGATTTTTTTAAAATTTTTATTTTTATGAACGAAATTTTAACAAATTTAATTGAAACTATCTTCGGTTTTTTTGGATTTTTTTACAAATTTTAATTTTTATGAACGAAATTTTAGCAAATTTAATTGAAACTATATTGGATTTTTTTGGATTTTTTTACAAATTTTAATTTTTATGAACGAAATTTTACCAAATTTAATTGAAACTATCTTCGATTTTTTGGATTTTTTTAAAATTTTTATTTTTATGAACGAAATTTTAGCAAATTTAATTTAAGCTATCTTCTATTTTTTTGGATTTTTTTACAAATATTAATTTTTATGAACGAAATTTTAGCAAATTTAATTGAAACTATCTTTGATTTTTTTGGATTTTTTTAAAATTTTTATTTTTATGAACGAAATTTTAGCAAATTTAATTGAAACTATCTTTGATTTTTTTGGATTTTCTTAAAATTTTAAGTTTTATGAACTAAATTTTAGCAAATTTAATTTAAGCTATCTTCGATTTTTTTGGATTTTTTTACAAATATTAATTATTATGGACTTCATTTTAGCAAATTTAATTGAAACTATCTTCAATTTTTTTTTATTTTTTTACAAATTCTAATTTTAATGAACGATATTTTAGCAAACTTAATTGAAACTATCTTCAATTTTTTTTGGATTTTTATACAAATTTTAATTTTTATGAACGAAATGTTAGCAAACTTAATTGAAACTATCTTCGATTTTTTTGGATTTTCTTTAAATTTTTAAGTTTTATGAACTAAATGTTAGCAAATTTAATTTAAGCAATCTTCGATTTTTTTGGATTTTTTTACAAATTTTAATTTTTATGAACGAAATTTTAGCAAACTTAATTGAAACTATCTTCGATTTTTTGGATTTTTTTAAAATTTGTATTTTTATGAACGAAATTTCAGAAAATTTAATTGAAACTATCTTCGATTTTTTTGGATTTTTTTACAAATTTTAATTTTTAAGAACGAAATTTTAGCAAATTTAATTGAAACTATATTCGATTTTTTTGGATTTTTTTACAAATTGTAATTTTTATGAACGAAATTTTAGCAAATTTAATTGAAACTATCTTCGATTTTTTGGATTTTTTTAAAATTTTTATTTTTATGAATGAAATTTTAGCAAATTTAATTGAAACTATCTTCGATTTTTTTGGATTTTTTTAAAATTTTTATTTTTATGAACGAAATTTTAGCAAATTTAATTGAAACTATCTTTGATTTTTTTGGATTTTTTTAAAATTTTTATTTTTATGAACGAAATTTTAGCAAATTTAATTGAAACTATCTTTGATTTTTTTGGATTTTCTTAAAATTTTTAATTTTTATGAACTAAATTTTAGCAAATTTAATTTAAGCTATTTTCTATTTTTTTGGATTTTCTTTAAATTTTTAAGTTTTATGAACTAAATTTTAGCAAATTTAATTTAAGCTATCTTCGATTTTTTTGGATTTTTTACAAATTTTAATTTTTATGAACGAAATTTTAGCAAATTTAATTGAAACTATCATCGATTTTTTGGATTTTTATACAAATTTTAATTTTTATGAACGAAATGTTAGCAAACTTAATTGAAACTATCTTCGATTTTTTTTAAATTTTTATTTTTATGAACGAAATTTTAGCAAATTTAATTGAAACTATCTTCGAATTTTTTGCATTTTTTTAAAATTTTTATTTTTATGAACGAAATTTTAGCAAATTTAATTGAAACTATCTTTGATTTTTTTGGATTTTCTGAAAATTTTAAGTTTTATGAACTAAATTTTAGCAAATTTAATTTTAGCCGTCTTCTATTTTTTTGGATTTTTTTACAATTATTAATTTTTATGTACGACATTTTAGCAAATATAATTGAAACTATCTTCGATTTTTTTGGATTTTTATACAAATTTTAATTTTTAAGAACGAAATTTTAGCAAATTTAATTGAAACTATCTTTGATTTTTTTGGATTTTTTTAAAATTTTTATTTTTATGAACGAAATTTTAGCAAATTTAATTGAAACTATCTTTGATTTTTTTGGATTTTCTTAAAATTTTTAATTTTTATGAACTAAATTTTAGCAAATTTAATTTAAGCTATCTTCTATTTTTTTTGATTTTCTTTAAATTTTTAAGTTTTATGAACTAAATTTTAGCAAATTTAATTGAAACTATCTTCGATTTTTTGGATTTTTATTCAAATTTTAATTTTTATGAACGGAGTTTTAGCAAATTTAATTGAAACTATCTTCGATTTTTTTGGATTTTTTTAAAATTTTAATCTTTATGAACGAAATTTTAGCAAATTTAATTGAAACTATCTTTGATTTTTTTGGATTTTCTGAAAATTTTAAGTTTTATGAACTAAATTTTAGCAAATTTAATTTTAGCTATCTTCTATTTTTTTGGATTTTTTTACAATTATTAATTTTTATGTACGACATTTTAGCAAATATAATTGAAACTATCTTCGATTTTTTTGGATTTTTATACAAATTTTAATTTTTAAGAACGAAATTTTAGCAAATTTAATTGAAACTATCTTTGATTTTTTTGGATTTTTTTAAAATTTTTATTTTTATGAACGAAATTTTAGCAAATTTAATTGAAACTATCTTTGATTTTTTTGGATTTTCTTAAAATTTTAAGTTTTATGAACTAAATTTTAGCAAATTTAATTTAAGCTATCTTCTATTTTTTTTGGATTTTTTTACAAATATTAATTTTTATGTACGACATTTTAGCAAATATAATTGAAACTATCTTCGATTTTTTTGGATTTTTATACAAATTTTAATTTTTATGAACGAAATTTTAGCAAACTTAATTGAAACTATCTTCGGTTTTTTTGGATTTTCTTTAAATTTTTAAGTTTTATGAACTAAATTTTAGCAAATATAATTGAAACTATCTTCGATTTTTTTGGATTTTTATACAAATTTTAATTTTTATGAACGAAATTTTAGCAAATTTAATTGAAACTATCTTCGATTTTTTTGTATTTTTTTAAAATTTTTATTTTTATGAACGAAATTTTAGCAAATTTAATTGAAACTATCTTTGATTTTTTTGGATTTTCTTAAAATTTTAAGTTTTATGAACTGAATTTTAGCAAATTTAATTGAAATTATCTTCGATTTTTTTGGATTTTTATACAAATTTTTATTTTTATGAACGAAATTTTAGCAAATTTAATTAAAACTATCTTCGATTATTTTGGATTTTTTTACAAATTTTAATTTTTATGAACGAAATTTTAGCAAATATAATTGAAACTATCTTCGATTTTTTTGGATTTTTATACAAATTTTAATTTTTATGAACGAAATTTTAGCAAACTTAATTGAAACTATCTTCGATTTTTTTGGATTTTTTTAAAATTTTAATTTTTATGAACGAAATTTTAGCAAATTTAATTGAAACTATCTTTGATTTTTTTGGATTTTCTGAAAATTTTAAGTTTTATGAACTAAATTTTAGCAAATTTAATTTAAGCTATCTTCTATTTTTTTGGATTTTTTTACAAATATTAATTTTTATGTACGACATTTTAGCAAATATAATTGAAACTATCTTCGATTTTTTTGGATTTTTATACAAATTTTTATTTTTATGAACGAAATTTTAGCAAATTTAATTGAAACTATCTTCGATTATTTTGGATTTTTTTACAAATTTTAATTTTTATGAACGAAATTTTAGCAAATATAATTGAAACTATCTTCGATTTTTTTTGATTTTTATACAAATTTTAATTTTTATGAACGGAATTTTAGCAAATTTAATTGAAACTATCTTCGATTTTTTTGGATTTTTTTAAAATTTTAATCTTTATGAACGAAATTTTAGCAAATTTAGTTGAAACTATCTTTGATTTTTTTGGATTTTCTGAAAATTTTAAGTTTTATGAACTAAATTTTAGCAAATTTAATTTTAGCTATCTTCTATTTTTTTGGATTTTTTTACAATTATTAATTTTTATGTACGACATTTTAGCAAATATAATTGAAACTATCTTCGATTTTTTTGGATTTTTATACAAATTTTAATTTTTAAGAACGAAATTTTAGCAAATTTAATTGAAACTATCTTTGATTTTTTTGGATTTTTTTAAAATTTTTATTTTTATGAACGAAATTTTAGCAAATTTAATTGAAACTATCTTTGATTTTTTTGGATTTTCTTAAAATTTTAAGTTTTATGAACTAAATTTTAGCAAATTTAATTTAAGCTATCTTCTATTTTTTTTGGATTTTTTTACAAATATTAATTTTTATGTACGACATTTTAGCAAATATAATTGAAACTATCTTCGATTTTTTTGGATTTTTATACAAATTTTAATTTTTATGAACGAAATTTTAGCAAACTTAATTGAAACTATCTTCGGTTTTTTTGGAGTTTCTTTAAATTTTTAAGTTTTATGAACTAAATTTTAGCAAATATAATTGAAACTATCTTCGATTTTTTTGGATTTTTATACAAATTTTAATTTTTATGAACGAAATTTTAGCAAATTTAACCCTTTCGCTACGACGGGCGACTATAGTGGCACTCCATACGGTGCCACTGAGGTACGACGGGCGACTATAGTGGCACTACATACGGTGCCACTGAGGTACGACGGGCGACTATAGTGGCTTCCCATACGGTGGCACTGAGATACTACGGGCGACTATAGTGGCTCCCCGTACGGTGCCACTGAGATACTACGGACGACTAGCCGCTGGCCGACGACCATTGACAATATTTTATTTTGCATCATTTGTTTCTCACAACCGAAATAACTAAATGCTTAGCAACCCAAATTCCTCAAGAATCAGCCTCGAGTAATTTGTTCGATTGTTTGTAGCGAATAAAGTCTCCCTGGAATACCCTTTATTTATAAATACCCTTTGAAGAAAAATTCTTTCGTTCGAATAACATTCAGCAGTTTGGGTTCTCCGCCGCGGTACTCCTGCTGACGATCGGCGTCGCGTACCTACCGTACAGTGATGTCGCGGCGCGCGGCATTGCCCCGTACAGTGATGTCGCGGCGCGCGGTATTGCCCCGTTCAGTGGGAATACCGCGGCGGAGAACCTGCCCGTAGCGAAAGGGTTAATTGAAACTATCTTCGATTTTTTTGGATTTTTTTAAAATTTTTATTTTTATGAACGAAATTTTAGCAAATTTAATTGAAACTATCTTTGATTTTTTTGGATTTTCTTAAAATTTTAAGTTTTATGAACTGAATTTTAGCAAATTTAATTTAAGCTATCTTCTATTTTTTTGGATTTTTTAACAAATATTAATTTTTATGTACGACATTTTAGCAAATATAATTGAAACTATCTTCGATTTTTTTGGATTTTTATACAAATTTTAATTTTTATGAACGAAATTTTAGCAAATTTAATTGAAACTATCTTCGATTTTTTGGATTTTTTTAAAATTTTTATTTTTATGAACGAAATTTTAGCAAATTTAATTGAAACTATCTTCGATTTTTTTGGATTTTTTTACAAATTTTAATTTTTAAGAACGACATTTTAGCAAATTTAATTGAAACTATATTCGATTTTTTTGGATTTTTTTACAAATTGTAATTTTTATGAACGAAATTTTAGCAAATTTAATTGAAACTATCTTCGATTTTTTGGATTTTTGAAAAATTTTTATTTTTATGAATGAAATTTTAGCAAATTTAACTGAAACAATCTTCGATTTTTTTGGATTTTTTTAAAATTTTTATTTTTATGAACGAAATTTTAGCAAATTTAATTGAAACTATCTTTGATTTTTTTGGATTTTCTTAAAATTTTTAATTTTTATGAACTAAATTTTAGCAAATTTAATTTAAGCTATCTTCTATTTTTTTGGATTTTTTTACAAATATTAATTTTTATGAACGAAATTTTAGCAAATTTAATTGAAACTATCTTCGATTTTTTTGGATTTTTTTAAAATTTTAATTTTTATGAACGAAATTTTAGCAAATTTAATTGAAACTATCTTTGATTTTTTTGGATTTTCTGAAAATTTTAAGTTTTATGAACTAAATTTTAGCAAATTTAATTTTAGCTATCTTCTATTTTTTCGGATTTTTTTACAATTATTAATTTTTATGTACGACATTTTAGCAAATATAATTGAAACTATCTTCGATTTTTTTGGATTTTTATACAAATTTTAATTTTTAAGAACGAAATTTTAGCACATTTAATTGAAACTATCTTTGATTTTTTTGGATTTTTTTAAAATTTTTATTTTTATGAACGAAATTTTAGCAAATTTAATTGAAACTATCTTTGATTTTTTTGGATTTTCTTAAAATTTTAATTTTTATGAACGAAATTTTAGCAAATTTAATTGAAACTATCTTTGATTTTTTTGGATTTTCTGAAAATTTTAAGTTTTATGAACTAAATTTTAGCAAATTTAATTTTAGCTATCTTCTATTTTTTTGGATTTTTTTACAATTATTAATTTTTATGTACGACATTTTAGCAAATATAATTGAAACTATCTTCGATTTTTTTTGGTTTTTATACAAATTTTAATTTTTAAGAACGAAATTTTAGCAAATTTAATTGAAACTATCTTTGATTTTTTTGGATTTTTTTAAAATTTTTATTTTTATGAACGAAATTTTAGCAAATTTAATTGAAACTATCTTTGATTTTTTTGGATTTTCTTAAAATTTTAAGTTTTGTGAACTAAATTTTAGCAAATTTAATTTAAGCTATCTTCTATTTTTTTGGATTTTTTTACAAATATTAATTTTTATGTACGACATTTTAGCAAATATAATTGAAACTATCTTCGATTTTTTTGGATTTTTATACAAATTTTAATTTTTATGAACGAAATTTTAGCAAACTTAATTGAAACTATCTTCGATTTTTTTGGATTTTTATACAAATTTTAATTTTTAAGAACGAAATTTTAGCAAATTTAATTGAAACTATCTTTGATTTTTTTGGATTTTTTTAAAATTTTTATTTTTATGAACGAAATTTTAGCAAATTTAATTGAAACTATCTTTGATTTTTTTGGATTTTCTTAAAATTTTAAGTTTTATGAACTAAATTTTAGCAAATTTAATTTAAGCTATCTTCTATTTTTTTGGTTTTTCTTACAAATATTAATTTTTATGTACGACATTTTAGCAAATATAATTGAAACTATCTTCGATGTTTTTGAATTTTTATACAAATTTTTATTTTTATGAACGAAATTTTAGCAAATTTAATTGAAACTATCTTCGATTATTTTGGATTTTTTTACAAATTTTAATTTTTATGAACGAAATTTTAGCAAATATAATTGAAACTATCTTCGATTTTTTTGGATTTTTATACAAATTTTAATTTTTATGAACGAAATTTTAGCAAATTTAATTGAAACTATCTTCGATTTTTTTGGATTTTTTTAAAATTTTAATTTTTATGAACGAAATTTTAGCAAATTTAATTGAAACTATCTTTGATTTTTTTGGATTTTCTGAAAATTTTAAGTTTTATGAACTAAATTTTAGCAAATTTAATTTTAGCTATCTTCTATTTTTTTGGATTTTTTTACAATTATTAATTTTTATGTACGACATTTTAGCAAATATAATTGAAACTATCTTCGATTTTTTTTGGTTTTTATACAAATTTTAATTTTTAAGAACGAAATTTTAGCAAATTTAATTGAAACTATCTTTGATTTTTTTGGATTTTTTTAAAATTTTTATTTTTATGAACGAAATTTTAGCAAATTTAATTGAAACTATCTTTGATTTTTTTGGATTTTCTTAAAATTTTAAGTTTTGTGAACTAAATTTTAGCAAATTTAATTTAAGCTATCTTCTATTTTTTTGGATTTTTTTACAAATATTAATTTTTATGTACGACATTTTAGCAAATATAATTGAAACTATCTTCGATTTTTTTGGATTTTTATACAAATTTTAATTTTTATGAACGAAATTTTAGCAAACTTAATTGAAACTATCTTCGATTTTTTTGGATTTTCTTTAAATTTTTAAGTTTTATGAACTAAATTTTAGCAAATATAATTGAAACTATCTTCGATTTTTTTGGATTTTTATACAAATTTTAATTTTTATGAACGAAATTTTAGCAAATTTAATTGAAACTATCTTCGATTTTTTTGGATTTTTTTAAAATTTTTATTTTTATGAACGAAATTTTAGCAAATTTAATTGAAACTATCTTCGATTTTTTGGATTTTTATACAAATTTTAATTTTTATGAACGAAATGTTAGCAGACTTAATTGAAACTATCTTCGATTTTTTTTAAATTTTTATTTTTATGAACGAAATTTTAGCAAATTTAATTGAAACTATCTTCGAATTTTTTGGATTTTTTTAAAATTTTTATTTTTATGAACGAAATTTTAGCAAATTTAATTTAAGCTATCTTCTATTTTTTTGGATTTTTTTACAAATATTAATTTTTATGGACGACATTTTAGCAAATTTAATTGAAACTATCTTCGATTTTTTGGATTTTTTTACAAATTTAATTTTTATGAACGAAATTTTAGCAAACTTAATTGAAACTATCTTCGATTTTTTTGGATTTTTTTACAAATTTTCATTTTTATGAACGAAATTTTGGCAAATTTAATTGAAACTAGCTTCGATTTTTTTGGATTTTTTTACAAATTTTAATTTTATGAACGAAATTTTAGCAAACTTAATTGAAACTATCTTCGATTTTTTTGGATTTTTTTACAAATTTTCATTTTTATGAACGAAATTTTAGCAAATTTAATTGAAACTACCTTCGATTTTTTTGGATTTTTTTACAAATTTTAATTTTTACGAACGAAATTTTAGCAAACTTAATTGAAACTATCTTCGATTTTTTTGGATTTTCTTTAAATTTTTAAGTTTTATGAACTAAATTTTAGCAGATTTAATTTAAGCTATCTACGATTTTTTTGGATTTTTTTACAAATTTTAATTTTTATGAACGAAATTTTAGCAAATTTAATTGAAACTATATTCGATTTTTTTACAAATTTTTATTTTTATGAACGAAATTTTAGCAAATCTAATTGAAACTATCGTCGATTTTTTTGGATTTTTTTAAAATTTTTATTTTTATGAACGAAATTTTAGCAAATTTAATTGAAACTATCTTCGATTTTTTTGGATTTTTTTACAAATTTTAATTTTTATGAACGAAATTTTAGCAAATTTAATTGAAACTATATTCGATTTTTTTAAAATTTTTATTTTTATGAACGAAATTTTAGCAAATTTAATTGAAACTATCTTTGATTTTTTTGGATTTCTTAAAATTTTAAGTTTTCTGAACTAAATTTTAGCAAATTTAATTTAAGCTATCTTCTATTTTTTTGGATTTTTTTACAAATATTAATTTTTATGTACGACATTTTAGCAAATATAATTGAAACTATCTTCGATTTTTTTGGATTTTTATACCAATTTTAATTTTTATGAATAAAATTTTAGCAAACTTAATTGAAACTATCTTCGATTTTTTTGGATTTTCTTTAAATTTTTAAGTTTTATGAACTAAATTTTAGCAAATTTAATTTAAGCTATCTTCTATTTTTTTGGATTTTTTTACAAATATTAATTTTTATGTACGACATTTTAGCAAATATAATTGAAACTATCTTCGATTTTTTTGGATTTTTATACAAATTTTAATTTTTATGACTGAAATTTTTAGCAAACTTAATTGAAACTATCTTCGATTTTTTTGGATTTTCTTTAAATTTTAAGTTTTATGAACTAAAATTTTAGCAAATTTAATTTAAGCTATCTTCGATTTTTTTTTGATTTTTTTACAAATTTTAATTTTTATGAACGAAATTTTAGCAAATTTAATTGAAACTATCTTCGTTTTTTTGGATTTTTTAAAATTTTTATTTTTATGAACGAAATTTTAGCAAATTTAATTGAAACTATCTTCGGTTTTTTTGGATTTTTTTACAAATTTTAATTTTTATGAACGAAATTTTAGCAAATTTAATTGAAACTATATTGGATTTTTTTGGATTTTTTTACAAATTTTAATTTTTATGAACGAAATTTTACCAAATTTATTGAAACTATCTTCGATTTTTTGGATTTTTTTAAAATTTTTATTTTATGAACGAAATTTAGCAAATTTAATTTAAGCTATCTTCTATTTTTTTGGATTTTTTTACAAATATTAATTTTTATGGACGACATTTTAGCAAATTTAATTGAAACTATCTTCGATTTTTTGGATTTTTTTTACAAATTTAATTTTTATGAACGAAATTTTAGCAAACTTAATTGAAACTATCTTCGATTTTTTTGGATTTTTTTACAAATTTTCATTTTTATGAACGAAATTTTGGCAAATTTAATTGAAACAAGCTTCGATTTTTTTGGATTTTTTTACAAATTTTAATTTTATGAACGAAATTTTAGCAAACTTAATTGAAACTATCTTCGATTTTTTTGGATTTTTTTACAAATTTTCATTTTTATGAACGAAATTTTAGCAAATTTAATTGAAACTACCTTCGATATTTTTGGATTTTTTTACAAATTTTAATTTTTATGAACGAAATTTTAGCAAACTTAATTGAAACTATCTTCGATTTTTTTGGATTTTCTTTAAATTTTTAAGTTTTATGAACTAAATTTTAGCAGATTTAATTTAAGCTATCTACGATTTTTTGGATTTTTTTACAAATTTTAATTTTTATGAACGAAATTTTAGCAAATTTAATTGAAACTATATTCGATTTTTTACAAATTTTTATTTTTATGAACGAAATTTTAGCAAATCTAATTGAAACTATCGTCGATTTTTTTTGGATTTTTTTAAAATTTTTATTTTTATGAACGAAATTTTAGCAAATTTAATTGAAACTATCTTCGATTTTTTGGATTTTTTTACAAATTTTAATTTTTATGAACGAAATTTTAGCAAATTTAATTGAAACTATATTCGATTTTTTTAAAATTTTTATTTTTATGAACGAAATTTTAGCAAATTTAATTGAAACTATCTTTGATTTTTTTGGATTTTCTTAAAATTTTAAGTTTTCTGAACTAAATTTTAGCAAATTTAATTTAAGCTATCTTCTATTTTTTTGGATTTTTTTACAAATATTATTTTTTATGTACGACATTTTAGCAAATATAATTGAAACTATCTTCGATTTTTTTGGATTTTTATACAAATTTTAATTTTTTATGAATGAAATTTTAGCAAACTTAATTGAAACTATCTTCGATTTTTTTGGATTTTCTTTAAATTTTTAAGTTTTATGAACTAAATTTTAGCAATTTAATTTAAGCTATCTTCTATTTTTTTGGATTTTTTTTACAAATATTAATTTTTATGTACGACATTTTAGCAAATATAATTGAAACTATCTTCGATTTTTTTGGATTTTTATACAAATTTTAATTTTTATGACTGAAATTTTAGCAAACTTAATTGAAACTATCTTCGATTTTTTTGGATTTTCTTTATAATTTTTAAGTTTTTATGAACCTAAATTTTAGCAAATTTAATTTAAGCTATCTTCGATTTTTTTGGATTTTTTTACAAATTTTAATTTTTCTGAACGAAATTTTAGCAAATTTAATTGAAACTATCTTCGTTTTTTTGATTTTTTTTAAAATTTTTATTTTTATGAACGAAATTTTAACAAATTTAATTGAAACTATCTTCGGTTTTTTTGGATTTTTTTACAAATTTTTAATTTTTATGAACGAAATTTTAGCAAATTTAATTGAAACTATATTGGATTTTTTTTGGATTTTTTTACAAATTTTAATTTTTATGAACGAAATTTTACCAAATTTAATTGAAACTATCTTCGATTTTTTGGATTTTTTTAAAATTTTTATTTTTATGAACGAAATTTTAGCAATTTAATTCAAGCTATCTTCTATTTTTTGGATTTTTTTACAAATATTAATTTTTATGAACGAAATTTTAGCAAATTTAATTGAAACTATCTTTGATTTTTTTGGATTTTTTTAAAATTTTTATTTTTATGAACGAAATTTTAGCAAATTTAATTGAAACTATCTTTGATTTTTTTGGATTTTCTTAAAATTTTAAGTTTTATGAACTAAATTTTAGCAAATTTAATTTAAGCTATCTTCGATTTTTTTGGATTTTTTTACAAATATTAATTATTATGGACTTCATTTTAGCAAATTTAAATGAAACTATCTTCAATTTTTTTTTATTTTTTTTAACAAATTTTAATTTTAATGAACGATATTTTAGCAAACTTAATTGAAACTATCTTCAATTTTTTTTGGATTTTTATACAAATTTTAATTTTTATGAACGAAATGTTAGCAAACTTAATTGAAACTATCTTCGATTTTTTTGGATTTTCTTTAAATTTTTAAGTTTTATGAACTAAATGTTAGCAAATTTAATTTAAGCAATCTTCGATTTTTTTGGATTTTTTTACAAATTTTAATTTTTATGAACGAAATTTTAGCAAACTTAATTGAAACTATCTTCGATTTTTTGGATTTTTTTAAAATTTGTATTTTTATGAACGAAATTTCAGAAAATTTAATTGAAACTATCTTCGATTTTTTTGGATTTTTTTACAAATTTTAATTTTTAAGAACGAAATTTTAGCAAATTTAATTGAAACTATATTCGATTTTTTTGGATTTTTTTACAAATTGTAATTTTTATGAACGAAATTTTAGCAAATTTAATTGAAACTATCTTCGATTTTTTGGATTTTTTTAAAATTTTTATTTTTATGAATGAAATTTTAGCAAATTTAATTGAAACTATCTTCGATTTTTTTGGATTTTTTTAAAATTTTTATTTTTATGAACGAAATTTTAGCAAATTTAATTGAAACTATCTTTGATTTTTTTGGATTTTTTTAAATTTTTATTTTTATGAACGAAATTTTAGCAAATTTAATTGAAACTATCTTTGATTTTTTTGGATTTTCTTAAAATTTTTAATTTTTTATGAACTAAATTTTAGCAAATTTAATTTAAGCTATTTTCTATTTTTTTGGATTTTCTTTAAATTTTTAAGTTTTATGAACTAAATTTTAGCAAATTTAATTTAAGCTATCTTCGATTTTTTTGGATTTTTTACAAATTTTAATTTTTATGAACGAAATTTTAGCAAATTTAATTGAAACTATCTTCGATTTTTTGGATTTTTATACAAATTTTAATTTTTATGAACGAAATGTTAGCAAACTTAATTGAAACTATCTTCGATTTTTTTTAAATTTTTATTTTTATGAACGAAATTTTAGCAAATTTAATTGAAACTATCTTCGAATTTTTTGCATTTTTTTAAAATTTTTATTTTTATGAACGAAATTTTAGCAAATTTAATTGAAACTATCTTTGATTTTTTTGGATTTTCTGAAAATTTTAAGTTTTATGAACTAAATTTTAGCAAATTTAATTTTAGCCGTCTTCTATTTTTTTGGATTTTTTTACAATTATTAATTTTTATGTACGACATTTTAGCAAATATAATTGAAACTATCTTCGATTTTTTTGGATTTTTATACAAATTTTAATTTTTAAGAACGAAATTTTTGCAAATTTAATTGAAACTATCTTTGATTTTTTTGGATTTTTTTAAAATTTTTATTTTTATGAACGAAATTTTAGCAAATTTAATTGAAACTATCTTTGATTTTTTTGGATTTTCTTAAAATTTTTAATTTTTATGAACTAAATTTTAGCAAATTTAATTTAAGCTATCTTCTATTTTTTTTGATTTTCTTTAAATTTTTAAGTTTTATGAACTAAATTTTAGCAAATTTAATTGAAACTATCTTCGATTTTTTGGATTTTTATTCAAATTTTAATTTTTATGAACGGAGTTTTAGCAAATTTAATTGAAACTATCTTCGATTTTTTTGGATTTTTTTAAAATTTTAATCTTTATGAACGAAATTTTAGCAAATTTAATTGAAACTATCTTTGATTTTTTTGGATTTTCTGAAAATTTTAAGTTTTATGAACTAAATTTTAGCAAATTTAATTTTAGCTATCTTCTATTTTTTTGGATTTTTTTACAATTATTAATTTTTATGTACGACATTTTAGCAAATATAATTGAAACTATCTTCGATTTTTTTGGATTTTTATACAAATTTTAATTTTTAAGAACGAAATTTTAGCAAATTTAATTGAAACTATCTTTGATTTTTTTGGATTTTTTTAAAATTTTTATTTTTATGAACGAAATTTTAGCAAATTTAATTGAAACTATCTTTGATTTTTTTGGATTTTCTTAAAATTTTAAGTTTTATGAACTAAATTTTAGCAAATTTAATTTAAGCTATCTTCTATTTTTTTTGGATTTTTTTACAAATATTAATTTTTATGTACGACATTTTAGCAAATATAATTGAAACTATCTTCGATTTTTTTGGATTTTTATACAAATTTTAATTTTTATGAACGAAATTTTAGCAAACTTAATTGAAACTATCTTCGGTTTTTTTGGATTTTCTTTAAATTTTTAAGTTTTATGAACTAAATTTTAGCAAATATAATTGAAACTATCTTCGATTTTTTTGGATTTTTATACAAATTTTAATTTTTATGAACGAAATTTTAGCAAATTTAATTGAAACTATCTTCGATTTTTTTGTATTTTTTTAAAATTTTTATTTTTATGAACGAAATTTTAGCAAATTTAATTGAAACTATCTTTGATTTTTTTGGATTTTCTTAAAATTTTAAGTTTTATGAACTGAATTTTAGCAAATTTAATTGAAATTATCTTCGATTTTTTTGGATTTTTATACAAATTTTTATTTTTATGAACGAAATTTTAGCAAATTTAATTAAAACTATCTTCGATTATTTTGGATTTTTTTACAAATTTTAATTTTTATGAACGAAATTTTAGCAAATATAATTGAAACTATCTTCGATTTTTTTGGATTTTTATACAAATTTTAATTTTTATGAACGAAATTTTAGCAAACTTAATTGAAACTATCTTCGATTTTTTTGGATTTTTTTAAAATTTTAATTTTTATGAACGAAATTTTAGCAAATTTAATTGAAACTATCTTTGATTTTTTTGGATTTTCTGAAAATTTTAAGTTTTATGAACTAAATTTTAGCAAATTTAATTTAAGCTATCTTCTATTTTTTTGGATTTTTTTACAAATATTAATTTTTATGTACGACATTTTAGCAAATATAATTGAAACTATCTTCGATTTTTTTGGATTTTTATACAAATTTTTATTTTATGAACGAAATTTTAGCAAATTTAATTGAAACTATCTTCGATTATTTTGGATTTTTTTACAAATTTTAATTTTTATGAACGAAATTTTAGCAAATATAATTGAAACTATCTTCGATTTTTTTTGATTTTTATACAAATTTTAATTTTTATGAACGGAATTTTAGCAAATTTAATTGAAACTATCTTCGATTTTTTTGGATTTTTTTAAAATTTTAATCTTTATGAACGAAATTTTAGCAAATTTAGTTGAAACTATCTTTGATTTTTTTGGATTTTCTGAAAATTTTAAGTTTTATGAACTAAATTTTAGCAAATTTAATTTTAGCTATCTTCTATTTTTTTGGATTTTTTTACAATTATTAATTTTTATGTACGACATTTTAGCAAATATAATTGAAACTATCTTCGATTTTTTTGGATTTTTATACAAATTTTAATTTTTAAGAACGAAATTTTAGCAAATTTAATTGAAACTATCTTTGATTTTTTTGGATTTTTTTAAAATTTTTATTTTTATGAACGAAATTTTAGCAAATTTAATTGAAACTATCTTTGATTTTTTTGGATTTTCTTAAAATTTTAAGTTTTATGAACTAAATTTTAGCAAATTTAATTTAAGCTATCTTCTATTTTTTTTGGATTTTTTTACAAATATTAATTTTTATGTACGACATTTTAGCAAATATAATTGAAACTATCTTCGATTTTTTGGATTTTTATACAAATTTTAATTTTTATGAACGAAATTTTAGCAAACTTAATTGAAACTATCTTCGGTTTTTTTGGAGTTTCTTTAAATTTTTAAGTTTTATGAACTAAATTTTAGCAAATATAATTGAAACTATCTTCGATTTTTTTGGATTTTTATACAAATTTTAATTTTTATGAACGAAATTTTAGCAAATTTAATTGAAACTATCTTCGATTTTTTTGTATTTTTTTAAAATTTTTATTTTTATGAACGAAATTTTAGCAAATTTAATTGAAACTATCTTTGATTTTTTTGGATTTTCTTAAAATTTTAAGTTTTATGAACTGAATTTTAGCAAATTTAATTGAAATTATCTTCGATTTTTTTGGATTTTTATACAAATTTTAATTTTTATGAACGAAATTTTAGCAAATTTAATTGAAACTATCTTCGATTTTTTGGATTTTTTTAAAATTTTTATTTTTATGAACGAAATTTTAGCAAATTTAATGGAAACTATCTTCGATTTTTTTGGATTTTTTTACAAATTTTAATTTTTTAAACGAAATTTTAGCAAATTTAATTGAAACTATATTCGATTTTTTTGGATTTTTTTACAAATTGTAATTTTTATGAACGAAATTTTAGCAAATTTAATTGAAACTATCTTTGATTTTTTTGGATTTTTTTAAAATTTTTATTTTTATGAACGAAATTTTAGCAAATTTAATTGAAACTATCTTTGATTTTTTTGGATTTTCTTAAAATTTTAAGTTTTATGAACTAAATTTTAGCAAATTTAATTTAAGCTATCTTCTATTTTTTTTGGATTTTTTTACAAATATTAATTTTTATGTACGACATTTTAGCAAATATAATTGAAACTATCTTCGATTTTTTTGGATTTTTATACAAATTTTAATTTTTATGAACGAAATTTTAGCAAACTTAATTGAAACTATCTTCGGTTTTTTTGGATTTTCTTTAAATTTTAAGTTTTATGAACTAAATTTTAGCAAATTTAATTTAAGCTATCTACGATTTTTTTGGATTTTTTTACAAATTTTAATTTTTATGAACGAAATTTTAGCAAATTTAATTGAAACTATCTTCGATTTTTTTGTATTTTTTTTAAAATTTTTATTTTTATGAACGAAATTTTAGCAAATTTAATTGAAACTATCTTTGATTTTTTTGGATTTTCTTAAAATTTTAAGTTTTATGAACTGAATTTTAGCAAATTTAATTGAAATTATCTTCGATTTTTTTGGATTTTTATACAAATTTTTATTTTTATGAACGAAATTTTAGCAAATTTAATTAAAACTATCTTCGATTATTTTGGATTTTTTTACAAATTTTAATTTTTATGAACGAAATTTTAGCAAATATAATTGAAACTATCTTCGATTTTTTTGGATTTTTATACAAATTTTAATTTTTATGAACGAAATTTTAGCAAACTTAATTGAAACTATCTTCGATTTTTTTGGATTTTTTTAAAATTTTAATTTTTATGAACGAAATTTTAGCAAATTTAATTGAAACTATCTTTGATTTTTTTGGATTTTCTGAAAATTTTAAGTTTTATGAACTAAATTTTAGCAAATTTAATTTAAGCTATCTTCTATTTTTTTGGATTTTTTTACAAATATTAATTTTTATGTACGACATTTTAGCAAATATAATTGAAACTATCTTCGATTTTTTTGGATTTTTATACAAATTTTTATTTTTATGAACGAAATTTTAGCAAATTTAATTGAAACTATCTTCGATTATTTTGGATTTTTTTACAAATTTTAATTTTTATGAACGAAATTTTAGCAAATATAATTGAAACTATCTTCGATTTTTTTTGATTTTTATACAAATTTTAATTTTTATGAACGGAATTTTAGCAAATTTAATTGAAACTATCTTCGATTTTTTTGGATTTTTTTAAAATTTTAATCTTTATGAACGAAATTTTAGCAAATTTAGTTGAAACTATCTTTGATTTTTTTGGATTTTCTGAAAATTTTAAGTTTTATGAACTAAATTTTAGCAAATTTAATTTTAGCTATCTTCTATTTTTTTGGATTTTTTTACAATTATTAATTTTTATGTACGACATTTTAGCAAATATAATTGAAACTATCTTCGATTTTTTTGGATTTTTATACAAATTTTAATTTTTAAGAACGAAATTTTAGCAAATTTAATTGAAACTATCTTTGATTTTTTTGGATTTTTTTAAAATTTTTATTTTTATGAACGAAATTTTAGCAAATTTAATTGAAACTATCTTTGATTTTTTTGGATTTTCTTAAAATTTTAAGTTTTATGAACTAAATTTTAGCAAATTTAATTTAAGCTATCTTCTATTTTTTTTGGATTTTTTTACAAATATTAATTTTTATGTACGACATTTTAGCAAATATAATTGAAACTATCTTCGATTTTTTTGGATTTTTATACAAATTTTAATTTTTATGAACGAAATTTTAGCAAACTTAATTGAAACTATCTTCGGTTTTTTTTGGAGTTTCTTTAAATTTTTAAGTTTTATGAACTAAATTTTAGCAAATATAATTGAAACTATCTTCGATTTTTTTGGATTTTTATACAAATTTTAATTTTTATGAACGAAATTTTAGCAAATTTAACCCTTTCGCTACGACGGGCGACTATAGTGGCACTCCATACGGTGCCACTGAGGTACGACGGGCGACTATAGTGGCACTACATACGGTGCCACTGAGGTACGACGGGCGACTATAGTGGCTTCCCATACGGTGGCACTGAGATACTACGGGCGACTATAGTGGCTCCCCGTACGGTGCCACTGAGATACTACGGACGACTAGCCGCTGGCCGACGACCATTGACAATATTTTATTTTGCATCATTTGTTTCTCACAACCGAAATAACTAAATGCTTAGCAACCCAAATTCCTCAAGAATCAGCCTCGAGTAATTTGTTCGATTGTTTGTAGCGAATAAAGTCTCCCTGGAATACCCTTTATTTATAAATACCCTTTGAAGAAAAATTCTTTCGTTCGAATAACATTCAGCAGTTTGGGTTCTCCGCCGCGGTACTCCTGCTGACGATCGGCGTCGCGTACCTACCGTACAGTGATGTCGCGGCGCGCGGCATTGCCCCGTACAGTGATGTCGCGGCGCGCGGTATTGCCCCGTTCAGTGGGAATACCGCGGCGGAGAACCTGCCCGTAGCGAAAGGGTTAATTGAAACTATCTTCGATTTTTTTGGATTTTTTTAAAATTTTTATTTTTATGAACGAAATTTTAGCAAATTTAATTGAAACTATCTTTGATTTTTTTGGATTTTCTTAAAATTTTAAGTTTTATGAACTGAATTTTAGCAAATTTAATTTAAGCTATCTTCTATTTTTTTGGATTTTTTAACAAATATTAATTTTTATGTACGACATTTTAGCAAATATAATTGAAACTATCTTCGTTTTTTTGGATTTTTATACAAATTTTAATTTTTATGAACGAAATGTTAGCAAACTTAATTGAAACTATCTTCGATTTTTTTGGATTTTCTTTAAATTTTTAAGTTTTATGAACTAAATTTTAGCAAATTTAATTTAAGCTATCTTCGATTTTTTTGGATTTTTTACAAATTTTAATTTTTATGAACGAAATTTTAGCAAATATCTTCGATTTTTTGGATTTTTTTAAAATTTTTATTTTTATGAACGAAATTTTAGCAAATTTAATTGAAACTATCTTCGATTTTTTTGGATTTTTTTACAAATTTTAATTTTTAAGAACGACATTTTAGCAAATTTAATTGAAACTATATTCGATTTTTTTGGATTTTTTTACAAATTGTAATTTTTATGAACGAAATTTTAGCAAATTTAATTGAAACTATCTTCGATTTTTTGGATTTTTGAAAAATTTTTATTTTTATGAATGAAATTTTAGCAAATTTAACTGAAACAATCTTCGATTTTTTTGGATTTTTTTAAAATTTTTATTTTTATGAACGAAATTTTAGCAAATTTAATTGAAACTATCTTTGATTTTTTTGGATTTTCTTAAAATTTTTAATTTTTATGAACTAAATTTTAGCAAATTTAATTTAAGCTATCTTCTATTTTTTTGGATTTTTTTACAAATATTAATTTTTATGAACGAAATTTTAGCAAATTTAATTGAAACTATCTTCGATTTTTTTGGATTTTTTTAAAATTTTAATTTTTATGAACGAAATTTTAGCAAATTTAATTGAAACTATCTTTGATTTTTTTGGATTTTCTGAAAATTTTAAGTTTTATGAACTAAATTTTAGCAAATTTAATTTTAGCTATCTTCTATTTTTTCGGATTTTTTTACAATTATTAATTTTTATGTACGACATTTTAGCAAATATAATTGAAACTATCTTCGATTTTTTTGGATTTTTATACAAATTTTAATTTTTAAGAACGAAATTTTAGCACATTTAATTGAAACTATCTTTGATTTTTTTGGATTTTTTTAAAATTTTTATTTTTATGAACGAAATTTTAGCAAATTTAATTGAAACTATCTTTGATTTTTTTGGATTTTCTTAAAATTTTAATTTTTATGAACGAAATTTTAGCAAATTTAATTGAAACTATCTTTGATTTTTTTGGATTTTCTGAAAATTTTAAGTTTTATGAACTAAATTTTAGCAAATTTAATTTTAGCTATCTTCTATTTTTTTGGATTTTTTTACAATTATTAATTTTTATGTACGACATTTTAGCAAATATAATTGAAACTATCTTCGATTTTTTTTGGTTTTTATACAAATTTTAATTTTTAAGAACGAAATTTTAGCAAATTTAATTGAAACTATCTTTGATTTTTTTGGATTTTTTTAAAATTTTTATTTTTATGAACGAAATTTTAGCAAATTTAA
Source organism: Andrena marginata (assembly GCA_963932335.1). Lineage (NCBI taxonomy): Eukaryota > Metazoa > Arthropoda > Insecta > Hymenoptera > Andrenidae > Andrena > Andrena marginata. The sequence goes on from CAWVQI010000322.1 coordinate 25,031, forward strand.
TTGAAACTATCTTTGATTTTTTTGGATTTTCTTAAAATTTTAAGTTTTATGAACTAAATTTTAGCAAATTTAATTTAAGCTATCTTCTATTTTTTTGGATTTTTTTACAAATATTAATTTTTATGTACGACATTTTAGCAAATATAATTGAAACTATCTTCGATTTTTTTGGATTTTTATACAAATTTTAATTTTTATCAAACTTAATTGAAACTATCTTCGATTTTTTTGGATTTTTATACAAATTTTAATTTTTAAGAACGAAATTTTAGCAAATTTAATTGAAACTATCTTTGATTTTTTTGGATTTTTTTAAAATTTTATTTTTATGAACGAAATTTTAGCAAATTTAATTGAAACTATCTTTGATTTTTTTGGATTTTCTTAAAATTTTAAGTTTTATGAACTAAATTTTAGCAAATTTAATTTAAGCTATCTTCTATTTTTTTGGTTTTTCTTACAAATATTAATTTTTATGTACGACATTTTAGCAAATATAATTGAAACTATCTTCGATGTTTTTGAATTTTTATACAAATTTTATTTTTATGAACGAAATTTTAGCAAATTTAATTGAAACTATCTTCGATTATTTTGGATTTTTTTACAAATTTTAATTTTTATGAACGAAATTTTAGCAAATATAATTGAAACTATCTTCGATTTTTTTGGATTTTTATACAAATTTTAATTTTTATGAACGAAATTTTAGCAAATTTAATTGAAACTATCTTCGATTTTTTTGGATTTTTTTAAAATTTTAATTTTTATGAACGAAATTTTAGCAAATTTAATTGAAACTATCTTTGATTTTTTTGGATTTTCTGAAAATTTTAAGTTTTATGAACTAAATTTTAGCAAATTTAATTTTAGCTATCTTCTATTTTTTTGGATTTTTTTACAATTATTAATTTTTATGTACGACATTTTAGCAAATATAATTGAAACTATCTTCGATTTTTTTTGGTTTTTATACAAATTTTAATTTTTAAGAACGAAATTTTAGCAAATTTAATTGAAACTATCTTTGATTTTTTTGGATTTTTTTAAAATTTTTATTTTTATGAACGAAATTTTAGCAAATTTAATTGAAACTATCTTTGATTTTTTTGATTTTCTTAAAATTTTAAGTTTTGTGAACTAAATTTTAGCAAATTAATTTAAGCTATCTTCTATTTTTTTGGATTTTTTTACAAATATTAATTTTTATGTACGACATTTTAGCAAATATAATTGAAACTATCTTCGATTTTTTTGGATTTTTATACAAATTTTAATTTTTATGAACGAAATTTTAGCAAACTTAATTGAAACTATCTTCGATTTTTTTGGATTTTCTTTAAATTTTTAAGTTTTATGAACTAAATTTTAGCAAATATAATTGAAACTATCTTCGATTTTTTTGGATTTTTATACAAATTTTAATTTTATGAACGAAATTTTAGCAAATTTAATTGAAACTATCTTCGATTTTTTTGGATTTTTTAAATTTTTATTTTTATGAACGAAATTTTAGCAAATTTAATTGAAACTATCTTCGATTTTTTGGATTTTTATACAAATTTTAATTTTTATGAACGAAATGTTAGCAGACTTAATTGAAACTATCTTCGATTTTTTTTTTTTAAATTTTTATTTTTATGAACGAAATTTTAGCAAATTTAATTGAAACTATCTTCGAATTTTTTGGATTTTTTTAAAATTTTTATTTTTATGAACGAAATTTTAGCAAATTTAATTTAAGCTATCTTCTATTTTTTTGGATTTTTTTACAAATATTAATTTTTATGGACGACATTTTAGCAAATTTAATTGAAACTATCTTCGATTTTTTGGATTTTTTTACAAATTTAATTTTTATGAACGAAATTTTAGCAAACTTAATTGAAACTATCTTCGATTTTTTTGGATTTTTTTACAAATTTTCATTTTTATGAACGAAATTTTGGCAAATTTAATTGAAACTAGCTTCGATTTTTTTGGATTTTTTTACAAATTTTAATTTTATGAACGAAATTTTAGCAAACTTAATTGAAACTATCTTCGATTTTTTTGGATTTTTTTACAAATTTTCATTTTTATGAACGAAATTTTAGCAAATTTAATTGAAACTACCTTCGATTTTTTGGATTTTTTTACAAATTTTAATTTTTACGAACGAAATTTTAGCAAACTTAATTGAAACTATCTTCGATTTTTTTGGATTTTCTTTAAATTTTTAAGTTTTATGAACTAAATTTTAGCAGATTTAATTTAAGCTATCTACGATTTTTTTGGATTTTTTTACAAATTTTAATTTTTATGAACGAAATTTTAGCAAATTTAATTGAAACTATATTCGATTTTTTTACAAATTTTTATTTTTATGAACGAAATTTTAGCAAATCTAATTGAAACTATCGTCGATTTTTTTGGATTTTTTTAAAATTTTTATTTTTATGAACGAAATTTTAGCAAATTTAATTGAAACTATCTTCGATTTTTTTGGATTTTTTTACAAATTTTAATTTTTATGAACGAAATTTTAGCAAATTTAATTGAAACTATATTCGATTTTTTTAAAATTTTTATTTTTATGAACGAAATTTTAGCAAATTTAATTGAAACTATCTTTGATTTTTTTGGATTTCTTAAAATTTTAAGTTTTCTGAACTAAATTTTAGCAAATTTAATTTAAGCTATCTTCTATTTTTTTGGATTTTTTTACAAATATTAATTTTTATGTACGACATTTTAGCAAATATAATTGAAACTATCTTCGATTTTTTTGGATTTTTATACAAATTTTAATTTTTATGAATAAAATTTTAGCAAACTTAATTGAAACTATCTTCGATTTTTTTGGATTTTCTTTAAATTTTTAAGTTTTATGAACTAAATTTTAGCAAATTTAATTTAAGCTATCTTCTATTTTTTTGGATTTTTTTACAAATATTAATTTTTATGTACGACATTTTAGCAAATATAATTGAAACTATCTTCGATTTTTTTGGATTTTTATACAAATTTTAATTTTTATGACTGAAATTTTAGCAAACTTAATTGAAACTATCTTCGATTTTTTTTGGATTTTCTTTAAATTTTTAAGTTTTATGAACTAAATTTTAGCAAATTTAATTTAAGCTATCTTCGATTTTTTTTTGATTTTTTTACAAATTTTAATTTTTATGAACGAAATTTTAGCAAATTTAATTGAAACTATCTTCGATTTTTTTGGATTTTTATACAAATTTTAATTTTTATGAACGAAATTTTAGCAAACTTAATTGAAACTATCTTCGATTTTTTTGGATTTTTATACAAATTTTAATTTTTAAGAACGAATTTTAGCAAATTTAATTGAAACTATCTTTGATTTTTTTGGATTTTTTTAAAATTTTTATTTTTATGAACGAAATTTTAGCAAATTTAATTGAAACTATCTTTGATTTTTTTGGATTTTCTTAAAATTTTAAGTTTTATGAACTAAATTTTAGCAAATTTAATTTAAGCTATCTTCTATTTTTTTGGTTTTTCTTACAATATTAATTTTTATGTACGACATTTTAGCAAATATAATTGAAACTATCTTCGATGTTTTTGAATTTTTATACAAATTTTTATTTTTATGAACGAAATTTTAGCAAATTTAATTGAAACTATCTTCGATTATTTTGGATTTTTTTACAAATTTTAATTTTTATGAACGAAATTTTAGCAAATATAATTGAAACTATCTTCGATTTTTTTGGATTTTTATACAAATTTTAATTTTTATGAACGAAATTTTAGCAAATTTAATTGAAACTATCTTCGATTTTTTTGGATTTTTTAAAATTTTAATTTTTATGAACGAAATTTAGCAAATTTAATTGAAACTATCTTTGATTTTTTTGGATTTTCTGAAAATTTTAAGTTTTATGAACTAAATTTTAGCAAATTTAATTTTAGCTATCTTCTATTTTTTTGGATTTTTTTACAATTATTAATTTTTATGTACGACATTTTAGCAAATATAATTGAAACTATCTTCGATTTTTTTTTGGTTTTTATACAAATTTTAATTTTTAAGAACGAAATTTTAGCAAATTTAATTGAAACTATCTTTGATTTTTTTGGATTTTTTTAAAATTTTTATTTTTATGAACGAAATTTTAGCAAATTTAATTGAAACTATCTTTGATTTTTTGGATTTTCTTAAATTTTAAGTTTTGTGAACTAAATTTTAGCAAATTTAATTTAAGCTATCTTCTATTTTTTTGGATTTTTTTACAAATATTAATTTTTATGTACGACATTTTAGCAAATATAATTGAAACTATCTTCGATTTTTTTGGATTTTTATACAAATTTTAATTTTTATGAACGAAATTTTAGCAAACTTAATTGAAACTATCTTCGATTTTTTTGGATTTTCTTTAAATTTTTAAGTTTTATGAACTAAATTTTAGCAAATATAATTGAAACTATCTTCGATTTTTTTGGATTTTTATACAAATTTAATTTTTATGAACGAAATTTTAGCAAATTTAATTGAAACTATCTTCGATTTTTTTGGATTTTTTTAAAATTTTTATTTTTATGAACGAAATTTTAGCAAATTTAATTGAAACTATCTTCGATTTTTTGGATTTTTATACAAATTTTAATTTTTATGAACGAAATGTTAGCAGACTTAATTGAAACTATCTTCGATTTTTTTAAATTTTTATTTTTATGAACGAAATTTTAGCAAATTTAATTGAAACTATCTTCGAATTTTTTGGATTTTTTTAAAATTTTATTTTTATGAACGAAATTTTAGCAAATTTAATTTAAGCTATCTTCTATTTTTTTGGATTTTTTTACAAATATTAATTTTTATGGACGACATTTTAGCAAATTTAATTGAAACTATCTTCGATTTTTTGGATTTTTTTACAAATTTAATTTTTATGAACGAAATTTTAGCAAACTTAATTGAAACTATCTTCGATTTTTTTGGATTTTTTTACAAATTTTCATTTTTATGAACGAAATTTTGGCAAATTTAATTGAAACTAGCTTCGATTTTTTTGGATTTTTTTACAAATTTTAATTTTATGAACGAAATTTTAGCAAACTTAATTGAAACTATCTTCGATTTTTTTGGATTTTTTTACAAATTTTCATTTTTATGAACGAAATTTTAGCAAATTTAATTGAAACTACCTTCGATTTTTTTGGATTTTTTTACAAATTTTAATTTTTACGAACGAAATTTTAGCAAACTTAATTGAAACTATCTTCGATTTTTTTGGATTTTCTTTAAATTTTTAAGTTTTATGAACTAAATTTTAGCAGATTTAATTTAAGCTATCTACGATTTTTTTGGATTTTTTTACAAATTTTAATTTTTATGAACGAAATTTTAGCAAATTTAATTGAAACTATATTCGATTTTTTTACAAATTTTTATTTTTATGAACGAAATTTTAGCAAATCTAATTGAAACTATCGTCGATTTTTTTGGATTTTTTTAAAATTTTTATTTTTATGAACGAAATTTTAGCAAATTTAATTGAAACTATCTTCGATTTTTTGGATTTTTTTACAAATTTAATTTTTATGAACGAAATTTTAGCAAATTTAATTGAAACTATATTCGATTTTTTAAAATTTTTATTTTTATGAACGAAATTTTAGCAAATTTAATTGAAACTATCTTTGATTTTTTTGGATTTTCTTAAAATTTTAAGTTTTCTGAACTAAATTTTAGCAAATTTAATTTAAGCTATCTTCTATTTTTTTGGATTTTTTTACAAATATTAATTTTTATGTACGACATTTTAGCAAATATAATTGAAACTATCTTCGATTTTTTTGGATTTTTATACAAATTTTAATTTTTATGAATAAAATTTTAGCAAACTTAATTGAAACTATCTTCGATTTTTTTGGATTTTCTTTAAATTTTTAAGTTTTATGAACTAAATTTTAGCAAATTTAATTTAAGCTATCTTCTATTTTTTTGGATTTTTTTACAAATATTAATTTTTATGTACGACATTTTAGCAAATATAATTGAAACTATCTTCGATTTTTTTGGATTTTTATACAAATTTTAATTTTTATGACTGAAATTTTAGCAAACTTAATTGAAACTATCTTCGATTTTTTTGGATTTTCTTTAAATTTTTAAGTTTTATGAACTAAATTTTAGCAAATTTAATTTAAGCTATCTTCGATTTTTTTTTGATTTTTTTACAAATTTTAATTTTTATGAACGAAATTTTAGCAAATTTAATTGAAACTATCTTCGTTTTTTTTGGATTTTTTAAAATTTTTATTTTTATGAACGAAATTTTAGCAAATTTAATTGAAACTATCTTCGGTTTTTTTGGATTTTTTTACAAATTTTAATTTTTATGAACGAAATTTTAGCAAATTTAATTGAAACTATATTGGATTTTTTTGGATTTTTTTACAAATTTTAATTTTTATGAACGAAATTTTACCAAATTTAATTGAAACTATCTTCGATTTTTTGGATTTTTTTAAAATTTTTATTTTTATGAACGAAATTTTAGCAAATTTAATTTAAGCTATCTTCTATTTTTTTGGATTTTTTTACAAATATTAATTTTATGGACGACATTTTAGCAAATTTAATTGAAACTATCTTCGATTTTTTGGATTTTTTACAAATTTAATTTTTATGAACGAAATTTTAGCAAACTTAATTGAAACTATCTTCGATTTTTTTGGATTTTTTTACAAATTTTCATTTTTATGAACGAATTTTGGCAAATTTAATTGAAACAAGCTTCGATTTTTTTGGATTTTTTTACAAATTTTAATTTTATGAACGAAATTTTAGCAAACTTAATTGAAACTATCTTCGATTTTTTTGGATTTTTTTACAAATTTTCATTTTTATGAACGAAATTTTAGCAAATTTAATTGAAACTACCTTCGATATTTTTGGATTTTTTTACAAATTTTAATTTTTATGAACGAAATTTTAGCAAACTTAATTGAAACTATCTTCGATTTTTTTGGATTTTCTTTAAATTTTTAAGTTTTATGAACTAAATTTTAGCAGATTTAATTTAAGCTATCTACGATTTTTTTGGATTTTTTACAAATTTTAATTTTTATGAACGAAATTTTAGCAAATTTAATTGAAACTATATTCGATTTTTTTACAAATTTTTATTTTTATGAACGAAATTTTAGCAAATCTAATTGAAACTATCGTCGATTTTTTTGGATTTTTTTAAAATTTTTATTTTTATGAACGAAATTTTAGCAAATTTAATTGAAACTATCTTCGATTTTTTTGGATTTTTTACAAATTTTAATTTTTATGAACGAAATTTTAGCAAATTTAATTGAAACTATATTCGATTTTTTTAAAATTTTATTTTATGAACGAAATTTTAGCAAATTTAATTGAAACTATCTTTGATTTTTTTGGATTTTCTTAAAATTTTAAGTTTTCTGAACTAAATTTTAGCAAATTTAATTGAAACTATCTTCGTTTTTTTGGATTTTTTTAAAATTTTTATTTTTATGAACGAAATTTTAACAAATTTAATTGAAACTATCTTCGGTTTTTTTGGATTTTTTTACAAATTTTTAATTTTTATGAACGAAATTTTAGCAAATTTAATTGAAACTATTTTGGATTTTTTTGGATTTTTTTACAAATTTTAATTTTTATGAACGAAATTTTACCAAATTTAATTGAAACTATCTTCGATTTTTTGGATTTTTTTAAAATTTTATTTTTATGAACGAAATTTTAGCAAATTTAATTGAAACTATCTTTGATTTTTTTGGATTTTCTTAAAATTTTTAATTTTTATGAACTAAATTTTAGCAAATTTAATTAAGCTATTTTCTATTTTTTTGGATTTTCTTTAAATTTTAAGTTTTATGAACTAAATTTTAGCAAATTTAATTTAAGCTATCTTCGATTTTTTTGGATTTTTTACAAATTTTAATTTTTATGAACGAAATTTTAGCAAATTTAATTGAAACTATCTTCGATTTTTTGGATTTTTATACAAATTTTAATTTTTATGAACGAAATGTTAGCAAACTTAATTGAAACTATCTTCGATTTTTTTTAAATTTTTATTTTTATGAACGAAATTTTAGCAAATTTAATTGAAACTATCTTCGAATTTTTTGCATTTTTTTAAAATTTTTATTTTTATGAACGAAATTTTAGCAAATTTAATTGAAACTATCTTTGATTTTTTTGGATTTTCTGAAAATTTTAAGTTTTATGAACTAAATTTTAGCAATTTAATTTTAGCCGTCTTCTATTTTTTGGATTTTTTTACAATTATTAATTTTTATGTACGACATTTTAGCAAATATAATTGAAACTATCTTCGATTTTTTTGGATTTTTATACAAATTTTAATTTTTAAGAACGAAATTTTTGCAAATTTAATTGAAACTATCTTTGATTTTTTTGGATTTTTTTAAAATTTTTATTTTTATGAACGAAATTTTAGCAAATTTAATTGAAACTATCTTTGATTTTTTTGGATTTTCTTAAAATTTTTAATTTTTATGAACTAAATTTTAGCAAATTTAATTTAAGCTATCTTCTATTTTTTTTGATTTTCTTTAAATTTTTAAGTTTTATGAACTAAATTTTAGCAAATTTAATTGAAACTATCTTCGATTTTTTGGATTTTTATTCAAATTTTAATTTTTATGAACGGAGTTTTAGCAAATTTAATTGAAACTATCTTCGATTTTTTGGATTTTTTAAAATTTTAATCTTTATGAACGAAATTTTAGCAAATTTAATTGAAACTATCTTTGATTTTTTTGGATTTTCTGAAAATTTTAAGTTTATGAACTAAATTTTAGCAAATTTAATTTAGCTATCTTCTATTTTTTTGGATTTTTTTACAATTATTAATTTTTATGTACGACATTTTAGCAAATATAATTGAAACTATCTTCGATTTTTTTGGATTTTTATACAAATTTTAATTTTTAAGAACGAAATTTTAGCAAATTTAATTGAAACTATCTTTGATTTTTTGGATTTTTTAAAATTTTTATTTTTATGAACGAAATTTTAGCAAATTTAATTGAAACTATCTTTGATTTTTTTGGATTTTCTTAAAATTTTAAGTTTTATGAACTAAATTTTAGCAATTTAATTTAAGCTATCTTCTATTTTTTTTGGATTTTTTTACAAATATTAATTTTTATGTACGACATTTTAGCAAATATAATTGAAACTATCTTCGATTTTTTGGATTTTTATACAAATTTTAATTTTTATGAACGAAATTTTAGCAAACTTAATTGAAACTATCTTCGGTTTTTTTGGATTTTCTTTAAATTTTAAGTTTTATGAACTAAATTTTAGCAAATATAATTGAAACTATCTTCGATTTTTTTGGATTTTTATACAAATTTTAATTTTTATGAACGAAATTTTAGCAAATTTAATTGAAACTATCTTCGATTTTTTTTGTATTTTTTTAAAATTTTTATTTTTTTGTATTTTTTTAAAATTTTTATTTTTATGAACGAAATTTTAGCAAATTTAATTGAAACTATCTTTGATTTTTTTGGATTTTCTTAAAATTTTAAGTTTTATGAACTGAATTTTAGCAAATTTAATTGAAATTATCTTCGATTTTTTTGGATTTTTATACAAATTTTTATTTTTATGAACGAAATTTTAGCAAATTTAATTAAAACTATCTTCGATTATTTTGGATTTTTTTACAAATTTTAATTTTTATGAACGAAATTTTAGCAAATATAATTGAAACTATCTTCGATTTTTTTGGATGTTTATACAAATTTTAATTTTTATGAACGAAATTTTAGCAAACTTAATTGAAACTATCTTCGATTTTTTTGGATTTTTTTAAAATTTTAATTTTTATGAACGAAATTTTAGCAAATTTAATTGAAACTATCTTTGATTTTTTTGGATTTTCTGACAATTTTAAGTTTTATGAACTAAATTTTAGCAAATTTAATTTAAGCTATCTTCTATTTTTTTGGATTTTTTTACAAATATTAATTTTTATGTACGACATTTTAGCAAATATAATTGAAACTATCTTCGATTTTTTTGGATTTTTATACAAATTTTTATTTTTATGAACGAAATTTTAGCAAATTTAATTGAAACTATCTTCGATTATTTTGGATTTTTTTACAAATTTTAATTTTTATGAACGAAATTTTAGCAAATATAATTGAAACTATCTTCGATTTTTTTTGATTTTTATACAAATTTTAATTTTTATGAACGGAATTTTAGCAAATTTAATTGAAACTATCTTCGATTTTTTTGGATTTTTTTAAAATTTTAATCTTTATGAACGAAATTTTAGCAAATTTAGTTGAAACTATCTTTGATTTTTTTGGATTTTCTGAAAATTTTAAGTTTTATGAACTAAATTTTAGCAAATTTAATTTTAGCTATCTTCTATTTTTATTAATTTTTATGTACGACATTTTAGCAAATATAATTGAAACTATCTTCGATTTTTTTGGATTTTTATACAAATTTTAATTTTTAAGAACGAAATTTTAGCAAATTTAATTGAAACTATCTTTGATTTTTTTGGATTTTTTTAAAATTTTTATTTTTATGAACGAAATTTTAGCAAATTTAATTGAAACTATCTTTGATTTTTTTGGATTTTCTTAAATTTTAAGTTTTATGAACTAAATTTTAGCAAATTTAATTTAAGCTATCTTCTATTTTTTTTGGATTTTTTTACAAATATTAATTTTTATGTACGACATTTTAGCAAATATAATTGAAACTATCTTCGATTTTTTTGGATTTTTATACAATTTTAATTTTTATGAACGAAATTTTAGCAAACTTAATTGAAACTATCTTCGGTTTTTTTGGAGTTTCTTTAAATTTTTAAGTTTTATGAACTAAATTTTAGCAAATATAATTGAAACTATCTTCGATTTTTTTGGATTTTTATACAAATTTTAATTTTTATGAACGAAATTTTAGCAAATTTAATTGAAACTATCTTCGATTTTTTTGTATTTTTTAAAATTTTTATTTTATGAACGAAATTTTAGCAAATTTAATTGAAACTATCTTTGATTTTTTTGGATTTTCTTAAAATTTTAAGTTTTATGAACTGAATTTTAGCAAATTTAATTGAAATTATCTTCGATTTTTTTGGATTTTTATACAAATTTTAATTTTTATGAACGAAATTTTAGCAAATTTAATTGAAACTATCTTCGATTTTTTGGATTTTTTTAAAATTTTTATTTTTATGAACGAAATTTTAGCAAATTTAATGGAAACTATCTTCGATTTTTTGGATTTTTTTACAAATTTTAATTTTTTAAACGAAATTTTAGCAAATTTAATTGAAACTATATTCGATTTTTTTGGATTTTTTTACAAATTGTAATTTTTATGAACGAAATTTTAGCAAATTTAATTGAAACTATCTTTGATTTTTTTGGATTTTTTTAAAATTTTTATTTTTATGAACGAAATTTTAGCAAATTTAATTGAAACTATCTTTGATTTTTTTGGATTTTCTTAAAATTTTAAGTTTTATGAACTAAATTTTAGCAAATTTAATTTAAGCTATCTTCTATTTTTTTTGGATTTTTTTACAAATATTAATTTTTATGTACGACATTTTAGCAAATATAATTGAAACTATCTTCGATTTTTTTGGATTTTTATACAAATTTTAATTTTTATGAACGAAATTTTAGCAAACTTAATTGAAACTATCTTCGGTTTTTTTGGATTTTCTTTAAATTTTTAAGTTTTATGAACTAAATTTTAGCAAATTTAATTTAAGCTATCTACGATTTTTTTGGATTTTTTTACAAATTTTAATTTTTATGAACGAAATTTTAGCAAATTTAATTGAAACTATCTTCGTTTTTTTGGATTTTTTTAAAATTTTTATTTTTATGAACGAAATTTTAGCAAATTTAATTGAAACTATCTTCGGTTTTTTTGGATTTTTTTACAAATTTTAATTTTTATGAACGAAATTTTAGCAAATTTAATTGAAACTATATTGGATTTTTTTTGATTTTTTTACAAATTTTAATTTTTATGAACGAAATTTTACCAAATTTAATTGAAACTATCTTCGATTTTTTGGATTTTTTTAAAATTTTTATTTTTATGAACGAAATTTTAGCAAATTTAATTTAAGCTATCTTCTATTTTTTTGGATTTTTTTACAAATATTAATTTTTATGGACGACATTTTAGCAAATTTAATTGAAACTATCTTCGATTTTTTGGATTTTTTTACAAATTTAATTTTTATGAACGAAATTTTAGCAAACTTAATTGAAACTATCTTCGATTTTTTTGGATTTTTTTACAAATTTTCATTTTTATGAACGAAATTTTGGCAAATTTAATTGAAACTAGCTTCGATTTTTTTGGATTTTTTTACAAATTTTAATTTTATGAACGAAATTTTAGCAAACTTAATTGAAACTATCTTCGATTTTTTTTGATTTTTTTACAAATTTTCATTTTTATGAACGAAATTTTAGCAAATTTAATTGAAACTATATTCGATTTTTTTAAAATTTTTATTTTTATGAACGAAATTTTAGCAAATTTAATTGAAACTATCTTTGATTTTTTTGGATTTTCTTAAAATTTTAAGTTTTCTGAACTAAATTTTAGCAAATTTAATTTAAGCTATCTTCTATTTTTTTGGATTTTTTTACAAATATTAATTTTTATGTACGACATTTTAGCAAATATAATTGAAACTATCTTCGATTTTTTTGGATTTTTATACAAATTTTAATTTTTATGAATGAAATTTTAGCAAACTTAATTGAAACTATCTTCGATTTTTTTGGATTTTCTTTAAATTTTTAAGTTTTATGAACTAAATTTTAGCAAATTTAATTTAAGCTATCTTCGATTTTTTTGGATTTTTTTACAAATTTTAATTTTTATGAACGAAATTTTAGCAAATTTAATTGAAACTATCTTCGTTTTTTTGGATTTTTTTAAAATTTTTATTTTTATGAACGAAATTTTAACAAATTTAATTGAAACTATCTTCGGTTTTTTTGGATTTTTTTACAAATTTTAATTTTTATGAACGAAATTTTAGCAAATTTAATTGAAACTATATTGGATTTTTTTGGATTTTTTTACAAATTTTAATTTTTATGAACGAAATTTTACCAAATTTAATTGAAACTATCTTCGATTTTTTGGATTTTTTTAAAATTTTTATTTTTATGAACGAAATTTTAGCAAATTTAATTTAAGCTATCTTCTATTTTTTTGGATTTTTTTACAAATATTAATTTTTATGAACGAAATTTTAGCAAATTTAATTGAAACTATCTTTGATTTTTTTGGATTTTTTTAAAATTTTTATTTTTATGAACGAAATTTTAGCAAATTTAATTGAAACTATCTTTGATTTTTTTGGATTTTCTTAAAATTTTAAGTTTTATGAACTAAATTTTAGCAAATTTAATTTAAGCTATCTTCGATTTTTTTGGATTTTTTTACAAATATTAATTATTATGGACCTCATTTTAGCAAATTTAATTGAAACTATCTTCAATTTTTTTTAATTTTTTTACAAATTTTAATTTTAATGAACGATATTTTAGCAAACTTAATTGAAACTATCTTCAATTTTTTTGGATTTTTATACAAATTTTAATTTTTATGAACGAAATGTTAGCAAACTTAATTGAAACTATCTTCGATTTTTTTGGATTTTCTTTAAATTTTTAAGTTTTATGAACTAAATGTTAGCAAATTTAATTTAAGCAATCTTCGATTTTTTTGGATTTTTTTACAAATTTTAATTTTTATGAACGAAATTTTAGCAAACTTAATTGAAACTATCTTCGATTTTTTGGATTTTTTTAAAATTTGTATTTTTATGAACGAAATTTCAGAAAATTTAATTGAAACTATCTTCGATTTTTTTGGATTTTTTTACAAATTTTAATTTTTAAGAACGAAATTTTAGCAAATTTAATTGAAACTATATTCGATTTTTTTGGATTTTTTTACAAATTGTAATTTTTATGAACGAAATTTTAGCAAATTTAATTGAAACTATCTTCGATTTTTTGGATTTTTTTAAAATTTTTATTTTTATGAATGAAATTTTAGCAAATTTAATTGAAACTATCTTCGATTTTTTTGGATTTTTTTAAAATTTTTATTTTTATGAACGAAATTTTAGCAAATTTAATTGAAACTATCTTTGATTTTTTTGGATTTTTTTAAAATTTTTATTTTTATGAACGAAATTTTAGCAAATTTAATTGAAACTATCTTTGATTTTTTTGGATTTTCTTAAAATTTTTAATTTTTATGAACTAAATTTTAGCAAATTTAATTTAAGCTATTTTCTATTTTTTTGGATTTTCTTTAAATTTTTAAGTTTTATGAACTAAATTTTAGCAAATTTAATTTAAGCTATCTTCGATTTTTTTGGATTTTTTACAAATTTTAATTTTTATGAACGAAATTTTAGCAAATTTAATTGAAACTATCTTCGATTTTTTGGATTTTTATACAAATTTTAATTTTTATGAACGAAATGTTAGCAAACTTAATTGAAACTATCTTCGATTTTTTTGGATTTTCTTTAAATTTTTAAGTTTTATGAACTAAATGTTAGCAAATTTAATTTAAGCAATCTTCGATTTTTTTTGGATTTTTTTACAAATTTTAATTTTTATGAACGAAATTTTAGCAAACTTAATTGAAACTATCTTCGATTTTTTGGATTTTTTTAAAATTTGTATTTTTATGAACGAAATTTCAGAAAATTTAATTGAAACTATCTTCGATTTTTTTTGGATTTTTTTACAAATTTTAATTTTTAAGAACGAAATTTTAGCAAATTTAATTGAAACTATATTCGATTTTTTTGGATTTTTTTACAATTGTAATTTTTATGAACGAAATTTTAGCAAATTTAATTGAAACTATCTTCGATTTTTTGGATTTTTTTAAAATTTTTATTTTTTATGAATGAAATTTTAGCAAATTTAATTGAAACTATCTTCGATTTTTTTTGGATTTTTTTAAAATTTTTATTTTTATGAACGAAATTTTAGCAAATTTAATTGAAACTATCTTTGATTTTTTTGGATTTTCTTAAAATTTTTAATTTTTATGAACTAAATTTTAGCAAATTTAATTTAAGCTATCTTCTATTTTTTTGGATTTTTTTACAAATATTAATTTTTATGTACGACATTTTAGCAAATATAATTGAAACTATCTTCGTTTTTTTGGATTTTTATACAAATTTTAATTTTTATGAACGAAATGTTAGCAAACTTAATTGAAACTATCTTCGATTTTTTTGGATTTTCTTTAAATTTTTAAGTTTTATGAACTAAATTTTAGCAAATTTAATTTAAGCTATCTTCGATTTTTTTGGATTTTTTACAAATTTTAATTTTTATGAACGAAATTTTAGCAAATTTAATTGAAACTATCTTCGATTTTTTGGATTTTTTTAAAATTTTTATTTTTATGAACGAAATTTTAGCAAATTTAATTGATACTATCTTCGATTTTTTTGGATTTTTTTACAAATTTTAATTTTTAAGAACGACATTTTAGCAAATTTAATTGAAACTATATTCGATTTTTTTGGATTTTTTTACAAATTGTAATTTTTATGAACGAAATTTTAGCAAATTTAATTGAAACTATCTTCGATTTTTTGGATTTTTTAAAAATTTTTATTTTTATGAATGAAATTTTAGCAAATTTAACTGAAACTATCTTCGATTTTTTTGGATTTTTTTAAATTTTTATTTTTATGAACGAAATTTTAGCAAATTTAATTGAAACTGTCTTTGATTTTTTTGGATTTTCTTAAAATTTTTAATTTTTATGAACTAAATTTTAGCAAATTTAATTTAAGCTATCTTCTATTTTTTTGGATTTTTTTTACAAATATTAATTTTTATGAACGAAATTTTAGCAAATTTAATTGAAACTATCTTCGATTTTTTTGGATTTTTTTAAAATTTTAATTTTTATGAACGAAATTTTAGCAAATTTAATTGAAACTATCTTTGATTTTTTTGGATTTTCTGAAATTTTTAAGTTTTATGAACTAAATTTTAGCAAATTTAATTTTAGCTATCTTCTATTTTTTTGGATTTTTTTACAATTATTAATTTTTATGTACGAAATTTTAGCAAATATAATTGAAACTATCTTCAATTTTTTTGGATTTTTATACAAATTTTAATTTTTAAGAACGAAATTTTAGCAAATTTAATTGAAACTATCTTTGATTTTTTTGGATTTTTTTAAAATTTTTATTTTTATGAACGAAATTTTAGCAAATTTAATTGAAACTATCTTTGATTTTTTTGGATTTTCTTAAAATTTTAAGTTTTATGAACTAAATTTTAGCAAATTTAATTTAAGCTATCTTCTATTTTTTTTTATTTTTTTACAAATATTAATTTTTATGTACGACATTTTAGCAAATATAATTGAAACTATCTTCGATTTTTTTGGATTTTTATACAAATTTTTATTTTTATGAACGAAATTTTAGCAAATTTAATTGAAACTATCTTCGATTATTTTGGATTTTTTTACCAATTTTAATTTTTATGAACGAAATTTTAGCAAATATAATTGAAACTATCTTCGATTTTTTTGGATTTTTATACAAATTTTAATTTTTATGAACGAAATTTTAGCATATTTAATTTTAGCTATCTTCTATTTTTTTGGATTTTTTTACAATTATTAATTTTTATGTACGACATTTTAGCAAATATAATTGAAACTATCTTCGATTTTTTTTTGGTTTTTATACAAATTTTAATTTTTAAGAACGAAATTTTAGCAAATTTAATTGAAACTATCTTTGATTTTTTTGGATTTTTTTAAAATTTTTATTTTTATGAACGAAATTTTAGCAAATTTAATTGAAACTATCTTTGATTTTTTTGGATTTTCTTAAAATTTTAAGTTTTATGAACTAAATTTTAGCAAATTTAATTTAAGCTATCTTCTATTTTTTTGGATTTTTTTTCAAATATTAATTTTTATGTACGACATTTTAGCAAATATAATTGAAACTATCTTCGATTTTTTTGGATTTTTATACAAATTTTAATTTTTATGAACGAAATTTTAGCAAACTTAATTGAAACTATCTTCGATTTTTTTGGATTTTTATACAAATTTTAATTTTTAAGAACGAAATTTTAGCAAATTTAATTGAAACTATCTTTGATTTTTTTGGATTTTTTTAAAATTTTTATTTTTATGAACGAAATTTTAGCAAATTTAATTGAAACTATCTTTGATTTTTTTGGATTTTCTTAAAATTTTAAGTTTTATGAACTAAATTTTAGCAAATTTAATTTAAGCTATCTTCTATTTTTTTGGATTTTTTTACAAATATTAATTTTTATGTACGACATTTTAGCAAATATAATTGAAACTATCTTCGATGTTTTTGGATTTTTATACAAATTTTTATTTTTATGAACGAAATTTTAGCAAATTTAATTGAAACTATCTTCGATTATTTTGGATTTTTTACAAATTTTAATTTTTATGAACGAAATTTTAGCAAATATAATTGAAACTATCTTCGATTTTTTTGGATTTTTATACAAATTTTAATTTTTATGAACGAAATTTTAGCAAATTTAATTGAAACTATCTTCGATTTTTTGGATTTTTTTAAAATTTTTATTTTTATGAACGAAATTTTAGCAAATTTAATTGATACTATCTTTGATTTTTTTGGATTTTCTTAAAATTTTAAGTTTTATGAACTAAATTTTAGCAAATTTAATTTAAGCTATCTTCGATTTTTTTGGATTTTTTACTAATTTTAATTTTTATGAACGAAATGTTAGCAAACTTAATTGAAACTATCTTCGATTTTTTTGGATTTTCTTTAAATTTTTAAGTTTTATGAACTAAATTTTAGCAAATTTAATTTAAGCTATCTTCGATTTTTTTGGATTTTTTACAAATTTTAATTTTTATGAACGAAATTTTAGCAAATTTAATTGAAACTATCTTCGATTTTTTGGATTTTTTTAAAATTTTTATTTTTATGAACGAAATTTTAGCAAATTTAATTGATACTATCTTCGATTTTTTTGGATTTTTTTACAAATTTTAATTTTTAAGAACGACATTTTAGCAAATTTAATTGAAACTATATTCGATTTTTTTGGATTTTTTTACAAATTGTAATTTTTATGAACGAAATTTTAGCAAATTTAATTGAAACTATCTTCGATTTTTTGGATTTTTTAAAAATTTTTATTTTTATGAATGAAATTTTAGCAAATTTAACTGAAACTATCTTCGATTTTTTTGGATTTTTTTAAAATTTTTATTTTTATGAACGAAATTTTAGCAAATTTAATTGAAACTATCTTTGATTTTTTTGGATTTTCTTAAAATTTTTAATTTTTATGAACTAAATTTTAGCAAATTTAATTTAAGCTATCTTCTATTTTTTTTGGATTTTTTTACAAATATTAATTTTTATGAACGAAATTTTAGCAAATTTAATTGAAACTATCTTCGATTTTTTTGGATTTTTTTAAAATTTTAATTTTTATGAACGAAATTTTAGCAAATTTAATTGAAACTATCTTTGATTTTTTTGGATTTTCTGAAATTTTTAAGTTTTATGAACTAAATTTTAGCAAATTTAATTTTAGCTATCTTCTATTTTTTTGGATTTTTTTACAATTATTAATTTTTATGTACGAAATTTTAGCAAATATAATTGAAACTATCTTCGATTTTTTTGGATTTTTATACAAATTTTAATTTTTAAGAACGAAATTTTAGCAAATTTAATTGAAACTATCTTTGATTTTTTTGGATTTTTTTAAAATTTTTATTTTTATGAACGAAATTTTAGCAAATTTAATTGAAACTATCTTTGATTTTTTTGGATTTTCTTAAAATTTTAAGTTTTATGAACTAAATTTTAGCAAATTTAATTTAAGCTATCTTCTATTTTTTTGGATTTTTTTACAAATATTAATTTTTATGTACGACATTTTAGCAAATATAATTGAAACTATCTTCGATTTTTTTGGATTTTTATACAAATTTTAATTTTTATGAACGAAATTTTAGCATATTTAATTTTAGCTATCTTCTATTTTTTTGGATTTTTTTACAATTATTAATTTTTATGTACGACATTTTAGCAAATATAATTGAAACTATCTTCGATTTTTTTTGGTTTTTATACAAATTTTAATTTTTAAGAACGAAATTTTAGCAAATTTAATTGAAACTATCTTTGATTTTTTTGGATTTTTTTAAAATTTTTATTTTTATGAACGAAATTTTAGCAAATTTAATTGAAACTATCTTTGATTTTTTTGGATTTTCTTAAAATTTTAAGTTTTATGAACTAAATTTTAGCAAATTTAATTTAAGCTATCTTCTATTTTTTTGGATTTTTTTTCAAATATTAATTTTTATGTACGACATTTTAGCAAATATAATTGAAACTATCTTCGATTTTTTTGGATTTTTATACAAATTTTAATTTTTATGAACGAAATTTTAGCAAACTTAATTGAAACTATCTTCGATTTTTTTGGATTTTTATACAAATTTTAATTTTTAAGAACGAAATTTTAGCAAATTTAATTGAAACTATCTTTGATTTTTTTGGATTCTTTTAAAATTTTTATTTTTATGAACGAAATTTTAGCAAATTTAATTGAAACTATCTTTGATTTTTTTGGATTTTCTTAAAATTTTAAGTTTTATGAACTAAATTTTAGCAAATTTAATTTAAGCTATCTTCTTTTTTTTTGGATTTTTTTACAAATATTAATTTTTATGTACGGCATTTTAGCAAATATAATTGAAACTATCTTCGATGTTTTTGGATTTTTATACAAATTTTTATTTTTATGAACGAAATTTTAGCAAATTTAATTGAAACTATCTTCGATTATTTTGGATTTTTTTACAAATTTTAATTTTTATGAACGAAATTTTAGCAAATATAATTGAAACTATCTTCGATTTTTTTGGATTTTTATACAAATTTTAATTTTTATGAACGAAATTTTAGCAAATTTAATTGAAACTATCTTCGATTTTTTTGGATTTTTTTAAAATTTTAATTTTTATGAACGAAATTTTAGCAAATTTAATTGAAACTATCTTTGATTTTTTTGGATTTTCTGAAAATTTTAAGTTTTATGAACTAAATTTTAGCAAATTTAATTTTAGCTATCTTCTATTTTTTTGGATTTTTTTACAATTATTAATTTTTATGTACGACATTTTAGCAAATATAATTGAAACTATCTTCGATTTTTTTTGGTTTTTATACAAATTTTAATTTTTAAGAACGAAATTTTAGCAAATTTAATTGAAACTATCTTCGATTATTTTGGATTTTTTACAAATTTTAATTTTTATGAACGAAATTTTAGCAAATATAATTGAAACTATCTTCGATGTTTTTGGATTTTTATACAAATTTTTATTTTTATGAACGAAATTTTAGCAAATTTAATTGAAACTATCTTCGATTATTTTGGATTTTTTACAAATTTTAATTTTTATGAACGAAATTTTAGCAAATATAATTGAAACTATCTTCGATTTTTTTGGATTTTTATACAAATTTTAATTTTTAAGAACGAAATTTTAGCAAATTTAATTGAAACTATCTTCGATTATTTTGGATTTTTTTACCAATTTTAATTTTTATGAACGAAATTTTAGCAAATATAATTGAAACTATCTTCGATTTTTTTGGATTTTTATACAAATTTTAATTTTTATGAACGAAATTTTAGCATATTTAATTTTAGCTATCTTCTATTTTTTTGGATTTTTTTACAATTATTAATTTTTATGTACGACATTTTAGCAAATATAATTGAAACTATCTTCGATTTTTTTTGGTTTTTATACAAATTTTAATTTTTAAGAACGAAATTTTAGCAAATTTAATTGAAACTATCTTTGATTTTTTTGGATTTTTTTAAAATTTTTATTTTTATGAACGAAATTTTAGCAAATTTAATTGAAACTATCTTTGATTTTTTTGGATTTTCTTAAAATTTTAAGTTTTATGAACTAAATTTTAGCAAATTTAATTTAAGCTATCTTCTATTTTTTTGGATTTTTTTTCAAATATTAATTTTTATGTACGACATTTTAGCAAATATAATTGAAACTATCTTCGATTTTTTTGGATTTTTATACAAATTTTAATTTTTATGAACGAAATTTTAGCAAACTTAATTGAAACTATCTTCGATTTTTTTGGATTTTTATACAAATTTTAATTTTTAAGAACGAAATTTTAGCAAATTTAATTGAAACTATCTTCGATTATTTTGGATTTTTTTACCAATTTTAATTTTTATGAACGAAATTTTAGCAAATATAATTGAAACTATCTTCGATTTTTTTGGATTTTTATACAAATTTTAATTTTTATGAACGAAATTTTAGCATATTTAATTTTAGCTATCTTCTATTTTTTTGGATTTTTTTACAATTATTAATTTTTATGTACGACATTTTAGCAAATATAATTGAAACTATCTTCGATTTTTTTTGGTTTTTATACAAATTTTAATTTTTAAGAACGAAATTTTAGCAAATTTAATTGAAACTATCTTTGATTTTTTTGGATTTTTTTAAAATTTTTATTTTTATGAACGAAATTTTAGCAAATTTAATTGAAACTATCTTTGATTTTTTTGGATTTTCTTAAAATTTTAAGTTTTATGAACTAAATTTTAGCAAATTTAATTTAAGCTATCTTCTATTTTTTTGGATTTTTTTTCAAATATTAATTTTTATGTACGACATTTTAGCAAATATAATTGAAACTATCTTCGATTTTTTTGGATTTTTATACAAATTTTAATTTTTATGAACGAAATTTTAGCAAACTTAATTGAAACTATCTTCGATTTTTTTGGATTTTTATACAAATTTTAATTTTTAAGAACGAAATTTTAGCAAATTTAATTGAAACTATCTTTGATTTTTTTGGATTTTTTTAAAATTTTTATTTTTATGAACGAAATTTTAGCAAATTTAATTGAAACTATCTTTGATTTTTTTGGATTTTCTTAAAATTTTAAGTTTTATGAACTAAATTTTAGCAAATTTAATTTAAACTATCTTCTATTTTTTTGGATTTTTTTACAAATATTAATTTTTATGTACGACATTTTAGCAAATATAATTGAAACTATCTTCGATGTTTTTGGATTTTTATACAAATTTTTATTTTTATGAACGAAATTTTAGCAAATTTAATTGAAACTATCTTCGATTATTTTGGATTTTTTACAAATTTTAATTTTTATGAACGAAATTTTAGCAAATATAATTGAAACTATCTTCGATTTTTTTGGATTTTTATACAAATTTTAATTTTTATGAACGAAATTTTAGCAAATTTAATTGAAACTATCTTCGATTTTTTGGATTTTTTTAAAATTTTTATTTTTATGAACGAAATTTTAGCAAATTTAATTGATACTATCTTTGATTTTTTTGGATTTTCTTAAAATTTTAAGTTTTATGAACTAAATTTTAGCAAATTTAATTTAAGCTATCTTCGATTTTTTTGGATTTTTTACAAATTTTAATTTTTATGAACGAAATGTTAGCAAACTTAATTGAAACTATCTTCGATTTTTTTGGATTTTCTTTAAATTTTTAAGTTTTATGAACTAAATTTTAGCAAATTTAATTTAAGCTATCTTCGATTTTTTTGGATTTTTTACAAATTTTAATTTTTATGAACGAAATTTTAGCAAATTTAATTGAAACTATCTTCGATTTTTTGGATTTTTTTAAAATTTTTATTTTTATGAACGAAATTTTAGCAAATTTAATTGATACTATCTTCGATTTTTTTGGATTTTTTTACAAATTTTAATTTTTAAGAACGACATTTTAGCAAATTTAATTGAAACTATATTCGATTTTTTTGGATTTTTTTACAAATTGTAATTTTTATGAACGAAATTTTAGCAAATTTAATTGAAACTATCTTCGATTTTTTGGATTTTTTAAAAATTTTTATTTTTATGAATGAAATTTTAGCAAATTTAACTGAAACTATCTTCGATTTTTTTGGATTTTTTTAAAATTTTTATTTTTATGAACGAAATTTTAGCAAATTTAATTGAAACTATCTTTGATTTTTTTGGATTTTCTTAAAATTTTTAATTTTTATGAACTAAATTTTAGCAAATTTAATTTAAGCTATCTTCTATTTTTTTTGGATTTTTTTACAAATATTAATTTTTATGAACGAAATTTTAGCAAATTTAATTGAAACTATCTTCGATTTTTTTGGATTTTTTTAAAATTTTAATTTTTATGAACGAAATTTTAGCAAATTTAATTGAAACTATCTTTGATTTTTTTGGATTTTCTGAAATTTTTAAGTTTTATGAACTAAATTTTAGCAAATTTAATTTTAGCTATCTTCTATTTTTTTGGATTTTTTTACAATTATTAATTTTTATGTACGAAATTTTAGCAAATATAATTGAAACTATCTTCGATTTTTTTGGATTTTTATACAAATTTTAATTTTTAAGAACGAAATTTTAGCAAATTTAATTGAAACTATCTTTGATTTTTTTGGATTTTTTTAAAATTTTTATTTTTATGAACGAAATTTTAGCAAATTTAATTGAAACTATCTTTGATTTTTTTGGATTTTCTTAAAATTTTAAGTTTTATGAACTAAATTTTAGCAAATTTAATTTAAGCTATCTTCTATTTTTTTGGATTTTTTTACAAATATTAATTTTTATGTACGACATTTTAGCAAATATAATTGAAACTATCTTCGATTTTTTTGGATTTTTATACAAATTTTAATTTTTATGAACGAAATTTTAGCATATTTAATTTTAGCTATCTTCTATTTTTTTGGATTTTTTTACAATTATTAATTTTTATGTACGACATTTTAGCAAATATAATTGAAACTATCTTCGATTTTTTTTGGTTTTTATACAAATTTTAATTTTTAAGAACGAAATTTTAGCAAATTTAATTGAAACTATCTTTGATTTTTTTGGATTTTTTTAAAATTTTTATTTTTATGAACGAAATTTTAGCAAATTTAATTGAAACTATCTTTGATTTTTTTGGATTTTCTTAAAATTTTAAGTTTTATGAACTAAATTTTAGCAAATTTAATTTAAGCAATATTCTATTTTTTTGGATTTTTTTTCAAATATTAATTTTTATGTACGACATTTTAGCAAATATAATTGAAACTATCTTCGATTTTTTTGGATTTTTATACAAATTTTAATTTTTATGAACGAAATTTTAGCAAACTTAATTGAAACTATCTTCGATTTTTTTGGATTTTTATACAAATTTTAATTTTTAAGAACGAAATTTTAGCAAATTTAATTGAAACTATCTTTGATTTTTTTGGATTCTTTTAAAATTTTTATTTTTATGAACGAAATTTTAGCAAATTTAATTGAAACTATCTTTGATTTTTTTGGATTTTCTTAAAATTTAAGTTTTATGAACTAAATTTTAGCAAATTAATTTAAGCTATCTTCTTTTTTTTTGGATTTTTTTACAAATATTAATTTTTATGTACGGCATTTTAGCAAATATAATTGAAACTATCTTCGATGTTTTTGGATTTTTATACAAATTTTTATTTTTATGAACGAAATTTTAGCAAATTTAATTGAAACTATCTTCGATTATTTTGGATTTTTTACAAATTTTAATTTTTATGAACGAAATTTTAGCAAATATAATTGAAACTATCTTCGATTTTTTTGGATTTTTATACAAATTTTAATTTTATGAACGAAATTTTAGCAAATTTAATTGAAACTATCTTCGATTTTTTTGATTTTTTTAAAATTTTAATTTTTATGAACGAAATTTTAGCAAATTTAATTGAAACTATCTTTGATTTTTTTGGATTTT
This sequence comes from Andrena marginata, assembly GCA_963932335.1. Lineage (NCBI taxonomy): Eukaryota > Metazoa > Arthropoda > Insecta > Hymenoptera > Andrenidae > Andrena > Andrena marginata. Next base: position 49,992 of record CAWVQI010000322.1, read on the forward strand.
CTGTTCTGAAAATTTTAAGTTTTATGAACTAAATTTTAGCAAATTTAATTTTAGCTATCTTCTATTTTTTTGGATTTTTTTACAATTATTAATTTTTATGTACGACATTTTAGCAAATATAATTGAAACTATCTTCGATTTTTTTTGGTTTTTATACAAATTTTAATTTTTAAGAACGAAATTTTAGCAAATTTAATTGAAACTATCTTCGATTATTTTGGATTTTTTACAAATTTTAATTTTATGAACGAAATTTTAGCAAATATAATTGAAACTATCTTCGATGTTTTTGGATTTTTATACAAATTTTTATTTTTATGAACGAAATTTTAGCAAATTTAATTGAAACTATCTTCGATTATTTTGGATTTTTTACAAATTTTAATTTTTATGAACGAAATTTTAGCAAATATAATTGAAACTATCTTCGATTTTTTTGGATTTTTATACAAATTTTAATTTTTAAGAACGAAATTTTAGCAAATTTAATTGAAACTATCTTTGATTTTTTTGGATTTTTTTAAAATTTTTATTTTTATGAACGAAATTTTAGCAAATTTAATTGAAACTATCTTTGATTTTTTTGGATTTTCTTAAAATTTTAAGTTTTATGAACTAAATTTTAGCAAATTTAATTTAAGCTATCTTCTATTTTTTTTTATTTTTTTACAAATATTAATTTTTATGTACGACATTTTAGCAAATATAATTGAAACTATCTTCGATTTTTTTGGATTTTTATACAAATTTTTATTTTTATGAACGAAATTTTAGCAAATTTAATTGAAACTATCTTCGATTATTTTGGATTTTTTTACCAATTTTAATTTTTATGAACGAAATTTTAGCAAATATAATTGAAACTATCTTTGATTTTTTTGGATTTTTTTAAAATTTTAATCTTTATGAACGAAATTTTAGCAAATTTAGTTGAAACTATCTTTGATTTTTTTGGATTTTCTGAAAATTTTAAGTTTTATGAACTAAATTTTAGCAAATTTAATTTTAGCTATCTTCTATTTTTTTGGATTTTTTTACAATTATTAATTTTTATGTACGACATTTTAGCAAATATAATTGAAACTATCTTCGATTTTTTTGGATTTTTATACAAATTTTAATTTTTAAGAACGAAATTTTAGCAAATTTAATTGAAACTATCTTTGATTTTTTTGGATTTTTTTAAAATTTTTATTTTTATGAACGAAATTTTAGCAAATTTAATTGAAACTATCTTTGATTTTTTTGGATTTTCTTAAAATTTTAAGTTTTATGAACTAAATTTTAGCAAATTTAATTTAAGCTATCTTCTATTTTTTTGGATTTTTTTACAAATATTAATTTTTATGTACGACATTTTAGCAAATATAATTGAAACTATCTTCGATTTTTTTGGATTTTTATACAAATTTTAATTTTTATGAACGAAATTTTAGCATATTTAATTTTAGCTATCTTCTATTTTTTTGGATTTTTTTACAATTATTAATTTTTATGTACGACATTTTAGCAAATATAATTGAAACTATCTTCGATTTTTTTGGTTTTTATACAAATTTTAATTTTTAAGAACGAAATTTTAGCAAATTTAATTGAAACTATCTTTGATTTTTTTGGATTTTTTTAAAATTTTTATTTTTATGAACGAAATTTTAGCAAATTTAATTGAAACTATCTTTGATTTTTTTGGATTTTCTTAAAATTTTAAGTTTTATGAACTAAATTTTAGCAAATTTAATTTAAGCTATCTTCTATTTTTTTGGATTTTTTTTCAAATATTAATTTTTATGTACGACATTTTAGCAAATATAATTGAAACTATCTTCGATTTTTTTGGATTTTTATACAAATTTTAATTTTTATGAACGAAATTTTAGCAAACTTAATTGAAACTATCTTCGATTTTTTTGGATTTTTATACAAATTTTAATTTTTAAGAACGAAATTTTAGCAAATTTAATTGAAACTATCTTTGATTTTTTTGGATTCTTTTAAAATTTTATTTTTATGAACGAAATTTTAGCAAATTTAATTGAAACTATCTTTGATTTTTTTGGATTTTCTTAAAATTTTAAGTTTTATGAACTAAATTTTAGCAAATTTAATTTAAGCTATCTTCTTTTTTTTTGGATTTTTTTACAAATATTAATTTTTATGTACGGCATTTTAGCAAATATAATTGAAACTATCTTCGATGTTTTTGGATTTTTATACAAATTTTTATTTTTATGAACGAAATTTTAGCAAATTTAATTGAAACTATCTTCGATTATTTTGGATTTTTTTACAAATTTTAATTTTTATGAACGAAATTTTAGCAAATATAATTGAAACTATCTTCGATTTTTTTGGATTTTTATACAAATTTTAATTTTTATGAACGAAATTTTAGCAAATTTAATTGAAACTATCTTCGATTTTTTTGGATTTTTTTAAAATTTTAATTTTTATGAACGAAATTTTAGCAAATTTAATTGAAACTATCTTTGATTTTTTTGGATTTTCTGAAAATTTTAAGTTTTATGAACTAAATTTTAGCAAATTTAATTTTAGCTATCTTCTATTTTTTTGGATTTTTTTACAATTATTAATTTTTATGTACGACATTTTAGCAAATATAATTGAAACTATCTTCGATTTTTTTTGGTTTTTATACAAATTTTAATTTTTAAGAACGAAATTTTAGCAAATTTAATTGAAACTATCTTCGATTATTTTGGATTTTTTACAAATTTTAATTTTTATGAACGAAATTTTAGCAAATATAATTGAAACTATCTTCGATGTTTTTGGATTTTTATACAAATTTTTATTTTTATGAACGAAATTTTAGCAAATTTAATTGAAACTATCTTCGATTATTTTGGATTTTTTACAAATTTTAATTTTTATGAACGAAATTTTAGCAAATATAATTGAAACTATCTTCGATTTTTTTGGATTTTTATACAAATTTTAATTTTTAAGAACGAAATTTTAGCAAATTTAATTGAAACTATCTTTGATTTTTTTGGATTTTTTTAAAATTTTTATTTTTATGAACGAAATTTTAGCAAATTTAATTGAAACTATCTTTGATTTTTTTGGATTTTCTTAAAATTTTAAGTTTTATGAACTAAATTTTAGCAAATTTAATTTAAGCTATCTTCTATTTTTTTTTATTTTTTTACAAATATTAATTTTTATGTACGACATTTTAGCAAATATAATTGAAACTATCTTCGATTTTTTTGGATTTTTATACAAATTTTTATTTTTATGAACGAAATTTTAGCAAATTTAATTGAAACTATCTTCGATTATTTTGGATTTTTTTACCAATTTTAATTTTTATGAACGAAATTTTAGCAAATATAATTGAAACTATCTTCGATTTTTTTGGATTTTTATACAAATTTTAATTTTTATGAACGAAATTTTAGCATATTTAATTTTAGCTATCTTCTATTTTTTTGGATTTTTTTACAATTATTAATTTTTATGTACGACATTTTAGCAAATATAATTGAAACTATCTTCGATTTTTTTTTGGTTTTTATACAAATTTTAATTTTTAAGAACGAAATTTTAGCAAATTTAATTGAAACTATCTTTGATTTTTTTGGATTTTTTTAAAATTTTTATTTTTATGAACGAAATTTTAGCAAATTTAATTGAAACTATCTTTGATTTTTTTGGATTTTCTTAAAATTTTAAGTTTTATGAACTAAATTTTAGCAAATTTAATTTAAGCTATCTTCTATTTTTTTGGATTTTTTTTCAAATATTAATTTTTATGTACGACATTTTAGCAAATATAATTGAAACTATCTTCGATTTTTTTGGATTTTTATACAAATTTTAATTTTTATGAACGAAATTTTAGCAAACTTAATTGAAACTATCTTCGATTTTTTTGGATTTTTATACAAATTTTAATTTTTAAGAACGAAATTTTAGCAAATTTAATTGAAACTATCTTTGATTTTTTTGGATTTTTTTAAAATTTTTATTTTTATGAACGAAATTTTAGCAAATTTAATTGAAACTATCTTTGATTTTTTTGGATTTTCTTAAAATTTTAAGTTTTATGAACTAAATTTTAGCAAATTTAATTTAAACTATCTTCTATTTTTTTTGGATTTTTTTACAAATATTAATTTTTATGTACGACATTTTAGCAAATATAATTGAAACTATCTTCGATGTTTTTGGATTTTTATACAAATTTTTATTTTTATGAACGAAATTTTAGCAAATTTAATTGAAACTATCTTCGATTATTTTGGATTTTTTACAAATTTTAATTTTTATGAACGAAATTTTAGCAAATATAATTGAAACTATCTTCGATTTTTTTGGATTTTTATACAAATTTTAATTTTTATGAACGAAATTTTAGCAAATTTAATTGAAACTATCTTCGATTTTTTGGATTTTTTTAAAATTTTTATTTTTATGAACGAAATTTTAGCAAATTTAATTGATACTATCTTTGATTTTTTTGGATTTTCTTAAAATTTTAAGTTTTATGAACTAAATTTTAGCAAATTTAATTTAAGCTATCTTCGATTTTTTTGGATTTTTTACAAATTTTAATTTTTATGAACGAAATGTTAGCAAACTTAATTGAAACTATCTTCGATTTTTTTGGATTTTCTTTAAATTTTTAAGTTTTATGAACTAAATTTTAGCAAATTTAATTTAAGCTATCTTCGATTTTTTTGGATTTTTTACAAATTTTAATTTTTATGAACGAAATTTTAGCAAATTTAATTGAAACTATCTTCGATTTTTTGGATTTTTTAAAATTTTTATTTTTATGAACGAAATTTTAGCAAATTTAATTGATACTATCTTCGATTTTTTTGGATTTTTTTACAAATTTTAATTTTTAAGAACGACATTTTAGCAAATTTAATTGAAACTATATTCGATTTTTTTGGATTTTTTTACAAATTGTAATTTTTATGAACGAAATTTTAGCAAATTTAATTGAAACTATCTTCGATTTTTTGGATTTTTTAAAAATTTTTATTTTTATGAATGAAATTTTAGCAAATTTAACTGAAACTATCTTCGATTTTTTTGGATTTTTTTAAAATTTTTATTTTTATGAACGAAATTTTAGCAAATTTAATTGAAACTATCTTTGATTTTTTTGGATTTTCTTAAAATTTTTAATTTTTATGAACTAAATTTTAGCAAATTTAATTTAAGCTATCTTCTATTTTTTTTGGATTTTTTTACAAATATTAATTTTTATGAACGAAATTTTAGCAAATTTAATTGAAACTATCTTCGATTTTTTTGGATTTTTTTAAAATTTTAATTTTTATGAACGAAATTTTAGCAAATTTAATTGAAACTATCTTTGATTTTTTTGGATTTTCTGAAATTTTTAAGTTTTATGAACTAAATTTTAGCAAATTTAATTTTAGCTATCTTCTATTTTTTTGGATTTTTTTACAATTATTAATTTTTATGTACGAAATTTTAGCAAATATAATTGAAACTATCTTCGATTTTTTTGGATTTTTATACAAATTTTAATTTTTAAGAACGAAATTTTAGCAAATTTAATTGAAACTATCTTTGATTTTTTTGGATTTTTTAAAATTTTTATTTTTATGAACGAAATTTTAGCAAATTTAATTGAAACTATCTTTGATTTTTTTGGATTTTCTTAAAATTTTAAGTTTTATGAACTAAATTTTAGCAAATTTAATTTAAGCTATCTTCTATTTTTTTGGATTTTTTTACAAATATTAATTTTTATGTACGACATTTTAGCAAATATAATTGAAACTATCTTCGATTTTTTGGATTTTTATACAAATTTTAATTTTTATGAACGAAATTTTAGCATATTTAATTTTAGCTATCTTCTATTTTTTTGGATTTTTTTACAATTATTAATTTTTATGTACGACATTTTAGCAAATATAATTGAAACTATCTTCGATTTTTTTTGGTTTTTATACAAATTTTAATTTTTAAGAACGAAATTTTAGCAAATTTAATTGAAACTATCTTTGATTTTTTTGGATTTTTTTAAAATTTTTATTTTTATGAACGAAATTTTAGCAAATTTAATTGAAACTATCTTTGATTTTTTTGGATTTTCTTAAAATTTTAAGTTTTATGAACTAAATTTTAGCAAATTTAATTTAAGCTATCTTCTATTTTTTTGGATTTTTTTTCAAATATTAATTTTTATGTACGACATTTTAGCAAATATAATTGAAACTATCTTCGATTTTTTTGGATTTTTATACAAATTTTAATTTTTATGAACGAAATTTTAGCAAACTTAATTGAAACTATCTTCGATTTTTTTGGATTTTTATACAAATTTTAATTTTTAAGAACGAAATTTTAGCAAATTTAATTGAAACTATCTTTGATTTTTTTGGATTCTTTTAAAATTTTTATTTTTATGAACGAAATTTTAGCAAATTTAATTGAAACTATCTTTGATTTTTTTGGATTTTCTTAAAATTTTAAGTTTTATGAACTAAATTTTAGCAAATTTAATTTAAGCTATCTTCTTTTTTTTTGGATTTTTTTACAAATATTAATTTTTATGTACGGCATTTTAGCAAATATAATTGAAACTATCTTCGATGTTTTTGGATTTTTATACAAATTTTTATTTTTATGAACGAAATTTTAGCAAATTTAATTGAAACTATCTTCGATTATTTTGGATTTTTTTACAAATTTTAATTTTTATGAACGAAATTTTAGCAAATATAATTGAAACTATCTTCGATTTTTTTGGATTTTTATACAAATTTTAATTTTTATGAACGAAATTTTAGCAAATTTAATTGAAACTATCTTCGATTTTTTTGGATTTTTTAAAATTTTAATTTTTATGAACGAAATTTTAGCAAATTTAATTGAAACTATCTTTGATTTTTTTGGATTTTCTGAAAATTTTAAGTTTTATGAACTAAATTTTAGCAAATTTAATTTTAGCTATCTTCTATTTTTTTGGATTTTTTTACAATTATTAATTTTTATGTACGACATTTTAGCAAATATAATTGAAACTATCTTCGATTTTTTTTGGTTTTTATACAAATTTTAATTTTTAAGAACGAAATTTTAGCAAATTTAATTGAAACTATCTTTGATTTTTTTGGATTTTTTTAAAATTTTTATTTTTATGAACGAAATTTTAGCAAATTTAATTGAAACTATCTTTGATTTTTTTGGATTTTCTTAAAATTTTAAGTTTTATGAACTAAATTTTAGCAAATTTAATTTAAGCTATCTTCTATTTTTTTGGATTTTTTTACAAATATTAATTTTTATGTACGACATTTTAGCAAATATAATTGAAACTATCTTCGATTTTGTTGGATTTTTATACAAATTTTAATTTTTATGAACGAAATTTTAGCAAACTTAATTGAAACTATCTTCGATTTTTTTGGATTTTCTTTAAATTTTTAAGTTTTATGAACTAAATTTTAGCAAATATAATTGAAACTATCTTCGATTTTTTTGGATTTTTATACAAATTTTAATTTTTATGAACGAAATTTTAGCAAATTTAATTGATACTATCTTCGATTTTTTGGATTTTTTTAAAATTTTTATTTTTATGAACGAAATTTTAGCAAATTTAATTGAAACTATCTTTGATTTTTTTGGATTTTCTTAAAATTTTAAGTTTTATGAACAGAATTTTAGCAAATTTAATTTAAGCTATCTTCTATTTTTTTGGATTTTTTAACAAATATTAATTTTTATGTACGACATTTTAGCAAATATAATTGAAACTATCTTCGTTTTTTTGGATTTTTATACAAATT
>CAWVQI010000323.1:0-38101 GCA_963932335.1 Andrena marginata
TTTAGCAAATTTAATTGAAACTATCTTCGATTTTTTTGAATTTTTTACAATTTTAATTTTTATGAACGAAATTTTAGCAAATTCAATTGAAACTATCTTCGATTTTTTTGGATTTTTTTAAATATTTTAATTTTTATGAACGAAATTTTAGCAAATTTATTGAAACTATCTTCGATTTTTTTGAAATTTTTTAAAAATTTTAATTTTTATGAACAAAATTTTAGCAAATTTAATCGGAACTATCTTCGATTTTTTTAGATTTTTTACAAATTTTAATTTTATGATCGAAATTTTAGCAAATTCAATTGAAACTATCTTCAATTTTTGTGGATTTTTTTACAAATTTTTAATTTTTATGAACGAAATTTTAGCAAATTCAATTGAAACTATCTTCGATTTTTTTGGATTTTTTAAAAATTTTAATTTTTTATGAACGAAATTTTAGCAAATTCAATTGAAACAATCTTCGATTTTTTTACAAATTTTAATTTTTATGAACGAAATTTTAGCAAATTCAATTGAAACTATCTTCGATTTTTTTGGATTTTTTCAAAAATTTTAATTTTTATGAACGAAATTTTAGCAAATTTAATTGAAACTATCTTCGATTTTTTTGGATTTTTTTACAAATTTTAATTTTTATGAACGAAATTTTAGCAAATTTAATCGGAACTATCTTCGATTTTTTTGGATTTTTTACAAATTTTAATTTTTATGATCGAAATTTTAGCAAATTCAATTGAAACTATCTTCGATTTTTGTATATTTTTTAAAAAATTTTAATTTTTATGAACGAAATTTTAGCAAATTTAATTTAAACTATCTTCGATTTTTTTGGATTTTTTACATATTTTAATTTTTATGAACGAAATTTTAGCAAATTTAATTGAAACTATCTTCGATTTTTTTGGATTTTTTTACAAATTTTAATTTTTATGAACGAAATTTTAGCAAATTTAATTGAAACTATCTTCGATTTTTTTGGATTTTTTTACAAATTTTAATTTTTATGAACGAAATTTTAGCAAATTCAATTAAAACTATCTTCGATTTTTTTGGATTTTTTTAAATATTTTAATTTTTATGAACGAAATTTTAGCAAATTTAATTTAAACTATCTTCGATTTTTTTGGATTTTTTACATATTTTAATTTTTATGAACGAAATTTTAGCAAATTCAATTGAAACTATCTTCGATTTTTTTGGATTTTTTCAAAAATTTTAATTTTTATGATCGAAATTTTAGCAAATTCAATTAAAACTATCTTCGATTTTTTTGGATTTTTTTAAATATTTTAATTTTTATGAACGAAATTTTAGCAAATTTAATTGAAACTATCTTCGATTTTTTTGAATTTTTTTACAAATTTTAATTTTTATGAACGAAATTTTAGCAAATTCAATTGAAACTATCTTCGATTTTTTTGGATTTTTTCAAAAATTTTAATTTTTATGATCGAAATTTAAGCAAATTTAATTGAAACTATCTTCGATTTTTTTGGATTTTTTTACAAATTTTAATTTTTATGAACGAAATTTTAGCAAATTTAATCGGAATTATCTTCGATTTTTTTGGATTTTTTACAAATTTTAATTTTTATGTTCGAAATTTAAGCAAATTCAATTGAAACTATCTTCGATTTTTGTATATTTTTTAAAAAATTTTATTTTTTATGAACGAAATTTTAGCAAATTTAATTGAAACTATCTTCGATTTTTTTGGATTTTTTACATATTTTAATTTTTATGAACGAAATTTTAGCAAATTTAATTGAAACTATCTTCGATTTTTTTGGATTTTTTTACAAATTTTAATTTTTATGAACGAAATTTTAGCAAATTCAATTAAAACTATCTTCGATTTTTTGGATTTTTTTAAATATTTTAATTTTTATGAACGAAATTTTAGCAAATTTAATTGAAACTATCTTCGATTTTTTTGAATTTTTTTACAAATTTTAATTTTTATGAACGAAATTTTAGCAAATTCAATTGAAACTATCTTTGATTTTTTTGGATTTTTTTAAATATTTTAATTTTTATGAACGAAATTTTAGCAAATTTAATTGAAACTATCTTCGATTTTTTTGAAATTTTTTACAAATTTTAATTTTTATGAACAAAATTTTAGCAAATTTAATCGGAACTATCTTCGATTTTTTTAGATTTTTTACAAATTTTAATTTTTATGATCGAAATTTTAGCAAATTCAATTGAAACTATCTTCAATTTTTGTGAATTTTTTTACAAATTTTAATTTTTATGAACGAAATTTTAGCAAATTCAATTGAAACTATCTTCGATTTTTTTGGATTTTTTAAAAATTTTAATTTTTATGAACGAAATTTTAGCAAATTCAATTGAAACAATCTTTGATTTTTTTACAAATTTTAATTTTTATGAACGAAATTTTAGCAAATTCAATTGAAACTATCTTCGATTTTTTTGGATTTTTTCAAAAATTTTAATTTTTATGAACGAAATTTTAGCAAATTTAATTGAAACTATCTTCGATTTTTTTGGATTTTTTACAAATTTTAATTTTTATGAACGAAATTTTAGCAAATTTAATCGGAACTATCTTCGATTTTTTTGGATTTTTTACAAATTTTAATTTTTATGATCGAAATTTTAGCAAATTCAATTGAAACTATCTTCGATTTTTGTATATTTTTTAAAAAATTTTAATTTTTATGAACGAAATTTTAGCAAATTTAATTTAAACTATCTTCGATTTTTTTGGATTTTTTACATATTTTAATTTTTATGAACGAAATTTTAGCAAATTTAATTGAAACTATCTTCGATTTTTTTGGATTTTTTTACAAATTTTAATTTTTATGAACGAAATTTTAGCAAATTCAATTAAAACTATCTTCGATTTTTTTGGATTTTTTTAAATATTTTAATTTTTATGAACGAAATTTTAGCAAATTTAATTGAAACTATCTTCGATTTTTTTGAATTTTTTTACAAATTTTAATTTTTATGAACGAAATTTTAGCAAATTCAATTGAAACTATCTTCGATTTTTTTGGATTTTTTTAAATATTTTAATTTTTATGAACGAAATCTTAGCAAATTTAATTGAAACTATCTTCGATTTTTTTGAAATTTTTTACAAATTTTAATTTTTATGAACGAAATTTTAGCAAATTTAATCGGAACTATCTTCGATTTTTTTAGATTTTTTACAAATTTTAATTTTTATGATCGAAATTTTAGCAAATTCAATTGAAACTATCTTCAATTTTTGTGGATTTTTTTACAAATTTGAATTTTTATGAACGAAATTTTAGCAAATTCAATTGAAACTATCTTCGATTTTTTTGGATTTTTTAAAAATTTTAATTTTTATGAACGAAATTTTAGCAAATTCAATTGAAACAATCTTCGATTTTTTTACAAATTTGAATTTTTATGAACGAAATTTTAGCAAATTCAATTGAAACTATCTTCGATTTTTTTGGATTTTTTCAAAAATTTTAATTTTTATGAACGAAATTTTAGCAAATTTAATTGAAACTATCTTCGATTTTTTTGGATTTTTTTACAAATTTTAATTTTTATGAACGAAATTTTAGCAAATTTAATCGGAACTATCTTCGATTTTTTTGGATTTTTTACAAATTTTAATTTTTATGATCGAAATTTTAGCAAATTCAATTGAAACTATCTTCGATTTTTGTATATTTTTTAAAAAATTTTAATTTTTATGAACGAAATTTTAGCAAATTTAATTTAAACTATCTTCGATTTTTTTGGATTTTTTACATATTTTAATTTTTATGAACGAAATTTTAGCAAATTTAATTGAAACTATCTTCGATTTTTTTGAATTTTTTTACAAATTTTAATTTTTATGAACGAAATTTTAGCAAATTCAATTAAAACTATCTTCGATTTTTTTGGATTTTTTACAAATTTTAATTTTTATGATCGAAAATTTAGCAAATTTAATCGGAACTATCTTCGATTTTTTTGGATTTTTTACAAATTTTAATTTTTAAGATCGAAAATTTAGCAAATTCAATTGAAACTATCTTCGATTTTTGTATATTTTTTTAAAAATTTTGATTTTTATGAACGAAATTTTAGCAAATTTAATTGAAACTATCTTCGATTTTTTTTGGATTTTTTACGTATTTTAATTTTTATGAACGAAATTTTAGCAAATTTAATTGAAACTATCTTCGATTTTTTTGAATTTTTCACAAATTTTAATTTTTAAGATCGAAAATTTAGCAAATTCAATTGAAACTATCTTCGATTTTTGTATATTTTTTTAAAAATTTTGATTTTTATGAACGAAATTTTAGCAAATTTAATTGAAACTATCTTCGATTTTTTTTGGATTTTTTACGTATTTTAATTTTTATGAACGAAATTTTAGCAAATTTAATTGAAACTATCTTCGATTTTTTTGAATTTTTCACAAATTTTAATTTTTATGAACGAAAGTTTAGCAAATTCAATTGAAACTATCTTCGATTTTTTTACAAATTTTAATTTTTATGAACGAAATTTTAGCAAATTTAATCGGAACTATCTTCGATTTTTTTAGAGTTTTTACAAATTTTAATTTTTATGATCGAAATTTTAGCAAATTCAATTGAAACTATCTTCAATTTTTGTGGATTTTTTTACAAATTTTAATTTTTATGAACGAAATTTTAGCAAATTCAATTGAAACTATCTTCGATTTTTTTGGATTTTTTAAAAATTTTAATTTTTATGAACGAAATTTTAGCAAATTCAATTGAAACTATCTTCGATTTTTTTGGATTTTTTTACAAATTTTAATTTTTATGAAAGAAATTTTAGCAAATTCAATTGAAACTATCTTCGATTTTTTTGGATTTTTTCAAAAATTTTAATTTTTATGATCGAAATTTTAGCAAATTTAATTGAAACTATCTTCGATTTTTTTGGATTTTTTTACAAATTTTAATTTTTATGAACGAAATTTTAGCAAATTTAATCGGAACTATCTTCGATTTTTTTGGATTTTTTACAAATTTTAATTTTTATGATCGAAATTTTAGCAAATTCAATTGAAACTATCTTCGATTTTTGTATATTTTTTAAAAAATTTTAATTTTTATGAACGAAATTTTAGCAAATTTAATGGAAACTATCTTCGATTTTTTTGGATTTTTTACATATTTTAATTTTTATGAACGAAATTTTAGCAAATTTAATTGAAACTATCTTCGATTTTTTTTGATTTTTTTACAAATTTTAATTTTTATGAACGAAATTTTAGCAAATTCAATTAAAACTATCTTCGATTTTTTTGGATTTTTTTAAATATTTTAATTTTTATGAACGAAATTTTAGCAAATTTAATTGAAACTATCTTCGATTTTTTTGGATTTTTTTAAATATTTTAATTTTTATGAACGAAATCTTAGCAAATTTAATTGAAACTATCTTCGATTTTTTTGAAATTTTTTACAAATTTTAATTTTTATGAACGAAATTTTAGCAAATTTAATCGGAACTATCTTCGATTTTTTTAGATTATTTACAAATTTTAATTTTTATGAACGAAATTTTAGCAAATTTAATCGGAACTATCTTCGATTTTTTTGGATTTTTTACAAATTTTAATTTTTATGATCGAAATTTTAGCAAATTCAATTGAAACTATCTTCGATTTTTGTATATTTTTTAAAAAATTTTAATTTTTATGAACGAAATTTTATCAAATTTTATTTAAACTATCTTCGATTTTTTTGGATTTTTTACATATTTTAATTTTTATGAACGAAATTTTAGCAAATTTAATTGAAACTATCTTCGATTTTTTTGGATTTTTTTACAAATTTTAATTTTTATGAACGAAATTTTAGCAAATTCAATTAAAACTATCTTCAATTTTTGTGGATTTTTTTAAAAATTTTAATTTTTATGAACGAAATTTTAGCAAATTCAATTGAAACTATCTTCGATTTTTTTGGATTTTTTAAAAATTTTAATTTTTATGAACGAAATTTTAGCAAATTCAATTGAAACTATCTTCGATTTTTTTGGATTTTTTTAAATATTTTAATTTTTATGAACGAAATTTTAGCAAATTTAATTGAAACTATCTTCGATTTTTTTGAAATTTTTTACAAATTTTAATTTTTATGAACGAAATTTTAGCAAATTTAATTGAAACTATCTTCGATTTTTTTGGATTTTTTACAAATTTTAATTTTTATGAACGAAATTTTAGCAAATTTTATTGAACCTATCTTCGATTGTTTTGGATTTTTTTATAAATTTTAATTTTTATGAACGAAATTTTAGCAAATTCAATTGAAACTATCTTCGATTTTTTTGGATTTTTTTAAATATTTTAATTTTTATGAACGAAATTTTAGCAAATTCAATTTAGACTATCTTTAATTTTTGTGGATTTTTTTACAAATTTTAATTTTTATGAACGAAATTTTAGCAAATTCAATTGAAACTATCTTCGATTTTTTTGGATTTTTTAAAAATTTTAATTTTTATGAACGAAATTTTAGCAAATTCAATTGAAACAATCTTCGATTTTTTTGGATTTTTTTAAAAATTTTAATTTTAAGAACGAAATTTTAGCAAATTCAATTGAAACTATCTTCGATTTTTTGGATTTTTTTTCAAATTTTATTTTTTATGCACGAAATTTTAGCAAATTTAATTGAAACTATCCTCGATTTTTTTGGATTTTTTTACAAATTTTAATTTTTATGTACGAAATTTTAGCAAATTTAATTGAAACTATCTTCGATTTTTTTGGATTTTTTTACAAATTTTAATTTTTATGAACGAAATTTTAGCAAATTTAATCGGAACTATCTTCGATTTTTTTGGATTTTTTACAAATTTTAATTTTTATGATCGAAAATTTAGCAAATTTAATCGGAACTATCTTCGATTTTTTTGGATTTTTTACAAATTTTAATTTTTATGATCGAAAATTTAGCAAATTCAATTGAAACTATCTTCGATTTTTGTATATTTTTTTAAAAATTTTGATTTTTATGAACGAAATTTTAGCAAATTTAATTGAAACTATCTTCGATTTTTTTGGATTTTTTACATATTTTAATTTTTATGAACGAAATTTTAGCAAATTTAATTGAAACTATCTTCGATTTTTTTGAATTTTTCACAAATTTTAATTTTTATGAACGAAATTTTAGCAAATTCAATTGAAACAATCTTCGATTTTTTTGGATTTTTTTAAAAATTTTAATTTTAAGAACGAAATTTTAGCAAATTCAATTGAAACTATCTTCGATTTTTTGGATTTTTTTTCAAATTTTATTTTTTATGCACGAAATTTTAGCAAATTTAATTGAAACTATCCTCGATTTTTTTGGATTTTTTTACAAATTTTAATTTTTATGTACGAAATTTTAGCAAATTTAATTGAAACTATCTTCGATTTTTTTGGATTTTTTTACAAATTTTAATTTTTATGAACGAAATTTTAGCAAATTTAATCGGAACTATCTTCGATTTTTTTGGATTTTTTACAAATTTTAATTTTTATGATCGAAAATTTAGCAAATTTAATCGGAACTATCTTCAATTTTTGTGGATTTTTTTACAAATTTTAATTTTTATGAACGAAATTTTAGCAAATTCAATTGAAACTATCTTCGATTTTTTTGGATTTTTTTTCAAATTTTATTTTTTATGCACGAAATTTTAGCAAATTTAATTGAAACTATCCTCGATTTTTTTGGATTTTTTTACAAATTTTAATTTTTATGAACGAAATTTTAGCAAATTTAATCGGAACTATCTTCGATTTTTTTAGAGTTTTTACAAATTTTAATTTTTATGATCGAAATTTTAGCAAATTCAATTGAAACTATCTTCAATTTTTGTGGATTTTTTTAAAAATTTTAATTTTTATGAACGAAATTTTAGCAAATTCAATTGAAACTATCTTCGATTTTTTTGGATTTTTTAAAAATTTTAATTTTTATGCACGAAATTTTAGCAAATTCAATTGAAACTATCTTCGATTTTTTTGGATTTTTTTAAATATTTTAATTTTTATGAACGAAATTTTAGCAAATTTAATTGAAACTATCTTCGATTTTTTTGAAATTTTTTACAAATTTTAATTTTTATGAACGAAATTTTAGCAAATTTAATTGAAACTATCTTCGATTTTTTTGGATTTTTTACAAATTTTAATTTTTATGAACGAAATTTTAGCAAATTTAATTGAAACTATCTTCGATTTTTTTGAAATTTTTTACAAATTTTAATTTTTATGAACGCAATTTTAGCAAATTTAATTGAAACTATCTTCTATTTTTTTGGATTTTTTCAAAAATTTTAATTTTTATGATCGAAATTTTAGCAAATTTAATTGAAACTATCTTCGATTTTTTTGGATTTTTTTACAAATTTTAATTTTTATTGAACGAAATTTTAGCAAATTTAATCGGAACTATCTTCGATTTTTTTGGATTTTTTACAAATTTTAATTTTTATGATCGAAATTTTAGCAAATTCAATTGAAACTATCTTCGATTTTTGTATATTTTTTAAAAAATTTTAATTTTTATGAACGAAATTTTAGCAAATTTAATTGAAACTATCTTCGATTTTTTTTTATTTTTTACATATTTTAATTTTTATGAACGAAATTTTAGCAAATTTAATTGAAACTATCTTCGATTTTTTTGGATTTTTTTACAAATTTTAATTTTTATGAACGAAATTTTAGCAAATTCAATTAAAACTATCTTCGATTTTTTTGGATTTTTTTAAATATTTTAATTTTTATGAACGAAATTTTAGCAAATTTAATTGAAACTATCTTCGATTTTTTTGGATTTTTTTAAATATTTTAATTTTTATGAACGAAATCTTAGCAAATTTAATTGAAACTATCTTCGATTTTTTTGAAATTTTTTACAAATTTTAATTTTTATGAACGAAATTTTAGCAAATTTAATCGGAACTATCTTCGATTTTTTTAGATTATTTACAAATTTTAATTTTTATGAACGAAATTTTAGCAAATTTAATCGGAACTATCTTCGATTTTTTTGGATTTTTTACAAATTTTAATTTTTATGATCGAAATTTTAGCAAATTCAATTGAAACTATCTTCGATTTTTGTATATTTTTTAAAAAATTTTAATTTTTATGAACGAAATTTTATCAAATTTTATTTAAACTATCTTCGATTTTTTTGGATTTTTTACATATTTTAATTTTTATGAACGAAATTTTAACAAATTTAATTGAAACTATCTTCGATTTTTTTGGATTTTTTTACAAATTTTAATTTTTATGAACGAAATTTTAGCAAATTCAATTAAAACTATCTTCAATTTTTGTGGATTTTTTTAAAATTTTAATTTTTATGAACGAAATTTTAGCAAATTCAATTTAAACTATCTTCGATTTTTTTGGATTTTTTAAAAATTTTAATTTTTATGAACGAAATTTTAGCAAATTCAATTGAAACTATCTTCGATTTTTTTGGATTTTTTTAAATATTTTAATTTTTATGAACGAAATTTTAGCAAATTTAATTGAAACTATCTTCGATTTTTTTGAAATTTTTTACAAATTTTAATTTTTATGAACGAAATTTTAGCAAATTTAATTGAAACTATCTTCGATTTTTTTGGATTTTTTACAAATTTTAATTTTTATGAACGAAATTTTAGCAAATTTTATTGAACCTATCTTCGATTGTTTTGGATTTTTTTATAAATTTTAATTTTTATGAACGAAATTTTAGCAAATTCAATTGAAACTATCTTCGATTTTTTTGGATTTTTTTAAATATTTTAATTTTTATGAACGAAATTTTAGCAAATTTAATTGAAACTATCTTAGATTTTTTTGAAATTTTTTACAAATTTTAAATTTTATGTACGAAATTTTAGCAAATTTGATCGGAACTATCTTCGATTTTTTTGGATTTTTTACAAATTTTAATTTTTATGATCGAAATTTTAGCAAATTCAATTGAAACTATCTTCGATTTTTGTATATTTTTTAAAAAATTTTAATTTTTATGAACGAAATTTTAGCAAATTTAATTTAAACTATCTTCGATTTTTTTGGATTTTTTACATATTTTAATTTTTATGAACGAAATTTTAGCAAATTTAATTGAAACTATCTTCGATTTTTTTGGATTTTTTTACAAATTTTAATTTTTATGAACGAAATTTTAGCAAATTCAATTAAAACTATCTTCGATTTTTTTGGATTTTTTTAAATATTTTAATTTTTATGAACGAAATTTTAGCAAATTTAATTGAAACTATCTTCGATTTTTTTGAATTTTTTTACAAATTTTAATTTTTATGAACGAAATTTTAGCAAATTCAATTGAAACTATCTTCGATTTTTTTGGATTTTTTTAAATATTTTAATTTTTATGAACGAAATCTTAGCAAATTTAATTGAAACTATCTTCGATTTTTTTGAAATTTTTTACAAATTTTAATTTTTATGAACGAAATTTTAGCAAATTTAATCGGAACTATCTTCGATTTTTTTAGATTTTTTACAAATTTTAATTTTTATGATCGAAATTTTAGCAAATTCAATTGAAACTATCTTCAATTTTTGTGGATTTTTTTACAAATTTTAATTTTTATGAACGAAATTTTAGCAAATTCAATTGAAACTATCTTCGATTTTTTTGGATTTTTTAAAAATTTTAATTTTTATGAACGAAATTTTAGCAAATTCAATTGAAACAATCTTCGATTTTTTTACAAATTTGAATTTTTATGAACGAAATTTTAGCAAATTCAATTGAAACTATCTTCGATTTTTTTGGATTTTTTCAAAAATTTTAATTTTTATGAACGAAATTTTAGCAAATTTAATTGAAACTATCTTCGATTTTTTTGGATTTTTTTACAAATTTTAATTTTTATGAACGAAATTTTAGCAAATTTAATCGGAACTATCTTCGATTTTTTTGGATTTTTTACAAATTTTAATTTTTATGATCGAAATTTTAGCAAATTCAATTGAAACTATCTTCGATTTTTGTATATTTTTTAAAAAATTTTAATTTTTATGAACGAAATTTTAGCAAATTTAATTTAAACTATCTTCGATTTTTTTGGATTTTTTACATATTTTAATTTTTATGAACGAAATTTTAGCAAATTTAATTGAAACTATCTTCGATTTTTTTGGATTTTTTTACAAATTTTAATTTTTATGAACGAAATTTTAGCAAATTTAATCGGAACTATCTTCGATTTTTTTGGATTTTTTACAAATTTTAATTTTTATGTTCGAAATTTTAGCAAATTCAATTGAAACTATCTTCGATTTTTGTATATTTTTTAAAAAATTTTATTTTTTATGAACGAAATTTTAGCAAATTTAATTGAAACTATCTCCGATTTTTTTGGATTTTTTACATTTTTTAATTTTTATGAACGAAATTTTAGCAAATTTAATTGAAACTATCTTCGATTTTTTTGGATTTTTTTACAAATTTTAATTATTATGAACGAAATTTTAGCAAATTCAATTAAAACTATCTTCGATTTTTTTGGATTTTTTTAAATATTTTAATTTTTATGAACGAAATTTTAGCAAATTTAATTGAAACTATCTTCGATTTTTTTGAATTTTTTTACAAATTTTAATTTTTATGAACGAAATTTTAGCAAATTCAATTGAAACTATCTTCGATTTTTTTGGATTTTTTTAAATATTTTAATTTTTATGAACGAAATTTTAGCAAATTTAATTGAAACTATCTTCGATTTTTTTGAAATTTTTTAAAAATTTTAATTTTTATGAACAAAATTTTAGCAAATTTAATCGGAACTATCTTCGATTTTTTTAGATTTTTTACAAATTTTAATTTTTATGATCGAAATTTTAGCAAATTCAATTGAAACTATCTTCAATTTTTGTGGATTTTTTTACAAATTTTAATTTTTATGAACGAAATTTTAGCAAATTCAATTGAAACTATCTTCGATTTTTTTGGATTTTTTAAAAATTTTAATTTTTATGAACGAAATTTTAGCAAATTCAATTGAAACAATCTTCGATTTTTTTACAAATTTTAATTTTTATGAACGAAATTTTAGCAAATTCAATTGAAACTATCTTCGATTTTTTTGGATTTTTTCAAAAATTTTAATTTTTATGAACGAAATTTTAGCAAATTTAATTTAAACTATCTTCGATTTTTTTGGATTTTTTACATATTTTAATTTTTATGAACGAAATTTTAGCAAATTTAATCGGAACTATCTTCGATTTTTTTGGATTTTTTACAAATTTTAATTTTTATGATCGAAATTTTAGCAAATTCAATTGAAACTATCTTCGATTTTTGTATATTTTTTAAAAAATTTTAATTTTTATGAACGAAATTTTAGCAAATTTAATTTAAACTATCTTCGATTTTTTTGGATTTTTTACATATTTTAATTTTTATGAACGAAATTTTAGCAAATTTAATTGAAACTATCTTCGATTTTTTTGGATTTTTTTACAAATTTTAATTTTTATGAACGCAATTTTAGCAAATTCAATTAAAACTATCTTCGATTTTTTTGGATTTTTTAAAAATTTTAATTTTTATGAACGAAATTTTAGCAAATTCAATTGAAACTATCTTCGATTTTTTTGGATTTTTTTAAATATTTTAATTTTTATGAACGAAATTTTAGCAAATTTAATTGAAACTATCTTCGATTTTTTTGGATTTTTTACATATTTTAATTTTTATGAACGAAATTTTAGCAAATTTAATTGAAACTATCTTCGATTTTTTTGGATTTTTTTACAAATTTTAATTTTTATGAACGAAATTTTAGCAAATTCAATTAAAACTATCTTCGATTTTTTTGGATTTTTTTAAATATTTTAATTTTTATGAACGAAATTTTAGCAAATTTAATTTAAACTATCTTCGATTTTTTTGGATTTTTTACATATTTTAATTTTTATGAACGAAATTTTAGCAAATTCAATTGAAACTATCTTCGATTTTTTTGGATTTTTTCAAAAATTTTAATTTTTATGATCGAAATTTTAGCAAATTCAATTAAAACTATCTTCGATTTTTTTGGATTTTTTTAAATATTTTAATTTTTATGAACGAAATTTTAGCAAATTTAATTGAAACTATCTTCGATTTTTTTGAATTTTTTTACAAATTTTAATTTTTATGAACGAAATTTTAGCAAATTCAATTGAAACTATCTTCGATTTTTTTGGATTTTTTCAAAAATTTTAATTTTTATGATCGAAATTTAAGCAAATTTAATTGAAACTATCTTCGATTTTTTTGGATTTTTTTACAAATTTTAATTTTTATGAACGAAATTTTAGCAAATTTAATCGGAATTATCTTCGATTTTTTTGGATTTTTTACAAATTTTAATTTTTATGTTCGAAATTTAAGCAAATTCAATTGAAACTATCTTCGATTTTTGTATATTTTTTAAAAAATTTTATTTTTTATGAACGAAATTTTAGCAAATTTAATTGAAACTATCTTCGATTTTTTTGGATTTTTTACATATTTTAATTTTTATGAACGAAATTTTAGCAAATTTAATTGAAACTATCTTCGATTTTTTTGGATTTTTTTACAAATTTTAATTTTTATGAACGAAATTTTAGCAAATTCAATTAAAACTATCTTCGATTTTTTTGGATTTTTTTCAATATTTTAATTTTTATGAACGAAATTTTAGCAAATTTAATTGAAACTATCTTCGATTTTTTTGAATTTTTTTACAAATTTTAATTTTTATGAACGAAATTTTAGCAAATTCAATTGAAACTATCTTCGATTTTTTTGGATTTTTTAAAAATTTTAATTTTTATGAACGAAATTTTAGCAAATTCAATTGAAACAATCTTCGATTTTTTTACAAATTTTAATTTTTATGAACGAAATTTTAGCAAATTCAATTGAAACTATCTTCGATTTTTTTGGATTTTTTCAAAAATTTTAATTTTTATGAACGAAATTTTAGCAAATTTAATTGAAACTATCTTCGATTTTTTTGGATTTTTTTACAAATTTTAATTTTTATGAACGAAATTTTAGCAAATTTAATCGGAACTATCTTCGATTTTTTTGGATTTTTTACAAATTTTAATTTTTATGATCGAAATTTTAGCAAATTCAATTGAAACTATCTTCGATTTTTGTATATTTTTTAAAAAATTTTAATTTTTATGAACGAAATTTTAGCAAATTTAATTTAAACTATCTTCGATTTTTTTGGATTTTTTACATATTTTAATTTTTATGAACGAAATTTTAGCAAATTTAATTGAAACTATCTTCGATTTTTTTGGATTTTTTTACAAATTTTAATTTTTATGAACGAAATTTTAGCAAATTCAATTAAAACTATCTTCGATTTTTTTGGATTTTTTTAAATATTTTAATTTTTATGAACGAAATTTTAGCAAATTTAATTGAAACTATCTTCGATTTTTTTGAATTTTTTTACAAATTTTAATTTTTATGAACGAAATTTTAGCAAATTCAATTGAAACTATCTTCGATTTTTTTGGATTTTTTTAAATATTTTAATTTTTATGAACGAAATCTTAGCAAATTTAATTGAAACTATCTTCGATTTTTTTGAAATTTTTTACAAATTTTAATTTTTATGAACGAAATTTTAGCAAATTTAATCGGAACTATCTTCGATTTTTTTAGATTTTTTACAAATTTTAATTTTTATGATCGAAATTTTAGCAAATTCAATTGAAACTATCTTCAATTTTTGTGGATTTTTTTACAAATTTTAATTTTTATGAACGAAATTTTAGCAAATTCAATTGAAACTATCTTCGATTTTTTTGGATTTTTTAAAAATTTTAATTTTTATGAACGAAATTTTAGCAAATTCAATTGAAACAATCTTCGATTTTTTTACAAATTTGAATTTTTATGAACGAAATTTTAGCAAATTCAATTGAAACTATCTTCGATTTTTTTGGATTTTTTCAAAAATTTTAATTTTTATGAACGAAATTTTAGCAAATTTAATTGAAACTATCTTCGATTTTTTTGGATTTTTTTACAAATTTTAATTTTTATGAACGAAATTTTAGCAAATTTAATCGGAACTATCTTCGATTTTTTTGGATTTTTTACAAATTTTAATTTTTATGATCGAAATTTTAGCAAATTCAATTGAAACTATCTTCGATTTTTGTATATTTTTTAAAAAATTTTAATTTTTATGAACGAAATTTTAGCAAATTTAATTTAAACTATCTTCGATTTTTTTGGATTTTTTACATATTTTAATTTTTATGAACGAAATTTTAGCAAATTTAATTGAAACTATCTTCGATTTTTTTGGATTTTTTTACAAATTTTAATTTTTATGAACGAAATTTTAGCAAATTTAATCGGAACTATCTTCGATTTTTTTGGATTTTTTACAAATTTTAATTTTTATGTTCGAAATTTTAGCAAATTCAATTGAAACTATCTTCGATTTTTGTATATTTTTTAAAAAATTTTATTTTTTATGAACGAAATTTTAGCAAATTTAATTGAAACTATCTCCGATTTTTTTGGATTTTTTACATTTTTTAATTTTTATGAACGAAATTTTAGCAAATTTAATTGAAACTATCTTCGATTTTTTTGGATTTTTTTACAAATTTTAATTATTATGAACGAAATTTTAGCAAATTCAATTAAAACTATCTTCGATTTTTTTGGATTTTTTTAAATATTTTAATTTTTATGAACGAAATTTTAGCAAATTTAATTGAAACTATCTTCGATTTTTTTGAATTTTTTTACAAATTTTAATTTTTATGAACGAAATTTTAGCAAATTCAATTGAAACTATCTTCGATTTTTTTGGATTTTTTTAAATATTTTAATTTTTATGAACGAAATTTTAGCAAATTTAATTGAAACTATCTTCGATTTTTTTGAAATTTTTTAAAAATTTTAATTTTTATGAACAAAATTTTAGCAAATTTAATCGGAACTATCTTCGATTTTTTTAGATTTTTTACAAATTTTAATTTTTATGATCGAAATTTTAGCAAATTCAATTGAAACTATCTTCAATTTTTGTGGATTTTTTTACAAATTTTAATTTTTATGAACGAAATTTTAGCAAATTCAATTGAAACTATCTTCGATTTTTTTGGATTTTTTAAAAATTTTAATTTTTATGAACGAAATTTTAGCAAATTCAATTGAAACAATCTTCGATTTTTTTACAAATTTTAATTTTTATGAACGAAATTTTAGCAAATTCAATTGAAACTATCTTCGATTTTTTTGGATTTTTTCAAAAATTTTAATTTTTATGAACGAAATTTTAGCAAATTTAATTGAAACTATCTTCGATTTTTTTGGATTTTTTTACAAATTTTAATTTTTATGAACGAAATTTTAGCAAATTTAATCGGAACTATCTTCGATTTTTTTGGATTTTTTACAAATTTTAATTTTTATGATCGAAATTTTAGCAAATTCAATTGAAACTATCTTCGATTTTTGTATATTTTTTAAAAAATTTTAATTTTTATGAACGAAATTTTAGCAAATTTAATTTAAACTATCTTCGATTTTTTTGGATTTTTTACATATTTTAATTTTTATGAACGAAATTTTAGCAAATTTAATTGAAACTATCTTCGATTTTTTTGGATTTTTTTACAAATTTTAATTTTTATGAACGCAATTTTAGCAAATTCAATTAAAACTATCTTCGATTTTTTTGGATTTTTTAAAAATTTTAATTTTTATGAACGAAATTTTAGCAAATTCAATTGAAACTATCTTCGATTTTTTTGGATTTTTTTAAATATTTTAATTTTTATGAACGAAATTTTAGCAAATTTAATTGAAACTATCTTCGATTTTTTTGGATTTTTTACATATTTTAATTTTTATGAACGAAATTTTAGCAAATTTAATTGAAACTATCTTCGATTTTTTTGGATTTTTTTACAAATTTTAATTTTTATGAACGAAATTTTAGCAAATTCAATTAAAACTATCTTCGATTTTTTTGGATTTTTTTAAATATTTTAATTTTTATGAACGAAATTTTAGCAAATTTAATTTAAACTATCTTCGATTTTTTTGGATTTTTTACATATTTTAATTTTTATGAACGAAATTTTAGCAAATTCAATTGAAACTATCTTCGATTTTTTTGGATTTTTTCAAAAATTTTAATTTTTATGATCGAAATTTTAGCAAATTCAATTAAAACTATCTTCGATTTTTTTGGATTTTTTTAAATATTTTAATTTTTATGAACGAAATTTTAGCAAATTTAATTGAAACTATCTTCGATTTTTTTGAATTTTTTTACAAATTTTAATTTTTATGAACGAAATTTTAGCAAATTCAATTGAAACTATCTTCGATTTTTTTGGATTTTTTCAAAAATTTTAATTTTTATGATCGAAATTTAAGCAAATTTAATTGAAACTATCTTCGATTTTTTTGGATTTTTTTACAAATTTTAATTTTTATGAACGAAATTTTAGCAAATTTAATCGGAATTATCTTCGATTTTTTTGGATTTTTTACAAATTTTAATTTTTATGTTCGAAATTTAAGCAAATTCAATTGAAACTATCTTCGATTTTTGTATATTTTTTAAAAAATTTTATTTTTTATGAACGAAATTTTAGCAAATTTAATTGAAACTATCTTCGATTTTTTTGGATTTTTTACATATTTTAATTTTTATGAACGAAATTTTAGCAAATTTAATTGAAACTATCTTCGATTTTTTTGGATTTTTTTACAAATTTTAATTTTTATGAACGAAATTTTAGCAAATTCAATTAAAACTATCTTCGATTTTTTTGGATTTTTTTAAATATTTTAATTTTTATGAACGAAATTTTAGCAAATTTAATTGAAACTATCTTCGATTTTTTTGAATTTTTTTACAAATTTTAATTTTTATGAACGAAATTTTAGCAAATTCAATTGAAACTATCTTTGATTTTTTTGGATTTTTTTAAATATTTTAATTTTTATGAACGAAATTTTAGCAAATTTAATTGAAACTATCTTCGATTTTTTTGAAATTTTTTACAAATTTTAATTTTTATGAACAAAATTTTAGCAAATTTAATCGGAACTATCTTCGATTTTTTTAGATTTTTTACAAATTTTAATTTTTATGATCGAAATTTTAGCAAATTCAATTGAAACTATCTTCAATTTTTGTGAATTTTTTTACAAATTTTAATTTTTATGAACGAAATTTTAGCAAATTCAATTGAAACTATCTTCGATTTTTTTGGATTTTTTAAAAATTTTAATTTTTATGAACGAAATTTTAGCAAATTCAATTGAAACAATCTTTGATTTTTTTACAAATTTTAATTTTTATGAACGAAATTTTAGCAAATTCAATTGAAACTATCTTCGATTTTTTTGGATTTTTTCAAAAATTTTAATTTTTATGAACGAAATTTTAGCAAATTTAATTGAAACTATCTTCGATTTTTTTGGATTTTTTACAAATTTTAATTTTTATGAACGAAATTTTAGCAAATTTAATCGGAACTATCTTCGATTTTTTTGGATTTTTTACAAATTTTAATTTTTATGATCGAAATTTTAGCAAATTCAATTGAAACTATCTTCGATTTTTGTATATTTTTTAAAAAATTTTAATTTTTATGAACGAAATTTTAGCAAATTTAATTTAAACTATCTTCGATTTTTTTGGATTTTTTACATATTTTAATTTTTATGAACGAAATTTTAGCAAATTTAATTGAAACTATCTTCGATTTTTTTGGATTTTTTTACAAATTTTAATTTTATGAACGAAATTTTAGCAAATTCAATTAAAACTATCTTCGATTTTTTTGGATTTTTTTAAATATTTTAATTTTTATGAACGAAATTTTAGCAAATTTAATTGAAACTATCTTCGATTTTTTTGAATTTTTTTACAAATTTTAATTTTTATGAACGAAATTTTAGCAAATTCAATTGAAACTATCTTCGATTTTTTTGGATTTTTTTAAATATTTTAATTTTTATGAACGAAATCTTAGCAAATTTAATTGAAACTATCTTCGATTTTTTTGAAATTTTTTACAAATTTTAATTTTTATGAACGAAATTTTAGCAAATTTAATCGGAACTATCTTCGATTTTTTTAGATTTTTTACAAATTTTAATTTTTATGATCGAAATTTTAGCAAATTCAATTGAAACTATCTTCAATTTTTGTGGATTTTTTTACAAATTTGAATTTTTATGAACGAAATTTTAGCAAATTCAATTGAAACTATTCTTCGATTTTTTTGGATTTTTTAAAAATTTTAATTTTTATGAACGAAATTTTAGCAAATTCAATTGAAACAATCTTCGATTTTTTTACAAATTTGAATTTTTATGAACGAAATTTTAGCAAATTCAATTGAAACTATCTTCGATTTTTTTGGATTTTTTCAAAAATTTTAATTTTTATGAACGAAATTTTAGCAAATTTAATTGAAACTATCTTCGATTTTTTTGGATTTTTTTACAAATTTTAATTTTTATGAACGAAATTTTAGCAAATTTAATCGGAACTATCTTCGATTTTTTTGGATTTTTTACAAATTTTAATTTTTATGATCGAAATTTTAGCAAATTCAATTGAAACTATCTTCGATTTTTGTATATTTTTTAAAAAATTTTAATTTTTATGAACGAAATTTTAGCAAATTTAATTTAAACTATCTTCGATTTTTTTGGATTTTTTACATATTTTAATTTTTATGAACGAAATTTTAGCAAATTTAATTGAAACTATCTTCGATTTTTTTGAATTTTTTTACAAATTTTAATTTTTATGAACGAAATTTTAGCAAATTCAATTAAAACTATCTTCGATTTTTTTGGATTTTTTACAAATTTTAATTTTTATGATCGAAAATTTAGCAAATTTAATCGGAACTATCTTCGATTTTTTTGGATTTTTTACAAATTTTAATTTTTAAGATCGAAAATTTAGCAAATTCAATTGAAACTATCTTCGATTTTTGTATATTTTTTTAAAAATTTTGATTTTTATGAACGAAATTTTAGCAAATTTAATTGAAACTATCTTCGATTTTTTTTGGATTTTTTACGTATTTTAATTTTTATGAACGAAATTTTAGCAAATTTAATTGAAACTATCTTCGATTTTTTTGAATTTTTCACAAATTTTAATTTTTAAGATCGAAAATTTAGCAAATTCAATTGAAACTATCTTCGATTTTTGTATATTTTTTTAAAAATTTTGATTTTTATGAACGAAATTTTAGCAAATTTAATTGAAACTATCTTCGATTTTTTTTGGATTTTTTACGTATTTTAATTTTTATGAACGAAATTTTAGCAAATTTAATTGAAACTATCTTCGATTTTTTTGAATTTTTCACAAATTTTAATTTTTATGAACGAAAGTTTAGCAAATTCAATTGAAACTATCTTCGATTTTTTTACAAATTTTAATTTTTATGAACGAAATTTTAGCAAATTTAATCGGAACTATCTTCGATTTTTTTAGAGTTTTTACAAATTTTAATTTTTATGATCGAAATTTTAGCAAATTCAATTGAAACTATCTTCAATTTTTGTGGATTTTTTTACAAATTTTAATTTTTATGAACGAAATTTTAGCAAATTCAATTGAAACTATCTTCGATTTTTTTGGATTTTTTAAAAATTTTAATTTTTATGAACGAAATTTTAGCAAATTCAATTGAAACTATCTTCGATTTTTTTGGATTTTTTTACAAATTTTAATTTTTATGAAAGAAATTTTAGCAAATTCAATTGAAACTATCTTCGATTTTTTTGGATTTTTTCAAAAATTTTAATTTTTATGATCGAAATTTTAGCAAATTTAATTGAAACTATCTTCGATTTTTTTGGATTTTTTTACAAATTTTAATTTTTATGAACGAAATTTTAGCAAATTTAATCGGAACTATCTTCGATTTTTTTGGATTTTTTACAAATTTTAATTTTTATGATCGAAATTTTAGCAAATTCAATTGAAACTATCTTCGATTTTTGTATATTTTTTAAAAAATTTTAATTTTTATGAACGAAATTTTAGCAAATTTAATGGAAACTATCTTCGATTTTTTTGGATTTTTTACATATTTTAATTTTTATGAACGAAATTTTAGCAAATTTAATTGAAACTATCTTCGATTTTTTTTGATTTTTTTACAAATTTTAATTTTTATGAACGAAATTTTAGCAAATTCAATTAAAACTATCTTCGATTTTTTTGGATTTTTTTAAATATTTTAATTTTTATGAACGAAATTTTAGCAAATTTAATTGAAACTATCTTCGATTTTTTTGGATTTTTTTAAATATTTTAATTTTTATGAACGAAATCTTAGCAAATTTAATTGAAACTATCTTCGATTTTTTTGAAATTTTTTACAAATTTTAATTTTTATGAACGAAATTTTAGCAAATTTAATCGGAACTATCTTCGATTTTTTTAGATTATTTACAAATTTTAATTTTTATGAACGAAATTTTAGCAAATTTAATCGGAACTATCTTCGATTTTTTTGGATTTTTTACAAATTTTAATTTTTATGATCGAAATTTTAGCAAATTCAATTGAAACTATCTTCGATTTTTGTATATTTTTTAAAAAATTTTAATTTTTATGAACGAAATTTTATCAAATTTTATTTAAACTATCTTCGATTTTTTTGGATTTTTTACATATTTTAATTTTTATGAACGAAATTTTAGCAAATTTAATTGAAACTATCTTCGATTTTTTTGGATTTTTTTACAAATTTTAATTTTTATGAACGAAATTTTAGCAAATTCAATTAAAACTATCTTCAATTTTTGTGGATTTTTTTAAAAATTTTAATTTTTATGAACGAAATTTTAGCAAATTCAATTGAAACTATCTTCGATTTTTTTGGATTTTTTAAAAATTTTAATTTTTATGAACGAAATTTTAGCAAATTCAATTGAAACTATCTTCGATTTTTTTGGATTTTTTTAAATATTTTAATTTTTATGAACGAAATTTTAGCAAATTTAATTGAAACTATCTTCGATTTTTTTGAAATTTTTTACAAATTTTAATTTTTATGAACGAAATTTTAGCAAATTTAATTGAAACTATCTTCGATTTTTTTGGATTTTTTACAAATTTTAATTTTTATGAACGAAATTTTAGCAAATTTTATTGAACCTATCTTCGATTGTTTTGGATTTTTTTATAAATTTTAATTTTTATGAACGAAATTTTAGCAAATTCAATTGAAACTATCTTCGATTTTTTTGGATTTTTTTAAATATTTTAATTTTTATGAACGAAATTTTAGCAAATTCAATTTAGACTATCTTTAATTTTTGTGGATTTTTTTACAAATTTTAATTTTTATGAACGAAATTTTAGCAAATTCAATTGAAACTATCTTCGATTTTTTTGGATTTTTTAAAAATTTTAATTTTTATGAACGAAATTTTAGCAAATTCAATTGAAACAATCTTCGATTTTTTTGGATTTTTTTAAAAATTTTAATTTTAAGAACGAAATTTTAGCAAATTCAATTGAAACTATCTTCGATTTTTTGGATTTTTTTTCAAATTTTATTTTTTATGCACGAAATTTTAGCAAATTTAATTGAAACTATCCTCGATTTTTTTGGATTTTTTTACAAATTTTAATTTTTATGTACGAAATTTTAGCAAATTTAATTGAAACTATCTTCGATTTTTTTGGATTTTTTTACAAATTTTAATTTTTATGAACGAAATTTTAGCAAATTTAATCGGAACTATCTTCGATTTTTTTGGATTTTTTACAAATTTTAATTTTTATGATCGAAAATTTAGCAAATTTAATCGGAACTATCTTCGATTTTTTTGGATTTTTTACAAATTTTAATTTTTATGATCGAAAATTTAGCAAATTCAATTGAAACTATCTTCGATTTTTGTATATTTTTTTAAAAATTTTGATTTTTATGAACGAAATTTTAGCAAATTTAATTGAAACTATCTTCGATTTTTTTGGATTTTTTACATATTTTAATTTTTATGAACGAAATTTTAGC
Source organism: Andrena marginata (assembly GCA_963932335.1). Taxonomy (NCBI): domain Eukaryota; kingdom Metazoa; phylum Arthropoda; class Insecta; order Hymenoptera; family Andrenidae; genus Andrena; species Andrena marginata. The sequence continues at coordinate 23,081 of CAWVQI010000323.1, forward strand.
AAATTTAATTGAAACTATCTTCGATTTTTTTGAATTTTTCACAAATTTTAATTTTTATGAACGAAATTTTAGCAAATTCAATTGAAACAATCTTCGATTTTTTTGGATTTTTTTAAAAATTTTAATTTTAAGAACGAAATTTTAGCAAATTCAATTGAAACTATCTTCGATTTTTTGGATTTTTTTTCAAATTTTATTTTTTATGCACGAAATTTTAGCAAATTTAATTGAAACTATCCTCGATTTTTTTGGATTTTTTTACAAATTTTAATTTTTATGTACGAAATTTTAGCAAATTTAATTGAAACTATCTTCGATTTTTTTGGATTTTTTTACAAATTTTAATTTTTATGAACGAAATTTTAGCAAATTTAATCGGAACTATCTTCGATTTTTTTGGATTTTTTACAAATTTTAATTTTTATGATCGAAAATTTAGCAAATTTAATCGGAACTATCTTCAATTTTTGTGGATTTTTTTACAAATTTTAATTTTTATGAACGAAATTTTAGCAAATTCAATTGAAACTATCTTCGATTTTTTTGGATTTTTTTTCAAATTTTATTTTTTATGCACGAAATTTTAGCAAATTTAATTGAAACTATCCTCGATTTTTTTGGATTTTTTTACAAATTTTAATTTTTATGAACGAAATTTTAGCAAATTTAATCGGAACTATCTTCGATTTTTTTAGAGTTTTTACAAATTTTAATTTTTATGATCGAAATTTTAGCAAATTCAATTGAAACTATCTTCAATTTTTGTGGATTTTTTTAAAAATTTTAATTTTTATGAACGAAATTTTAGCAAATTCAATTGAAACTATCTTCGATTTTTTTGGATTTTTTAAAAATTTTAATTTTTATGCACGAAATTTTAGCAAATTCAATTGAAACTATCTTCGATTTTTTTGGATTTTTTTAAATATTTTAATTTTTATGAACGAAATTTTAGCAAATTTAATTGAAACTATTTTCGATTTTTTTGAAATTTTTTACAAATTTTAATTTTTATGAACGAAATTTTAGCAAATTTAATTGAAACTATCTTCGATTTTTTTGGATTTTTTACAAATTTTAATTTTTATGAACGAAATTTTAGCAAATTTAATTGAAACTATCTTCGATTTTTTTGAAATTTTTTACAAATTTTAATTTTTATGAACGCAATTTTAGCAAATTTAATTGAAACTATCTTCTATTTTTTTGGATTTTTTCAAAAATTTTAATTTTTATGATCGAAATTTTAGCAAATTTAATTGAAACTATCTTCGATTTTTTTGGATTTTTTTACAAATTTTAATTTTTTATGAACGAAATTTTAGCAAATTTAATCGGAACTATCTTCGATTTTTTTGGATTTTTTACAAATTTTAATTTTTATGATCGAAATTTTAGCAAATTCAATTGAAACTATCTTCGATTTTTGTATATTTTTTAAAAAATTTTAATTTTTATGAACGAAATTTTAGCAAATTTAATTGAAACTATCTTCGATTTTTTTTGATTTTTTACATATTTTAATTTTTATGAACGAAATTTTAGCAAATTTAATTGAAACTATCTTCGATTTTTTTGGATTTTTTTACAAATTTTAATTTTTATGAACGAAATTTTAGCAAATTCAATTAAAACTATCTTCGATTTTTTTGGATTTTTTTAAATATTTTAATTTTTATGAACGAAATTTTAGCAAATTTAATTGAAACTATCTTCGATTTTTTTGGATTTTTTTAAATATTTTAATTTTTATGAACGAAATCTTAGCAAATTTAATTGAAACTATCTTCGATTTTTTTGAAATTTTTTACAAATTTTAATTTTTATGAACGAAATTTTAGCAAATTTAATCGGAACTATCTTCGATTTTTTTAGATTATTTACAAATTTTAATTTTTATGAACGAAATTTTAGAAAATTTAATCGGAACTATCTTCGATTTTTTTGGATTTTTTACAAATTTTAATTTTTATGATCGAAATTTTAGCAAATTCAATTGAAACTATCTTCGATTTTTGTATATTTTTTAAAAAATTTTAATTTTTATGAACGAAATTTTATCAAATTTTATTTAAACTATCTTCGATTTTTTTGGATTTTTTACATATTTTAATTTTTATGAACGAAATTTTAACAAATTTAATTGAAACTATCTTCGATTTTTTTGGATTTTTTTACAAATTTTAATTTTTATGAACGAAATTTTAGCAAATTCAATTAAAACTATCTTCAATTTTTGTGGATTTTTTTAAAAATTTTAATTTTTATGAACGAAATTTTAGCAAATTCAATTTAAACTATCTTCGATTTTTTTGGATTTTTTAAAAATTTTAATTTTTATGAACGAAATTTTAGCAAATTCAATTGAAACTATCTTCGATTTTTTTGGATTTTTTTAAATATTTTAATTTTTATGAACGAAATTTTAGCAAATTTAATTGAAACTATCTTCGATTTTTTTGAAATTTTTTACAAATTTTAATTTTTATGAACGAAATTTTAGCAAATTTAATTGAAACTATCTTCGATTTTTTTGGATTTTTTACAAATTTTAATTTTTATGAACGAAATTTTAGCAAATTTTATTGAACCTATCTTCGATTGTTTTGGATTTTTTTATAAATTTTAATTTTTATGAACGAAATTTTAGCAAATTCAATTGAAACTATCTTCGATTTTTTTGGATTTTTTTAAATATTTTAATTTTTATGAACGAAATTTTAGCAAATTTAATTGAAACTATCTTAGATTTTTTTGAAATTTTTTACAAATTTTAAATTTTATGTACGAAATTTTAGCAAATTTGATCGGAACTATCTTCGATTTTTTTGGATTTTTTACAAATTTTAATTTTTATGATCGAAATTTTAGCAAATTCAATTGAAACTATCTTCGATTTTTGTATATTTTTTAAAAAATTTTAATTTTTATGAACGAAATTTTAGCAAATTTAATTTAAACTATCTTCGATTTTTTTGGATTTTTTACATATTTTAATTTTTATGAACGAAATTTTAGCAAATTTAATTGAAACTATCTTCGATTTTTTTGGATTTTTTTACAAATTTTAATTTTTATGAACGAAATTTTAGCAAATTCAATTAAAACTATCTTCGATTTTTTTGGATTTTTTTAAATATTTTAATTTTTATGAACGAAATTTTAGCAAATTTAATTGAAACTATCTTCGATTTTTTTGAATTTTTTTACAAATTTTAATTTTTATGAACGAAATTTTAGCAAATTCAATTGAAACTATCTTCGATTTTTTTTGGATTTTTATAATATTTTAATTTTTATGAACGAAATCTTAGCAAATTTAATTGAAACTATCTTAGATTTTTTTGAAATTTTTTACAAATTTTAATTTTTATGAACGAAATTTTAGCAAATTTGATCGGAACTATCTTCGATTTTTTTGGATTTTTTACAAATTTTAATTTTTATGATCGAAATTTTAGCAAATTCAATTGAAACTATCTTCGATTTTTGTATATTTTTTAAAAAATTTTAATTTTCATGAACGAAATTTTAGCAAATTTAATTTAAACTATCTTCGATTTTTTTGGATTTTTTACATATTTTAATTTTTATGAACGAAATTTTAGCAAATTTAATTGAAACTATCTTCGATTTTTTTGGATTTTTTTACAAATTTTAATTTTTATGAACGAAATTTTAGCAAATTTAATTGAAACTATCTTAGATTTTTTTGAAATTTTTTACAAATTTTAATTTTTATGAACGAAATTTTAGCAAATTTGATCGGAACTATCTTCGATTTTTTTGGATTTTTTACAAATTTTAATTTTTATGATCGAAATTTTAGCAAATTCAATTGAAACTATCTTCGATTTTTGTATATTTTTTAAAAAATTTTAATTTTCATGAACGAAATTTTAGCAAATTTAATTTAAACTATCTTCGATTTTTTTGGATTTTTTACATATTTTAATTTTTATGAACGAAATTTTAGCAAATTTAATTGAAACTATCTTCGATTTTTTTGGATTTTTTTACAAATTTTAATTTTTATGAACGAAATTTTAACAAATTCAATTAAAACTATCTTCGATTTTTTTGGATTTTTTTAAATATTTTAATTTTTATGAACGAAATTTTAGCAAATTTAATTGAAACTATCTTCGATTTTTTTGAATTTTTTTACAAATTTTAATTTTTATGAACGAAATTTTAGCAAATTCTATTGAAACTATCTTCGATTTTTTTTGGATTTTTTTAAATATTTTAATTTTTATGAACGAAATCTTAGCAAATTTAATTGAAACTATCTTCGATTTTTTTTAAATTTTTTACAAATTTTAATTTTTATGAACGAAATTTTAGCAAATTTAATCGGAACTATCTTCGATTTTTTTAGATTATTTACAAATTTTAATTTTTATGATCGAAATTTTAGCAAATTCAATTTAAACTATCTTTAATTTTTGTGGATTTTTTTACAAATTTTAATTTTTATGAACGAAATTTTAGCAAATTCAATTGAAACTATCTTCGATTTTTTTGGATTTTTTAAAAATTTTAATTTTTATGAACGAAATTTTAGCAAATTCAATTGAAACAATCTTCGATTTTTTTGGATTTTTTTAAAAATTTTAATTTTAAGAACGAAATTTTAGCAAATTCAATTGAAACTATCTTCGATTTTTTGGATTTTTTTTCAAATTTTATTTTTTATGCACGAAATTTTAGCAAATTTAATTGAAACTATCCTCGATTTTTTTGGATTTTTTTACAAATTTTAATTTTTATGTACGAAATTTTAGCAAATTTAATTGAAACTATCTTCGATTTTTTTGGATTTTTTTACAAATTTTAATTTTTATGAACGAAATTTTAGCAAATTTAATCGGAACTATCTTCGATTTTTTTGGATTTTTTACAAATTTTAATTTTTATGATCGAAAATTTAGCAAATTTAATCGGAACTATCTTCGATTTTTTTGGATTTTTTACAAATTTTAATTTTTATGATCGAAAATTTAGCAAATTCAATTGAAACTATCTTCGATTTTTGTATATTTTTTTAAAAATTTTGATTTTTATGAACGAAATTTTAGCAAATTTAATTGAAACTATCTTCGATTTTTTTGGATTTTTTACAAATTTTAATTTTTATGAACGAAATTTTAGCAAATTTAATTGAAACTATCTTCGATTTTTTTGAAATTTTTTACAAATTTTAATTTTTATGAACGCAATTTTAGCAAATTAAATTGAAACTATCTTCTATTTTTTTGGATTTTTTCAAAAATTTTAATTTTTATGATCGAAATTTTAGCAAATTTAATTGAAACTATCTTCGATTTTTTTGGATTTTTTTACAAATTTTAATTTTTATGAACGAAATTTTAGCAAATTTAATCGGAACTATCTTCGATTTTTTTGGATTTTTTACAAATTTTAATTTTTATGATCGAAATTTTAGCAAATTCAATTGAAACTGTCTTCGATTTTTGTATATTTTTTAAAAAATTTTAATTTTTATGAACGAAATTTTAGCAAATTTAATTGAAACTATCTTCGATTTTTTTGGATTTTTTACATATTTTAATTTTTATGAACGAAATTTTAGCAAATTTAATTGAAACTATCTTCGATTTTTTTGGATTTTTTTACAAATTTTAATTTTTATGAACGAAATTTTAGCAAATTCAATTAAAACTATCTTCGATTTTTTTGGATTTTTTTAAATATTTTAATTTTTATGAACGAAATTTTAGCAAATTTAATTGAAACTATCTTCGATTTTTTTGGATTTTTTTAAATATTTTAATTTTTATGAACGAAATCTTAGCAAATTTAATTGAAACTATCTTCGATTTTTTTGAAATTTTTTACAAATTTTAATTTTTATGAACGAAATTTTAGCAAATTTAATCGGAACTATCTTCGATTTTTTTAGATTATTTACAAATTTTAATTTTTATGAACGAAATTTTAGCAAATTTAATCGGAACTATCTTCGATTTTTTTGGATTTTTTACAAATTTTAATTTTTATGATCGAAATTTTAGCAAATTCAATTGAAACTATCTTCGATTTTTGTATATTTTTTAAAAAATTTTAATTTTTATGAACGAAATTTTATCAAATTTTATTTAAACTATCTTCGATTTTTTTGGATTTTTTACATATTTTAATTTTTATGAACGAAATTTTAGCAAATTTAATTGAAACTATCTTCGATTTTTTTGGATTTTTTTACAAATTTTAATTTTTATGAACGAAATTTTAGCAAATTCAATTAAAACTATCTTCAATTTTTGTGGATTTTTTTAAAAATTTTAATTTTTATGAACGAAATTTTAGCAAATTCAATTGAAACTATCTTCGATTTTTTTGGATTTTTTAAAAATTTTAATTTTTATGAACGAAATTTTAGCAAATTCAATTGAAACTATCTTCGATTTTTTTGGATTTTTTTAAATATTTTAATTTTTATGAACGAAATTTTAGCAAATTTAATTGAAACTATCTTCGATTTTTTTGAAATTTTTTACAAATTTTAATCTTTATGAACGAAATTTTAGCAAATTTAATTGAAACTATCTTCGATTTTTTTGGATTTTTTACAAATTTTAATTTTTATGAACGAAATTTTAGCAAATTTTATTGAACCTATCTTCGATTGTTTTGGATTTTTTTATAAATTTTAATTTTTATGAACGAAATTTTAGCAAATTCAATTGAAACTATCTTCGATTTTTTTGGATTTTTTTAAATATTTTAATTTTTATGAACGAAATTTTAGCAAATTTAATTGAAACTATCTAAGATTTTTTTGAAATTTTTTACAAATTTTAAATTCTATGTACGAAATTTTAGCAAATTTGATCGGAACTATCTTCGATTTTTTTGGATTTTTTACAAATTTTAATTTTTATGATCGAAATTTTAGCAAATTCAATTGAAACTATCTTCGATTTTTGTATATTTTTTAAAAAATTTTAATTTTTATGAACGAAATTTTAGCAAATTTAATTTAAACTATCTTCGATTTTTTTGGATTTTTTACATATTTTAATTTTTATGAACGAAATTTTAGCAAATTTAATTGAAACTATCTTCGATTTTTTTGGATTTTTTTACAAATTTTAATTTTTATGAACGAAATTTTAGCAAATTCAATTAAAACTATCTTCGATTTTTTTGGATTTTTTTAAATATTTTAATTTTTATGAACGAAATTTTAGCAAATTTAATTGAAACTATCTTCGATTTTTTTGAATTTTTTTACAAATTTTAATTTTTATGAACGATATTTTAGCAAATTCAATTGAAACTATCTTCGATTTTTTTTGGATTTTTTTAAATATTTTAATTTTTATGAACGAAATTTTAGCAAATTTAATTGAAACTATCTTCGATTTTTTTGAATTTTTTACAAATTTTAATTTTTATGAACGAAATTTTAGCAAATTCAATTGAAACTATCTTCGATTTTTTTACAAATTTTAATTTTTATGAACGAAATTTTAGCAAATTTAATCGGAACTATCTTCGATTTTTTTAGAGTTTTTACAAATTTTAATTTTTATGATCGAAATTTTAGCAAATTCAATTGAAACTATCTTAAATTTTTGTGGATTTTTTTACAAATTTTAATTTTTATGAACGAAATTTTAGCAAATTCAATTGAAACTATCTTCGATTTTTTTGGATTTTTTTTCAAATTTTATTTTTTATGCACGAAATTTTAGCAAATTTAATTGAAACTATCCTCGATTTTTTTGGATTTTTTTACAAATTTTAATTTTTATGAACGAAATTTTAGCAAATTCAATTGAAACAATCTTCGATTTTTTTGGATTTTTTTAAAAATTTTAATTTTAAGAACGAAATTTTAGCAAATTCAATTGAAACTATCTTCGATTTTTTGGATTTTTTTTCAAATTTTATTTTTTATGCACGAAATTTTAGCAAATTTAATTGAAACTATCCTCGATTTTTTTGGATTTTTTTACAAATTTTAATTTTTATGTACGAAATTTTAGCAAATTTAATTGAAACTATCTTCGATTTTTTTGGATTTTTTACAAATTTTAATTTTTATGATCGAAAATTTAGCAAATTCAATTGAAACTATCTTCGATTTTTGTATATTTTTTTAAAAATTTTGATTTTTATGAACGAAATTTTAGCAAATTTAATTGAAACCATCTTCGATTTTTTTGGATTTTTTACATATTTTAATTTTTATGAACGAAATTTTAGCAAATTTAATTGAAACTATCTTGGATTTTTTTTAATTTTTCACAAATTTTAATTTTTATGAACGAAATTTTAGCAAATTCAATTGAAACTATCTTCGATTTTTTTACAAATTTTAATTTTTATGAACGAAATTTTAGCAAATTTAATCGGAACTATCTTCGATTTTTTTGGATTTTTTTACAAATTTTAATTTTTATGAACGAAATTTTAGCAAATTTAATCGGAACTATCTTCGATTTTTTTGGATTTTTTACAAATTTTAATTTTTATGATCGAAATTTTAGCAAATTCAATTGAAACTATCTTCAATTTTTGTGGATTTTTTTACAAATTTTAATTTTTATGAACGAAATTTTAGCAAATTCAATTGAAACTATCTTCGATTTTTTTGGATTTTTTTTCAAATTTTATTTTTTATGCACGAAATTTTAGCAAATTTAATTGAAACTATCCTCGATTTTTTTGGATTTTTTTACAAATTTTAATTTTTATGAACGAAATTTTAGCAAATTTAATCGGAACTATCTTCGATTTTTTTAGAGTTTTTACAAATTTTAATTTTTATGATCGAAATTTTAGCAAATTCAATTGAAACTATCTTCAATTTTTGTGGATTTTTTTAAAAATTTTAATTTTTATGAACGAAATTTTAGCAAATTCAATTGAAACTATCTTCGATTTTTTTGGATTTTTTAAAAATTTTAATTTTTATGCACGAAATTTTAGCAAATTCAATTGAAACTATCTTCGATTTTTTTGGATTTTTTTAAATATTTTAATTTTTATGAACGAAATTTTAGCAAATTTAATTGAAACTATCTTCGATTTTTTTGAAATTTTTTACAAATTTTAATTTTTATGAACGAAATTTTAGCAAATTTAATTGAAACTATCTTCGATTTTTTTGGATTTTTTACAAATTTTAATTTTTATGAACGAAATTTTAGCAAATTTTATTGAACCTATCTTCGATTGTTTTGGATTTTTTTTATAAATTTTAATTTTTATGAACGAAATTTTAGCAAATTCAATTGAAACTATCTTCGATTTTTTTGGATTTTTTTAAATATTTTAATTTTTGTGAACGAAATTTTAGCAAATTTAATTGAAACTATCTTCGATTTTTTTGAAATTTTTTACAAATTTTAATTTTTATGAACGAAATTTTAGCAAATTTAATCGGAACTATCTTCGATTTTTTTGGATTTTTTACAAATTTTAATTTTTATGATCGAAAATTTAGCAAATTCAATTGAAACCATCTTCGATATTTGCATATTTTTAAAAAAATTTTAATAATTATGAACGAAATTTTAGCAAATTTAATTGAAACTATCTTCGATTTTTTTTGATTTTTTACAAATTTTAATTTTTATGAACGAAATTTTAGCAAATTTAATTGAAACTATCTTCGATTTTTTTGGATTTTTTTACAAATTTTAATTTTTATGAACGAAATTTTAGCAAATTCAATTGAAACTATCTTCGATTTTTTTGGATTTTTTTACAAATTTTAATTTTTATGATCGAAATTTTAGCAAATTCAATTGAAACTATCTTCGATTTTTTTGGATTTTTTCAAAAATTTTAATTTTTATGAACGATATTTTAGCAAATTTAATTGAAACTATCTTCGATTTTTTGGGATTTTTTTACAAATTTTAATTTTTATGAACGAAATTTTAGCAAATTTAATCGGAACTATCTTCGATTTTTTTGGATTTTTTACAAATTTTAATTTTTATGATCGAAAATTTAGCAAATTCAATTGAAACTATCTTCGATTTTTGTATATTTTTTAAAAAATTTTAATTTTTATGAACGAAATTTTAGCAAATTTAATTGAAACTACCTTCGATTTTTTTGGATTTTTTACATATTTTAATTTTTATGAACGAAATTTTAGCAAATTTAATTGAAACTATCTTCGATTTTTTTGAATTTTTTTACAAATTTTAATTTTTATGAACGAAATTTTAGCAAATTCAATTGAAACTATCTTCGATTTTTTTGGATTTTTTTACAAATTTTAATTTTTATGAACGAAATTTTAGCAAATTTAATCGGAACTATCTTCGATTTTTTTAGAGTTTTTACAAATTTTAATTTTTATGATCGAAATTTTAGCAAATTCAATTGAAACTATCTTCAATTTTTGTGGATTTTTTTACAAATTTTAATTTTAATGAACGAAATTTTAGCAAATTCAATTGAAACTATCTTCGATTTTTTTGGATTTTTTAAAAATTTTAATTTTTATGAACGAAATTTTAGCAAATTCAATTGAAACAATCTTCGATTTTTTTGGATTTTTTTACAAATTTGAATTTTTATGAAAGAAATTTTAGCAAATTCAATTGAAACTATCTTCGATTTTTTTGGATTTTTTTACAAATTTTAATTTTTATGAACGAAATTTTAGCAAATTTAATCGGAACTATCTTCGATTTTTTTGGATTTTTTACAAATTTTAATTTTTATGATCGAAATTTTAGCAAATTCAATTGAAACTATCTTCGATTTTTGTATATTTTTTAAAAAATTTTAATTTTTATGAACGAAATTTTAGCAAATTTAATTGAAACTATCTTCGATTTTTTTGGATTTTTTTACAAATTTTAATTTTTATGAACGAAATTTTAGCAAATTCAATTAAAACTATCTTCGATTTTTTTGAATTTTTTTAAATATTTTAATTTTTATGAACGAAATTTTAGCAAATTTAATAGAAACTATCTTCGATTTTTTTGAATTTTTTTACAAATTTTAATTTTTATGAACGAAATTTTAGCAAATTCAATTGAAACTATCTTCGATTTTTTTTGGATTTTTTTAAATATTTTAATTTTTATGAACGAAATCTTAGCAAATTTAATTGAAACTATCTTCGATTTTTTTGAAATTTTTTACAAATTTTAATTTTTATGAACGAAATTTTAGCAAATTTAATCGGAACTATCTTCGATTTTTTTAGATTATTTACAAATTTTAATTTTTATGATCGAAATTTTAGCAAATTCAATTTAAACTATCTTTAATTTTTGTGGATTTTTTTACAAATTTTAATTTTTATGAACGAAATTTTAGCAAATTCAATTGAAACTATCTTCGATTTTTTTGGATTTTTTAAAAATTTTAATTTTTATGAACGGAATTTTAGGAAATTTCAATTGAAACAATCTTCGATTTTTTTGGATTTTTTTAAAAATTTTAATTTTAAGAACGAAATTTTAGCAAATTCAATTGAAACTATCTTCGATTTTTTGGATTTTTTTTCAAATTTTATTTTTTATGCACGAAATTTTAGCAAATTTAATTGAAACTATCCACGATTTTTTTGGATTTTTTTACAAATTTTAATTTTTATGAACGAAATTTTAGCAAATTTAATTGAAACTATCTTCGATTTTTTTGGATTTTTTTACAAATTTTAATTTTTATGAACGAAATTTTACCAAATTCAATTGAAACTATCTTCGATTTTTTTGGATTTTTTTACAAATTTTAATTTTTATGAACGAAATTTTAGCAAATTCAATTGAAACTATCTTCGATTTTTTTGGATTTTTTCAAAAATTTTAATTTTTATGAACGATATTTTAGCAAATTTAATTGAAACTATCTTCGATTTTTTTGGATTTTTTTACAAATTTTAATTTTTATGAACGAAATTTTAGCAAATTTAATCGGAACTATCTTCGATTTTTTTGGATTTTTTACAAATTTTAATTTTTATGATCGAAATTTTAGCAAATTCAATTGAAACTATCTTCAATTTTTGTGGATTTTTTTACAAATTTTAATTTTTATGAACGAAATTTTAGCAAATTCAATTGAAACTATCTTCGATTTTTTTGGATTTTTTTTCAAATTTTATTTTTTATGCACGAAATTTTAGCAAATTTAATTGAAACTATCCTCGATTTTTTTGGATTTTTTTACAAATTTTAATTTTTATGAACGAAATTTTAGCAAATTTAATCGGAACTATCTTCGATTTTTTTAGAGTTTTTACAAATTTTAATTTTTATGATCGAAATTTTAGCAAATTCAATTGAAACTATCTTCAATTTTTGTGGATTTTTTTAAAAATTTTAATTTTTATGAACGAAATTTTAGCAAATTCAATTGAAACTATCTTCGATTTTTTTGGATTTTTTAAAAATTTTAATTTTTATGCACGAAATTTTAGCAAATTCAATTGAAACTATCTTCGATTTTTTTGGATTTTTTTAAATATTTTAATTTTTATGAACGAAATTTTAGCAAATTTAATTGAAACTATCTTCGATTTTTTTGAAATTTTTTACAAATTTTAATTTTTATGAACGAAATTTTAGCAAATTTAATTGAAACTATCTTCGATTTTTTTGGATTTTTTACAAATTTTAATTTTTATGAACGAAATTTTAGCAAATTCAATTGAAACTATCTTCGATTTTTTTGGATTTTTTTAAATATTTTAATTTTTGTGAACGAAATTTTAGCAAATTTAATTGAAACTATCTTCGATTTTTTTGAAATTTTTTACAAATTTTAATTTTTATGAACGAAATTTTAGCAAATTTAATCGGAACTATCTTCGATTTTTTTGGATTTTTTACAAATTTTAATTTTTATGATCGAAAATTTAGCAAATTCAATTGAAACCATCTTCGATATTTGCATATTTTTAAAAAAATTTTAATAATTATGAACGAAATTTTAGCAAATTTAATTGAAACTATCTTCGATTTTTTTTGATTTTTTACAAATTTTAATTTTTATGAACGAAATTTTAGCAAATTTAATTGAAACTATCTTCGATTTTTTTGGATTTTTTTACAAATTTTAATTTTTATGAACGAAATTTTAGCAAATTCAATTGAAACTATCTTCGATTTTTTTGGATTTTTTTACAAATTTTAATTTTTATGATCGAAATTTTAGCAAATTCAATTGAAACTATCTTCGATTTTTTTGGATTTTTTCAAAAATTTTAATTTTTATGAACGATATTTTAGCAAATTTAATTGAAACTATCTTCGATTTTTTGGGATTTTTTTACAAATTTTAATTTTTATGAACGAAATTTTAGCAAATTTAATCGGAACTATCTTCGATTTTTTTGGATTTTTTACAAATTTTAATTTTTATGATCGAAAATTTAGCAAATTCAATTGAAACTATCTTCGATTTTTGTATATTTTTTAAAAAATTTTAATTTTTATGAACGAAATTTTAGCAAATTTAATTGAAACTACCTTCGATTTTTTTGGATTTTTTACATATTTTAATTTTTATGAACGAAATTTTAGCAAATTTAATTGAAACTATCTTCGATTTTTTTGAATTTTTTTACAAATTTTAATTTTTATGAACGAAATTTTAGCAAATTCAATTGAAACTATCTTCGATTTTTTTGGATTTTTTTACAAATTTTAATTTTTATGAACGAAATTTTAGCAAATTTAATCGGAACTATCTTCGATTTTTTTAGAGTTTTTACAAATTTTAATTTTTATGATCGAAATTTTAGCAAATTCAATTGAAACTATCTTCAATTTTTGTGGATTTTTTTACAAATTTTAATTTTAATGAACGAAATTTTAGCAAATTCAATTGAAACTATCTTCGATTTTTTTGGATTTTTTAAAAATTTTAATTTTTATGAACGAAATTTTAGCAAATTCAATTGAAACAATCTTCGATTTTTTTGGATTTTTTTACAAATTTGAATTTTTATGAAAGAAATTTTAGCAAATTCAATTGAAACTATCTTCGATTTTTTTGGATTTTTTTACAAATTTTAATTTTTATGAACGAAATTTTAGCAAATTTAATCGGAACTATCTTCGATTTTTTTGGATTTTTTACAAATTTTAATTTTTATGATCGAAATTTTAGCAAATTCAATTGAAACTATCTTCGATTTTTGTATATTTTTTAAAAAATTTTAATTTTTATGAACGAAATTTTAGCAAATTTAATTGAAACTATCTTCGATTTTTTTGGATTTTTTTACAAATTTTAATTTTTATGAACGAAATTTTAGCAAATTCAATTAAAACTATCTTCGATTTTTTTGAATTTTTTTAAATATTTTAATTTTTATGAACGAAATTTTAGCAAATTTAATAGAAACTATCTTCGATTTTTTTGAATTTTTTTACAAATTTTAATTTTTATGAACGAAATTTTAGCAAATTCAATTGAAACTATCTTCGATTTTTTTTGGATTTTTTTAAATATTTTAATTTTTATGAACGAAATCTTAGCAAATTTAATTGAAACTATCTTCGATTTTTTTGAAATTTTTTACAAATTTTAATTTTTATGAACGAAATTTTAGCAAATTTAATCGGAACTATCTTCGATTTTTTTAGATTATTTACAAATTTTAATTTTTATGATCGAAATTTTAGCAAATTCAATTTAAACTATCTTTAATTTTTGTGGATTTTTTTACAAATTTTAATTTTTATGAACGAAATTTTAGCAAATTCAATTGAAACTATCTTCGATTTTTTTGGATTTTTTAAAAATTTTAATTTTTATGAACGGAATTTTAGGAAATTTCAATTGAAACAATCTTCGATTTTTTTGGATTTTTTTAAAAATTTTAATTTTAAGAACGAAATTTTAGCAAATTCAATTGAAACTATCTTCGATTTTTTGGATTTTTTTTCAAATTTTATTTTTTATGCACGAAATTTTAGCAAATTTAATTGAAACTATCCACGATTTTTTTGGATTTTTTTACAAATTTTAATTTTTATGAACGAAATTTTAGCAAATTTAATT
>CAWVQI010000324.1:7500-10000 GCA_963932335.1 Andrena marginata
GCAAACACTCTCTTGTGTGTCGACGGAACGTGGCCATAGGGTAGGGTGGGAATGGAATATATAGGGCGGCTAGGCGAGGACACTCGCAACTACGGGGAAATACATCGACCCGATCATGTTAACGAGTGGTTCCGCACAGAGCGCCGCCTCCTACATCTCATTCCATGTACACCACACACCACCCTTTGGATCTTCACGGCATCCCGAAGAACGAGTGTGTTTTGTGCCCTCGATGTATCGATTGACTTTTCTTCCTCTCACTTGTCAAAACGGACGACCCTCTTTTTAAAATCCCTGGGGCTGCGTGAACGCCAACACGATACAAATCGGCGCGCATATGCCGCGCACTCCGCCCTATCTCTCTCTCTCTCTCTCTCGCTCCCGCTCTTCGCGGTCTCTCTTTCTCAGGACAAATTTTTCATTTCAGGCGACGTCGGGAGCACGGTAAATGATCTCGGGGCGCGGGATGTGAAGGTGGCAAACTCTAAAACACCAGTGCGAGCGGAGAGGCCGCTGTGTGTGTGTGTGGTGATCCAGGGAGCGGTGCAGCACACGGGCGGTCGTTATAAAGCAACGACGCACAACGCCGTGAAAGCGGGCACGCACGCGAGTCCCTAAGCGATCATTCATCACACATTTCGCCTCTCTCTTTTTCTGGTTCTCGCACAGGAGGAGAGTACAACACACACGCTTCACGATTCTCACGCGCGAGCCGTTGGCAAACGCCGACGAACATCCCAACTTTCGCTCGTACGTCGCGTATCTGGCGTGTATATTATCATCCGTCCCGACTCCGAAACGCGTTACATCTTCGGAAACGCGAGACGGCGAGGATGCGATGATGATTATGTACGCAGAACCGACGCAAGCAGTCTTTTGTATGTGATAACGACCCTCAGCCAGGCGTGGTCCAGGAATTGTATCCGTGGACCGCAATGTGCGTTCGAAATGTCGATGTTCATGTGTCCTGCAGTTCACACGTTGACGCGCAATTAGCTGCGTTCTTCATCGACCCACGAGCCAAGTGATCCACCGTTCAGGGTAATCGTGTTATTAAATATATTCGTTATTATCTTTGTGTTCTCGGTTCGGATGAAGCCGAGGCCCGTGCGCCTCCAACCAGCGCGCGAAGGAGGTCCGGGCGTCGCCAGCGTTGACGACACGGTGTCCGATTTGTCTCCAGGACGTGAAAACACCGCCGAAGCGTACCGCGGAAATACCGCGAACACGTCCGGCGGGCCGAGCGTACATATCATTTAAAAACCTTCGAGATACACGGCCGGGTACGAGAACCGTAATAATATAAACCGTGTACTCGGGGCGGGGGGCCACACCGCACGCGGCAGCATCCTCTCACGCACGCACGCACGCTCTCTTATCGTCGGGCCGCCCCTCGAAAGCGGACGCACGGCCGGCTTCGATCGGTCCAATCTTCGGACTATCGCTATCGAAGCTTCACAGCCGGTCCCTTTTTTTCGGCTATCAGGGCGCGCGATTAAGCGAGCGATTATACTCGGGATGCACATCGACGCGATGGATGGCGGTGGCGCGAGCCGCCGCCCCCTAGGTTACCCGGATCCCCTCCGAGGAGAGTGTCAAGTCCCAGGACAATTTCGGAGTGCGCGACCAAAGACCTAGGAGAAGCGGGATGCGAGTGGAAGAAACGTCGTCGAGAGTCGGAGGAGAGGAACGTCGCGAGAAGCCGAGGCTTCGAGGGCGGCTCGTTCCTGCTCTCATTCTATTATTCTCGCGCGTTTAACTTAACCCACTCGGAGCGCTTGTTATGCGTTTTCTTTCGTCCCTGTCTTGGGTCGCGACTGACTCCTTTTTCTCGGTACGAGCTTCTAAACACACGCTCGCGCAGACACCACGCACAGACACCGGGGCGGGGGCCGGTATCGCGGTATAATAACCGGCAACGCGCCTCCGATACGAGGTGAACGCGAATCGACGAGGCGGCGGGTTACCGCAGAGGACGATCGCAACGACGGGTCTAGTTATTCCCGATCCCGTTAACGACGGCCTCTCGAAAGAACCTCGCGCTAGCGCACTCGTGATTGCGTTCGTATTATTTATCGTCCCGGTCACAAAGACGGTTGGCGGCCTCTTCTCTCTCTCCCTCCCCCCTCCCCCCCTGGTGACTGGCGGTCTGGCGGCGGTTTGGCTCTTTGCGCTTCACCGATGGCAGCGGACGGGAGCGTCGCGGTGAGAAACCAGGTTCTCCGTCTGCAGCGACCTCCGACACGTAAGCCGTGCCAACGGCGTTGCTAAAATGCTTTTCGCATTTAGCTTTTGGTATCTGTTCGTAAATGCTGTCGCATTTAGTTTTTGGTATCTGTTCGTAAATGCTTTCGCATTTAGTTTTTGGTATCTGTGTTCGTAAATGCTTTCGCATTTAGTTTTTGGTATCCGTTCTCGTAAATGCATTCGCATTTAAGTCTTTGGTATCTGTTTATATATAAAATGCATCGCATATATATATATATATATATATATATAT
>CAWVQI010000324.1:12500-15000 GCA_963932335.1 Andrena marginata
ATAAAGCGCGTATCACGCGTACCGCTGCATCCATCGGGAAGCACGGAGTACACGCGCGCTAGCATCCACCGTAGAAGCACGGACCACTACACGCTGGACAAATCGACAAAGCGCGTAACATTCACGCTGGTCATGTACGTAATAGCGCGGACAAGTGCATGCTGAGCAAACGGGAAAGCGCGAATCGTGCCATGCTGGTCATAACGAGTTGGTACGTAATGTGCGCGCTAGGCATATCGATATCTGACACCTCTATGGGTTTGTATCTACTTTCTCCCTCTTTCAAAGTTCGAACTTTCAGTTCGATACTTTATATGTACCCGACGCTAGCCTTCCTTAGCGTTTTGTTAAGTTTAAATTCGTCCATCTGCGTGGATGAAGAGTTGAATGCACGAGGTCGTACAAGCATACACAGAATTGCATATGTGTCACCAACGTCACTTATGGACGCTCACCACATAAGGGCCATTCGGACTTATAGACACCGACCCGTGGTAATGCTGTGTGGAGAAATCCAAAAACGCAACACGGTAAGAACAGTCGAGACAAATTCTCGAGGAGCGGTGACTGCTTCTCAACCGAGGTCATAGAATAGCCACGCACCCAACGCTGCTCCGACCGAGACGCTCGGACCGTCGCTCTCCCTTATAGATACCGAACGGCCGGCCGGAACGCCGGCGCCGCCGTACCTTACGCACGGCCGCTTATGGGCGCAAACCGCCGCTACAACAGACCGTTCGACCGGCACGTTGGGACTTAGCCGCGGAGAGCGTCGGATACAAGAGTAAAACGACTTAACGAATTATTATAAACATTTGCCGCGAACATTACCACGATACATACTCGATCCCAAACGACATTCAAAAATAATATCTAGGGACTTTGAAAATTTTCGGAGCGATTGGAGTTATTCGCGATTATCTCGAAAACCAGCGCGACGACCGGGGTCGAAACCTTAATATGAATTGATCGCAATGTCGCGACACGCAAGGATCAGTGGTCGTTTTCGACGATCGGACGACTCTGTGTTCGGAGGATGGTGCGGAACGACTCTGAAAGCTCGCGGTACTTTAAAAATTTTCGGAGCGATTGGAGTTATTCGCGATTATCTCGCAAACCAGCGCGACGACCGGGGTCGGAACCTTAATATGAATTGATCGCAATGTCGCGACACGCAAGGATCAGTGGTCGTTTTCGACGATCGGACGACTCTGTGTTCGGAGGATGGTGCGGAACGACTCTGAAAGCTCGCGGTACTTTAAAAATTTTCGGAGCGATTGGAGTTATTCGCGATTATCTCGCAAACCAGCGCGACGACCGGGGTCGGAACCTTAATATGAATTGATCGCAATGTCGCGACACGCAAGGATCAGTGGTCGTTTTCGACGATCGGACGACTCTGTGTTCGGGGGATGGTGCGGAAGGACGCTGAGAGCTCGCGGTACTTTAAAAATTTTCGGAGCGATTGGAGTTATTCGCGATTATCTCGCAAACCAGCGCGACGACCGGGGTCGGAACCTTAATATGAATTGATCGCAATGTCGCGACACGAAAGGATCAGTGGTCGTTTTCGACGATCGGACGACTCTGTGTTCGGAGGATGGTGCGGAAGGACGCTGAGAGCTCGCGGTACTTTAAAAATTTTCGGAGCGATTGGGGTTATTCGCGATTATCTCGCAAACCAGCGCGACGACCGGGGTCGGAACCTTAATATGAATTGATCGCAATGTCGCGACACGCAAGGATCAGTGGTCGTTTTCGACGATCGGACGACTCTGTGTTCGGAGGATGGTGCGGAAGGACGCTGAAAGCTCGCGGTACTTTAAAAATTTTCGGAGCGATTGGAGTTATTCGCGATTATCTCGCAAACCAGCGCGACGACCGGGGTCGGAACCTTAATATGAATTGATCGCAATGTCGCGACACGCAAGGATCAGTGGTCGTTTTCGACGATCGGACGACTCTGTGTTCGGAGGATGGTGCGGAAGGACGCTGAGAGCTCGCGGTACTTTAAAAATTTTCGGAGCGATTGGAGTTATTCGCGATTATCTCGCAAACCAGCGCGACGACCGGGGTCGGAACCTTAATATGAATTGATCGCAATGTCGCGACACGCAAGGATCAGTGGTCGTTTTCGACGATCGGACGACTCTGTGTTCGGAGGATGGTGCGGAACGGACGCTGAGAGCTCGCGGTACTTTAAAAATTTTCGGAGCGATTGGAGTTATTCGCGATTATCTCGCAAACCAGCGCGACGACCGGGGTCGGAACCTTAATATGAATTGATCGCAATGTCGCGACACGCAAGGATCAGTGGTCGTTTTCGACGATCGGACGACTCTGTGTTCGGAGGATGGTGCGGAACGACTCTGAAAGCTCGCGGTACTTTAAAAATTTTCGGAGCGATTGGAGTTATTCGCGATTATCTCGCAAACCAGCGCGACGACCGGGGTCGGAACCTTAATATGAATTGATCGCAATGTCGCGACACGCAAGGATC
>CAWVQI010000324.1:22500-25000 GCA_963932335.1 Andrena marginata
CGCACGCGATTCCAGAGAAAAAGTATATTTTATTGAACTCCTCTCTTCTTCTCTAATCGAGAGAATTACAGCAGTCACCCCTACCTCTATATTTGCGCCACGCCAAAGTGTCTTTTCGTGTCGCGCATCGTCGATGCGGGAGGAGACTCTCGCGGAACGATCACCACCGGTTTTTACTTTAACGTCCGTCCGCTATTATTAGCTTTGAGATTCCGCTATCCCTTCATCACGCCTCGAGCAGTGACAACACACTTATCTTCGCAGCAGTGGGAACCGTGGAAAAATAAGCTCTTTTCCGTGGACTGGACGACCGGTGAGACCCGCGGGTCTCGTATACGATCGACCAACAACGCGACAAAGACATGGGGCGATCGGGGAGACGCGTCTTCTTCAATTCTACGAAGGAGAGGTCTTCTTATACACCTTTCGCGGCATCGGCGCCTTTTCGATTCGTCAAAGTTCAAATTCACGCAGCCGCGCCAATGAGGATTCCAGGGTACAGAAACGTTTTAAACGACGCGTGGAGCAATATCACTCTTCTCATCGGACGTTTGGCGCAAACACTCTCTTGTGTGTCGACGGAACGTGGCCATAGGGTAGGGTGGGAATGGAATATATAGGGCGGCTAGGCGAGGACACTCGCAACTACGGGGAAATACATCGACCCGATCATGTTAACGAGTGGTTCCGCACAGAGCGCCGCCTCCTACATCTCATTCCATGTACACCACACACCACCCTTTGGATCTTCACGGCATCCCGAAGAACGAGTGTGTTTTGTGCCCTCGATGTATCGATTGACTTTTCTTCCTCTCACTTGTCAAAACGGACGACCCTCTTTTTAAAATCCCTGGGGCTGCGTGAACGCCAACACGATACAAATCGGCGCGCATATGCCGCGCACTCCGCCCTATCTCTCTCTCTCTCTCTCTCGCTCCCGCTCTTCGCGGTCTCTCTTTCTCAGGACAAATTTTTCATTTCAGGCGACGTCGGGAGCACGGTAAATGATCTCGGGGCGCGGGATGTGAAGGTGGCAAACTCTAAAACACCAGTGCGAGCGGAGAGGCCGCTGTGTGTGTGTGTGGTGATCCAGGGAGCGGTGCAGCACACGGGCGGTCGTTATAAAGCAACGACGCACAACGCCGTGAAAGCGGGCACGCACGCGAGTCCCTAAGCGATCATTCATCACACATTTCGCCTCTCTCTTTTTCTGGTTCTCGCACAGGAGGAGAGTACAACACACACGCTTCACGATTCTCACGCGCGAGCCGTTGGCAAACGCCGACGAACATCCCAACTTTCGCTCGTACGTCGCGTATCTGGCGTGTATATTATCATCCGTCCCGACTCCGAAACGCGTTACATCTTCGGAAACGCGAGACGGCGAGGATGCGATGATGATTATGTACGCAGAACCGACGCAAGCAGTCTTTTGTATGTGATAACGACCCTCAGCCAGGCGTGGTCCAGGAATTGTATCCGTGGACCGCAATGTGCGTTCGAAATGTCGATGTTCATGTGTCCTGCAGTTCACACGTTGACGCGCAATTAGCTGCGTTCTTCATCGACCCACGAGCCAAGTGATCCACCGTTCAGGGTAATCGTGTTATTAAATATATTCGTTATTATCTTTGTGTTCTCGGTTCGGATGAAGCCGAGGCCCGTGCGCCTCCAACCAGCGCGCGAAGGAGGTCCGGGCGTCGCCAGCGTTGACGACACGGTGTCCGATTTGTCTCCAGGACGTGAAAACACCGCCGAAGCGTACCGCGGAAATACCGCGAACACGTCCGGCGGGCCGAGCGTACATATCATTTAAAAACCTTCGAGATACACGGCCGGGTACGAGAACCGTAATAATATAAACCGTGTACTCGGGGCGGGGGGCCACACCGCACGCGGCAGCATCCTCTCACGCACGCACGCACGCTCTCTTATCGTCGGGCCGCCCCTCGAAAGCGGACGCACGGCCGGCTTCGATCGGTCCAATCTTCGGACTATCGCTATCGAAGCTTCACAGCCGGTCCCTTTTTTTCGGCTATCAGGGCGCGCGATTAAGCGAGCGATTATACTCGGGATGCACATCGACGCGATGGATGGCGGTGGCGCGAGCCGCCGCCCCCTAGGTTACCCGGATCCCCTCCGAGGAGAGTGTCAAGTCCCAGGACAATTTCGGAGTGCGCGACCAAAGACCTAGGAGAAGCGGGATGCGAGTGGAAGAAACGTCGTCGAGAGTCGGAGGAGAGGAACGTCGCGAGAAGCCGAGGCTTCGAGGGCGGCTCGTTCCTGCTCTCATTCTATTATTCTCGCGCGTTTAACTTAACCCACTCGGAGCGCTTGTTATGCGTTTTCTTTCGTCCCTGTCTTGGGTCGCGACTGACTCCTTTTTCTCGGTACGAGCTTCTAAACACACGCTCGCGCAGACACCACGCACAGACACCGGGGCGGGGGCCGGTATCGCGGTATAATAACCGGCAACGCGCCTCCGATACGAGGTGAACGC
>CAWVQI010000324.1:27500-32500 GCA_963932335.1 Andrena marginata
ACATGCATGGCTTAATCTTTGAGACAAGCATATGACTACTGGCAGGATCAACCAGGGAGCTTCGCGAAGCTTTCCCTCTTATTCGAATTCACAACACACTTTCGTGTTATTTTTCTGTTCTCATCGCGTCGTCCGCTCTTTTAGAGACGGATCGACGATGCCCCAACGTTTGATTTTATAAAACAACTTGCACATTAGCGTGCAGTTTTAGACATCATATCCTCGAATTGTTCCACTTAATTCTATCTCGGATATGTGCCTCCTCTCCTCTCTCTCTCATCACTTCCACACACCATCTTCATACTTCTCCAGACACCATATATATATATATATATCCTAGGATTTTCCACAGACTAACACTCCATCGGATATGATATATGTGCCTTTCTCTCCACTCTAACTTCATTATACTTCGAGACATCATATCGTTTCAATTTTTCCACTAACTAATAATATTAAACGGATATGTGCATTTTATACACTTTCACAGAAAGATCTCAGATTCATACAAAATTCATTATATTTCCCTTATAAATAAGGATGGCATCGGATGCTCGATAAAGCGCGTATCACGCGTACCGCTGCATCCATCGGGAAGCACGGAGTACACGCGCGCTAGCATCCACCGTAGAAGCACGGACCACTACACGCTGGACAAATCGACAAAGCGCGTAACATTCACGCTGGTCATGTACGTAATAGCGCGGACAAGTGCATGCTGAGCAAACGGGAAAGCGCGAATCGTGCCATGCTGGTCATAACGAGTTGGTACGTAATGTGCGCGCTAGGCATATCGATATCTGACACCTCTATGGGTTTGTATCTACTTTCTCCCTCTTTCAAAGTTCGAACTTTCAGTTCGATACTTTATATGTACCCGACGCTAGCCTTCCTTAGCGTTTTGTTAAGTTTAAATTCGTCCATCTGCGTGGATGAAGAGTTGAATGCACGAGGTCGTACAAGCATACACAGAATTGCATATGTGTCACCAACGTCACTTATGGACGCTCACCACATAAGGGCCATTCGGACTTATAGACACCGACCCGTGGTAATGCTGTGTGGAGAAATCCAAAAACGCAACACGGTAAGAACAGTCGAGACAAATTCTCGAGGAGCGGTGACTGCTTCTCAACCGAGGTCATAGAATAGCCACGCACCCAACGCTGCTCCGACCGAGACGCTCGGACCGTCGCTCTCTCCTTATAGATACCGAACGGCCGGCCGGAACGCCGGCGCCGCCGTACCTTACGCACGGCCGCTTATGGGCGCAAACCGCCGCTACAACAGACCGTTCGACCGGCACGTTGGGACTTAGCCGCGGAGAGCGTCGGATACAAGAGTAAAACGACTTAACGAATTATTATAAACATTTGCCGCGAACATTACCACGATACATACTCGATCCCAAACGACATTCAAAAATAATATCTAGGGACTTTGAAAATTTTCGGAGCGATTGGAGTTATTCGCGATTATCTCGAAAACCAGCGCGACGACCGGGGTCGAAACCTTAATATGAATTGATCGCAATGTCGCGACACGCAAGGATCAGTGGTCGTTTTCGACGATCGGACGACTCTGTGTTCGGAGGATGGTGCGGAACGACTCTGAAAGCTCGCGGTACTTTAAAAATTTTCGGAGCGATTGGAGTTATTCGCGATTATCTCGCAAACCAGCGCGACGACCGGGGTCGGAACCTTAATATGAATTGATCGCAATGTCGCGACACGCAAGGATCAGTGGTCGTTTTCGACGATCGGACGACTCTGTGTTCGGAGGATGGTGCGGAACGACTCTGAAAGCTCGCGGTACTTTAAAAATTTTCGGAGCGATTGGAGTTATTCGCGATTATCTCGCAAACCAGCGCGACGACCGGGGTCGGAACCTTAATATGAATTGATCGCAATGTCGCGACACGAAAGGATCAGTGGTCGTTTTCGACGATCGGACGACTCTGTGTTCGGGGGATGGTGCGGAAGGACGCTGAGAGCTCGCGGTACTTTAAAAATTTTCGGAGCGATTGGAGTTATTCGCGATTATCTCGCAAACCAGCGCGACGACCGGGGTCGGAACCTTAATATGAATTGATCGCAATGTCGCGACACGAAAGGATCAGTGGTCGTTTTCGACGATCGGACGACTCTGTGTTCGGAGGATGGTGCGGAACGACTCTGAGAGCTCGCGATACTTTAAAAATTTTCGGAGCGATTGGAGTTATTCGCGATTATCTCGCAAACCAGCGCGACGACCGGGGTCGGAACCTTAATATGAATTGATCGCAATGTCGCGACACGCAAGGATCAGTGGTCGTTTTCGACGATCGGACGACTCTGTGTTCGGAGGATGGTGCGGAAGGACGCTGAAAGCTCGCGGTACTTTAAAAATTTTCGGAGCGATTGGAGTTATTCGCGATTATCTCGCAAACCAGCGCGACGACCGGGGTCGGAACCTTAATATGAATTGATCGCAATGTCGCGACACGCAAGGATCAGTGGTCGTTTTCGACGATCGGACGACTCTGTGTTCGGAGGATGGTGCGGAAGGACGCTGAGAGCTCGCGGTACTTTAAAAATTTTCGGAGCGATTGGAGTTATTCGCGATTATCTCGCAAACCAGCGCGACGACCGGGGTCGGAACCTTAATATGAATTGATCGCAATGTCGCGACACGCAAGGATCAGTGGTCGTTTTCGACGATCGGACGACTCTGTGTTCGGAGGATGGTGCGGAAGGACGCTGAGAGCTCGCGGTACTTTAAAAATTTTCGGAGCGATTGGAGTTATTCGCGATTATCTCGCAAACCAGCGCGACGACCGGGGTCGGAACCTTAATATGAATTGATCGCAATGTCGCGACACGCAAGGATCAGTGGTCGTTTTCGACGATCGGACGACTCTGTGTTCGGAGGATGGTGCGGAACGACTCTGAAAGCTCGCGGTACTTTAAAAATTTTCGGAGCGATTGGAGTTATTCGCGATTATCTCGCAAACCAGCGCGACGACCGGGGTCGGAACCTTAATATGAATTGATCGCAATGTCGCGACACGCAAGGATCAGTGGTCGTTTTCGACGATCGGACGACTCTGTGTTCGGAGGATGGTGCGGAACGACTCTGAAAGCTCGCGGTACTTTAAAAATTTTCGGAGCGATTGGAGTTATTCGCGATTATCTCGCAAACCAGCGCGACGACCGGGGTCGGAACCTTAATATGAATTGATCGCAATGTCGCGACACGCAAGGATCAGTGGTCGTTTTCGACGATCGGACGACTCTGTGTTCGGGGGATGGTGCGGAAGGACGCTGAGAGCTCGCGGTACTTTAAAAATTTTCGGAGCGATTGGAGTTATTCGCGATTATCTCGCAAACCAGCGCGACGACCGGGGTCGGAACCTTAATATGAATTGATCGCAATGTCGCGACACGAAAGGATCAGTGGTCGTTTTCGACGATCGGACGACTCTGTGTTCGGAGGATGGTGCGGAAGGACGCTGAGAGCTCGCGGTACTTTAAAAATTTTCGGAGCGATTGGGGTTATTCGCGATTATCTCGCAAACCAGCGCGACGACCGGGGTCGGAACCTTAATATGAATTGATCGCAATGTCGCGACACGCAAGGATCAGTGGTCGTTTTCGACGATCGGACGACTCTGTGTTCGGAGGATGGTGCGGAAGGACGCTGAAAGCTCGCGGTACTTTAAAAATTTTCGGAGCGATTGGAGTTATTCGCGATTATCTCGCAAACCAGCGCGACGACCGGGGTCGGAACCTTAATATGAATTGATCGCAATGTCGCGACACGCAAGGATCAGTGGTCGTTTTCGACGATCGGACGACTCTGTGTTCGGAGGATGGTGCGGAAGGACGCTGAGAGCTCGCGGTACTTTAAAAATTTTCGGAGCGATTGGAGTTATTCGCGATTATCTCGCAAACCAGCGCGACGACCGGGGTCGGAACCTTAATATGAATTGATCGCAATGTCGCGACACGCAAGGATCAGTGGTCGTTTTCGACGATCGGACGACTCTGTGTTCGGAGGATGGTGCGGAAGGACGCTGAGAGCTCGCGGTACTTTAAAAATTTTCGGAGCGATTGGAGTTATTCGCGATTATCTCGCAAACCAGCGCGACGACCGGGGTCGGAACCTTAATATGAATTGATCGCAATGTCGCGACACGAAAGGATCAGTGGTCGTTTTCGACGATCGGACGACTCTGTGTTCGGAGGATGGTGCGGAAGGACGCTGAGAGCTCGCGGTACTTTAAAAATTTTCGGAGCGATTGGGGTTATTCGCGATTATCTCGTATGATATTCCTGAAGCGTGTGTACCTCTGCGCTTGTCAGGTTGCACTCCAGCGGCGTATTGCTTCGCCATCGATTTATTCAAAGAAGTTCCTGCGGCGTATTGCCCCGCCGCCGAAATGTTGCAATTTCCAGCGGCGTGTTGCTTCGCCGCCGAAATAGACTATGTGCCAGCGGCGTATTGCTTCGCCGCCGAAATGCACCATGTTCCAGCGGCGTATTGCTTCGCCGCCGAAATGCACCATGTTCCAGCGGCGTGTTGCCTCGCCGCCGAAATGCACCATGTTCCAGCGGCGTATTGCCTCGCCGCCGAAATGCACCATGTTCCAGCGGCGTGTTGCCTCGCCGCCGAAATAGACTATGTGCCAGCGGCGTATTGCTTCGCCGCCGAAATGCACCATGTGCCAGCGGCGTGTTGCCTCGCCGCCGAAATAGACTATGTGCCAGCGGCGTGTTGCCTCGCCGCCGAAATGCACCATGTTCCAGCGGCGTGTTGCCTCGCCGCCGAAATAGACTATGTGCCAGCGGCGTATTGCTTCGCCGCCGAAATGCACCATGTGCCAGCGGCGTGTTGCCTCGCCGCCGAAATAGACTATGTGCCAGCGGCGTGTTGCCTCGCCGCCGAAATGCACCATGTTCCAGCGGCGTGTTGCCTCGCCGCCGAAATAGACTATGTGCCAGCGGCGTGTTGCCTCGCCG
>CAWVQI010000324.1:37500-40902 GCA_963932335.1 Andrena marginata
GGGTAATCTCGCCTACTCTGAGGTCGTCAATCATTATTATTATTATTTATATATATATATATATATATATACATATATAAATAATTATCTGCCACCAGAGAAAAAGAGCAGAGACCGCGAGCGAAGTAGAGAGAGAAGGTATATTTTGGAGAACCGGGCGCGCGTGCCTCCGGTATTATAAATCGTGCTCCCTCTTTTGGATATATTTTATATCCCCCTCGAACGGGTCTACACCGGCGGGGGTACGGAGGGTAGAGGAGAGTGCGCGTATATTGCGCGTTGACACCGCGACGCCGGGCGGCTGGGCCGCACGAGAAGCTGGGCTGAAGAATGGAAGGAGAAGAAGAATATACACAAAACTCTTCTCTCAGATCCTTTCCTCTTTCTCTCCCTTGCTCGCTCGCAGTTTCCCATGCGCACCGCGCGTGTATATACGGCAACGCGCCACGCACATCATTATCTCTTTTCCCCCGTACACATCCCGGCTCATAGCAAGACCCGCGTCGACGAATCTATGTGATCGAGGATTCTCGTATATCCAGAGGTGCCATCGCACGCGATTCCAGAGAAAAAGTATATTTTATTGAACTCCTCTCTTCTTCTCTAATCGAGAGAATTACAGCAGTCACCCCTACCTCTATATTTGCGCCACGCCAAAGTGTCTTTTCGTGTCGCGCATCGTCGATGCGGGAGGAGACTCTCGCGGAACGATCACCACCGGTTTTTACTTTAACGTCCGTCCGCTATTATTAGCTTTGAGATTCCGCTATCCCTTCATCACGCCTCGAGCAGTGACAACACACTTATCTTCGCAGCAGTGGGAACCGTGGAAAAATAAGCTCTTTTCCGTGGACTGGACGACCGGTGAGACCCGCGGGTCTCGTATACGATCGACCAACAACGCGACAAAGACATGGGGCGATCGGGGAGACGCGTCTTCTTCAATTCTACGAAGGAGAGGTCTTCTTATACACCTTTCGCGGCATCGGCGCCTTTTCGATTCGTCAAAGTTCAAATTCACGCAGCCGCGCCAATGAGGATTCCAGGGTACAGAAACGTTTTAAACGACGCGTGGAGCAATATCACTCTTCTCATCGGACGTTTGGCGCAAACACTCTCTTGTGTGTCGACGGAACGTGGCCATAGGGTAGGGTGGGAATGGAATATATAGGGCGGCTAGGCGAGGACACTCGCAACTACGGGGAAATACATCGACCCGATCATGTTAACGAGTGGTTCCGCACAGAGCGCCGCCTCCTACATCTCATTCCATGTACACCACACACCACCCTTTGGATCTTCACGGCATCCCGAAGAACGAGTGTGTTTTGTGCCCTCGATGTATCGATTGACTTTTCTTCCTCTCACTTGTCAAAACGGACGACCCTCTTTTTAAAATCCCTGGGGCTGCGTGAACGCCAACACGATACAAATCGGCGCGCATATGCCGCGCACTCCGCCCTATCTCTCTCTCTCTCTCTCTCGCTCCCGCTCTTCGCGGTCTCTCTTTCTCAGGACAAATTTTTCATTTCAGGCGACGTCGGGAGCACGGTAAATGATCTCGGGGCGCGGGATGTGAAGGTGGCAAACTCTAAAACACCAGTGCGAGCGGAGAGGCCGCTGTGTGTGTGTGTGGTGATCCAGGGAGCGGTGCAGCACACGGGCGGTCGTTATAAAGCAACGACGCACAACGCCGTGAAAGCGGGCACGCACGCGAGTCCCTAAGCGATCATTCATCACACATTTCGCCTCTCTCTTTTTCTGGTTCTCGCACAGGAGGAGAGTACAACACACACGCTTCACGATTCTCACGCGCGAGCCGTTGGCAAACGCCGACGAACATCCCAACTTTCGCTCGTACGTCGCGTATCTGGCGTGTATATTATCATCCGTCCCGACTCCGAAACGCGTTACATCTTCGGAAACGCGAGACGGCGAGGATGCGATGATGATTATGTACGCAGAACCGACGCAAGCAGTCTTTTGTATGTGATAACGACCCTCAGCCAGGCGTGGTCCAGGAATTGTATCCGTGGACCGCAATGTGCGTTCGAAATGTCGATGTTCATGTGTCCTGCAGTTCACACGTTGACGCGCAATTAGCTGCGTTCTTCATCGACCCACGAGCCAAGTGATCCACCGTTCAGGGTAATCGTGTTATTAAATATATTCGTTATTATCTTTGTGTTCTCGGTTCGGATGAAGCCGAGGCCCGTGCGCCTCCAACCAGCGCGCGAAGGAGGTCCGGGCGTCGCCAGCGTTGACGACACGGTGTCCGATTTGTCTCCAGGACGTGAAAACACCGCCGAAGCGTACCGCGGAAATACCGCGAACACGTCCGGCGGGCCGAGCGTACATATCATTTAAAAACCTTCGAGATACACGGCCGGGTACGAGAACCGTAATAATATAAACCGTGTACTCGGGGCGGGGGGCCACACCGCACGCGGCAGCATCCTCTCACGCACGCACGCACGCTCTCTTATCGTCGGGCCGCCCCTCGAAAGCGGACGCACGGCCGGCTTCGATCGGTCCAATCTTCGGACTATCGCTATCGAAGCTTCACAGCCGGTCCCTTTTTTCTTCGGCTATCAGGGCGCGCGATTAAGCGAGCGATTATACTCGGGATGCACATCGACGCGATGGATGGCGGTGGCGCGAGCCGCCGCCCCCTAGGTTACCCGGATCCCCTCCGAGGAGAGTGTCAAGTCCCAGGACAATTTCGGAGTGCGCGACCAAAGACCTAGGAGAAGCGGGATGCGAGTGGAAGAAACGTCGTCGAGAGTCGGAGGAGAGGAACGTCGCGAGAAGCCGAGGCTTCGAGGGCGGCTCGTTCCTGCTCTCATTCTATTATTCTCGCGCGTTTAACTTAACCCACTCGGAGCGCTTGTTATGCGTTTTCTTTCGTCCCTGTCTTGGGTCGCGACTGACTCCTTTTTCTCGGTACGAGCTTCTAAACACACGCTCGCGCAGACACCACGCACAGACACCGGGGCGGGGGCCGGTATCGCGGTATAATAACCGGCAACGCGCCTCCGATACGAGGTGAACGCGAATCGACGAGGCGGCGGGTTACCGCAGAGGACGATCGCAACGACGGGTCTAGTTATTCCCGATCCCGTTAACGACGGCCTCTCGAAAGAACCTCGCGCTAGCGCACTCGTGATTGCGTTCGTATTATTTATCGTCCCGGTCACAAAGACGGTTGGCGGCCTCTTCTCTCTCTCCCTCCCCCCTCCCCCCCTGGTGACTGGCGGTCTGGCGGCGGTTTGGCTCTTTGCGCTTCACCGATGGCAGCGGACGGGAGCGTCGCGGTGAGAAACCAGGTTCTCCGTCTGCAGCGACCTCCGACACGTAAGCCGTGCCAACGGCGTTGCTAAAATGCTTTTCGCATTTAGCTTT
>CAWVQI010000325.1:0-89636 GCA_963932335.1 Andrena marginata
TAAAATTTTAAGTTTTATGAACTAAATTTTAGCAAATTTAATTTAAGCTATCTTCGATTTTTTTGGATTTTTTTACAAATTTTAATTTTTATGAACGAAATTTTAGCAAATTTAATTGAAACTATCTTCGATTTTATGGATTTTTTAAAATTTTTATTTTTATGAACGAAATTTTAGCAAATTTAATTGAAACTATCTTCGATTTTTTTACAAATTTTTATTTTTATGAACGAAATTTTAGCAAATTCAATTGAAACTATCTTCGATTTTTTTTGATTTTTTTAAAATTTATATTTTTATGAACGAAATTTTAGCAAATTTAATTGAAACTATCTTTGATTTTTTTGGATTTTCTTAAATTTTAAGTTTTATGAACTAAATTTTAGCAAATTTAATTTAAGCTATCTTCTATTTTTTTGGATTTTTTTACAAATATTAATTTTTATGTACGACATTTTAGCAAATATAATTGAAACTATCTTCGATTTTTTTGGATTTTTATACAAATTTTAATTTTTATGAACGAAATTTTAGCAAATTCAATTGAAACTATCTTCGATTTTTTTGGATTTTTTAAAATTTTTATTTTTATGAACGAAATTTTAGCAAATTTAATTGAAACTATCTTTGATTTTTTTGGATTTTCTTAAAATTTTAAGTTTTATGAACTAAATTTTAGCAAATTTAATTTAAGCTATCTTCGATTTTTTTGGATTTTTTTACAAATTTTAATTTTTATGAACGAAATTTTAGCAAATTTAATTGAAACTATCTTCGATTTTATGGATTTTTTTAAAATTTTTATTTTTATGAACGAAATTTTAGCAAATTTAATTGAAACTATCTTCGATTTTTTTATAAATTTTAATTTTTATGAACGAAATTTTAGCAATTTAATTGAAACTATATTCGATTTTTTTGGATTTTTTTACAAATTTTTATTTTTATGAACGAAATTTTAGCAAATTCAATTGAAACTATCTTCGATTTTTTTTGATTTTTTTAAAATTTATATTTTTATGAACGAAATTTTAGCAAATTTAATTGAAACTATCTTTGATTTTTTTGGATTTTCTTAAAATTTTAAGTTTTATGAACTAAATTTTAGCAAATTTAATTTAAGCTATCTTCTATTTTTTTGGATTTTTTTACAAATATTAATTTTTATGTACGACATTTTAGCAAATATAATTGAAACTATCTTCGATTTTTTTGGATTTTTATACAAATTTTAATTTTTATGAACGAAATTTTAGCAAATTTAATTGAAACTATCTTCGATTTTTTGGATTTTTTTAAAATTTTTATTTTTATTAACGAAATTTTAGCAAATTTAATTGAAACTTTCTTCGATTTTTTGGATTTTTTTACAAATTTTAATTTTTATGAACGAAATTTTAGCAAATTTAATTGAAACTATCTTCGATTTTATGGATTTTTTTAAAATTTTTATTTTTATGAACGAAAATTTTAGCAAATTTAATTGAAACTATCTTCGATTTTTTTATAAATTTTAATTTTTATGAACGAAATTTTAGCAAATTTAATTGAAACTATATTCGATTTTTTTGGATTTTTTTACAAATTTTTATTTTTATGAACGAAATTTAGCAAATTCAATTGAAACTATCTTCGATTTTTTTGGATTTTTTTAAAATTTTTATTTTTATGAACGAAATTTTAGCAAATTTAATTGAAACTATCTTTGATTTTTTTGGATTTTCTTAAATTTTAAGTTTTATGAACTAAATTTTAGCAAATTTAATTTAAGCTATCTTCGATTTTTTTGGATTTTTTTACAAATTTTAATTTTTATGAACGAAATTTTAGCAAATTTAATTGAAACTATCTTCGATTTTATGGATTTTTTAAAATTTTTATTTTTATGAACGAAATTTTAGCAAATTTAATTAAAACTATCTTCGATTTTTTTATAAATTTTAATTTTTATGAACGAAATTTTAGCAAATTTAATTGAAACTATATTCGATTTTTTTGGATTTTTTTACAAATTTTTATTTTTATGAACGAAATTTTAGCAAATTCAATTGAAACTATCTTCGATTTTTTTTGATTTTTTTAAAATTTATATTTTTATGAACGAAATTTTAGCAAATTTAATTGAAACTATCTTTGATTTTTTTGGATTTTCTTAAAATTTTAAGTTTTATGAACTAAATTTTAGCAAATTTAATTTAAGCTATCTTCTATTTTTTTGGATTTTTTTACAAATATTAATTTTTATGTACGACATTTTAGCAAATATAATTGAAACTATCTTCGATTTTTTTGGATTTTTATACAAATTTTAATTTTTATGAACGAAATTTTAGCAAATTTAATTGAAACTATCTTCGATTTTTTGGATTTTTTTAAAATTTTTATTTTTATTAACGAAATTTTAGCAAATTTAATTGAAACTTTCTTCGATTTTTTTGGATCTTTTTACAAATTTTAATTTTTATGAACGAAATTTTAGCAAATTTAATTTAAGCTATCTTCTATTTTTTTGGATTTTTTTACAAATATTAATTTTTATGTACGACATTTTAGCAAATATAATTGAAACTATCTTCGATTTTTTGGATTTTTTTAAAATTTTTATTTTTATGAACGAAATTTTAGCAAATTTAATTGAAACTATGTTTGATTTTTTTGGATTTTTTTAAAATTTTTATTTTTATGAACGAAATTTTAGCAAATTTAATTGAAACTAACTTTGATTTTTTTGGATTTTCTTAAAATTTTTAATTTTTATGAACTAAATTTTAGCAAATTTAATTTAAGCTATCTTCTATTTTTTTGGATTTTTTACAAATATTAATTTTTATGGACGACATTTTAGCAAATTTAATTGGAACTATCTTCGATTTTTTTGGATTTTTATACAAATTTTAATATTTATGAACGAAATTTTAGCAAATTTAATTTAAACTATCTTCGATTTTTTTGGATTTTTTTAAAATTTTTATTTTTATGAACGAAATTTTAGCAAATTTAATTGAAACTATCTTCGATTATTTTGGATTTTTTTACAAATTTTAATTTTTATGAACGAAATTTTAGCAAATATAATTGAAACTATCTTCGATTTTTTTGGATTTTTATACAAATTTTAATTTTTATGAACGAAATTTTAGCAAATTTAATTGAAACTATCTTCGATTTTTTTGGATTTTTTTAAAATTTTTATTTTT
Organism: Andrena marginata; assembly: GCA_963932335.1. NCBI lineage: Eukaryota > Metazoa > Arthropoda > Insecta > Hymenoptera > Andrenidae > Andrena > Andrena marginata. The sequence goes on from CAWVQI010000325.1 coordinate 3,198, forward strand.
ATGAACGAAATTTTATCAAATTTAATTGAAACTATCTTCGATTTTTTTAAAATTTTTATTCTTATGAACGAAATTTTAGCAAATTTAATTGAAACTATCTTCGATTTTTTTGGATTTTTTTACAAATTTTAATTTTTATGAACGAAATTTTAGCAAATTTAATTGAAACTATATACGATTTTTTTGGATTTTTTTAAAATTTTTATTCTTATGAACGAAATTTTAGCAAATTTAATTGAAACTATCTTTGATTTTTTTGGATTTTCTTAAAATTTTAAGTTTTATGAACTAAATTTTAGCAAATATAATTTAAGCTATCTTCTATTTTTTTGGATTTTTTTACAAATATTAATTTTTATGTACGACATTTTAGCAAATATAATTGAAACTATCTTCGATTTTTTTGGATTTTTATACAAATTTTTATTTTTATGAACGAATTTTAGCAAATTTAATTGAAACTATCTTCGATTTTTTTGGATTTTTTTAAAATTTTTATTCTTATGAACGAAATTTTAGCAAATTTAATTGAAACTATCTTTGATTTTTTTGGATTTTCTTAAAATTTTAAGTATTATGAACTAAATTTTAGCAAATATAATTTAAGCTATCTTCTATTTTTTTGGATTTTTTTTACAAATATTAATTTTTATGTACGACATTTTAGCAAATATAATTGAAACTATCTTCGATTTTTTGGATTTTTATACAAATTTTAATTTTTATGAACGAAATTTTAGCAAATTTAATTGAAACTATCTTCGATTTTTTTAAAATTTTTATTTTATGAACGAAATTTTAGCAAATTTAATTGAAACTATCTTTGATTTTTTTGGATTTTCTTAAAATTTTAAGTTTTATGAACTAAATTTTAGCAAATTTAATTTAAGCTATCTTCTATTTTTTTGGATTTTTTTACAAATATTAATTTTTATATACGACATTTTAGCAAATATAATTGAAACTATCTTCGATTTTTTTGGATTTTTATACAAATTTTAATTTTTATGAATGAAATTTTAGCAAACTTAATTGAAACTATCTTCGATTTTTTTGGATTTTCTTAAAATTTTTAATTTTTATGAACTAAATTTTAGCAAATTTAATTTAAGCTCTCTTCTATTTTTTTGGATTTTTTTACAAATATTAATTTTTATGGACGACATTTTAGCAAATTTAATTGAAACTATCTTCGATTTTTTTGGATTTTTATACAAATTTTAATTTTTATGAACGAAATTTTAGCAAATTTAATTGAAACTATCTTTGATTTTTTGGATTTTCTTAAAATTTTAAGTTTTATGAACTAAATTTTAGCAAATTTAATTTAAGCTATCTTCTATTTTTTTGGATTTTTTTACAAATATTAATTTTTATGTACGACATTTTAGCAAATATAATTGAAACTATCTTCGATTTTTTTGGATTTTTTTACAAATTTTTATTTTTATGAACGAAATTTTAGCAAATTTAATTGAAACTATCTTCGATTTTTTTGGATTTTTTTAAAATTTTAATTTTTATGAACGAAATTTTAGCAAATTTAATTGAAACTATCTTCGATTTTTTTGGATTTTTTAAAATTTTTATTTTTATGAACGAAATTTTATCAAATTTAATTGAAACTATCTTCGATTTTTTGGATTTTTTTAAAATTTTAAGTTTTATGAACTAAATTTTATCAAATTTAATTGAAACTATCTTCGATTTTTTTGGATTTTTTTACAAATTTTAATTTTTATGAACGAAATTTTAGCAAATTTAATTGAAACTATATACGATTTTTTTGGATTTTTTTACAAATTTTTATTTTTATGAACGAATTTTAGCAAATTTAATTGAAACTATCTTCGATTTTTTTGGATTTTTTTACAAATTTTTATTTTTATGAACGAAATTTTAGCAAATTTAATTGAAACTATCTTCGATTTTTTTGGATTTTTTTAAAATTTTTATTTTTATGAACGAAATTTTAGCAAATTTAATTGAAACTATCTTTGATTTTTTGGATTTTCTTAAAATTTTAAGTTTTATGAACTAAATTTTAGCAAATTTAATTTAAGCTATCTTCTATTTTTTTGGATTTTTTTACAAATATTAATTTTTATGTACGACATTTTAGCAAATATAATTGAAACTATCTTCGATTTTTTTGGATTTTTTTACAAATTTTTATTTTTATGAACGAAATTTTAGCAAATTTAATTGAAACTATCTTCGATTTTTTTGGATTTTTTTAAAATTTTTATTTTTATGAACGAAATTTTAGCAAATTTAATTGAAACTATCTTTGATTTTTTTGGATTTTCTTAAAATTTTAAGTTTTATGAACTAAATTTTAGCAAATTTAATTTAAGCTATCTTCTATTTTTTTGGATTTTTTTACAAATATTAATTTTTATGTACGACATTTTAGCAAATATAATTGAAACTATCTTCGATTTTTTTTGATTTTTATACAAATTTTAATTTTTATGAACGAAATTTTAGCAAATTTAATTGAAACTATCTTCGATTTTTTTGGATTTTTTTAAAAATTTTATTTTATGAACGAAATTTTAGCAAATTTAATTGAAACTATCTTTGATTTTTTTGGATTTTCTTAAAATTTTTAATTTTTATGAACTAAATTTTAGCAAATTTATTTGAAACTATCTTCGATTTTTTTGGATTTTTTTAAAATTTTTATTTTTATGAACGAAATTTTAGCAAATTTAATTGAAACTATCTTTGATTTTTTTGGATTTTCTTAAAATTTTAAGTTTTATGAACTAAATTTTAGCAAATTTAATTTAAGCTATCTTCGATTTTTTTTGATTTTTTTACAAATTTTAATTTTTATGAACGAAATTTTAGCAAATTTAATTGAAACTATCTTCGATTTTATGGATTTTTTTAAAATTTTTATTTTTATGAACGAAATTTTAGCAAATTTAATTGAAACTATCTTCGATTTTTTTATAAATTTTAATTTTTATGAACGAAATTTTAGCAAATTTAATTGAAACTATATTCGATTTTTTTGGATTTTTTTACAAATTTTTATTTTATGAACGAAATTTTAGCAAATTCAATTGAAACTATCTTCGATTTTTTTTGATTTTTTTAAAATTTATATTTTTATGAACGAAATTTTAGCAAATTTAATTGAAACTATCTTTGATTTTTTTGGATTTTCTTAAAATTTTAAGTTTTATGAACTAAATTTTAGCAAATTTAATTTAAGCTATCTTCTATTTTTTTGGATTTTTTTACAAATATTAATTTTTATGAACGAAATTTTAGCAAATTTAATTGAAACTATCTTCGATTTTTTGGATTTTTTTAAAATTTTTATTTTTATTAACGAAATTTTAGCAAATTTAATTGAAACTTTCTTCGATTTTTTTGGATTTTTTTAAAATTTTTATTTTTATGAACGAAATTTTAGCAAATTTAATTGAATCTATCTTTGATTTTTTTGGATTTTCTTAAAATTTTAAGTTTTATGAACTAAATTTTAGCAAATTTAATTTAAGCTATCTTCTATTTTTTTGGATTTTTTTACAAATATTAATTTTTATGTACGACATTTTAGCAAATATAATTGAAACTATCTTCGATTCTTTTGGATTTTTATACAAATTTTAATTTTATGAACGAAATTTTAGCAAATTTAATTGAAACTATATTCGATTTTTTGGATTTTTTTAAAATTTTTATTTTTATTAACGAAATTTGAGCAAATTTAATTGAAACTTTCTTCGATTTTTTTGGATTTTTTTACAAATTTTAATTTTTATGAACGAAATTTTAGCAAATTAATTGAAACTATATACGATTTTTTTGGATTTTTTTACAAATTTTTATTTTTATGAACGAAATTTTAGCAAATTTAATTGAAACTATCTTCGATTTTTTTGGATTTTTTTAAAATTTTATTTTTATGAACGAAATTTTAGCAAATTTAATTGAAACTATCTTTGATTTTTTTGGATTTTCTTAAAATTTTTAATTTTTATGAACTAAATTTTAGCAAATTTAATTGAAACTATCTTCGATTTTTTTGGATTTTTTAAAATTTTTATTTTTATGAACGAAATTTTAGCAAATTTAATTGAAACTATCTTTGATTTTTTTGGATTTTCTTCAAATTTTAAGTTTTATGGACTAAATTTTAGCAAATTTAATTTAAGCTATCTTCGATTTTTTTGGATTTTTTACAAATTTTATTTTTTTTAAGCGAAATTTTAGAAAATTTAATTGAAACTATCTTCGATTTTATGGATTTTTTTAAAATTTTTATTTTTATGAACGAAATTTTAGCAAATTTAATTGAAACTATCTTCGATTTTTTTACAAATTTTAATTTTTATGAACGAAATTTTAGCAAATTTAATTGAAACTATATTCGATTTTTTTGGATTTTTTTACAAATTTTTATTTTTATGAACGAAATTTTAGCAAATTTAATTGAAACTATCTTCGATTTTTTTGGATTTTTTTAAAATTTTTATTTTTATGAACGAAATTTTAGCAAATTTAATTGAAACTATCTTTGATTTTTTTGGATTTTCTTAAAATTTTAAGTTTTATGAACTAAATTTTAGCAAATTTAATTTAAGCTATCTTCTATTTTTTTGGATTTTTTTACAAATATTAATTTTTATGTACGACATTTTAGCAAATATAATTGAAACTATCTTCGATTTTTTTGGATTTTTATACAAATTTTAATTTTTATGAACGAAATTTTAGCAAATTTAATTGAAACTATATACGATTTTTTTGGATTTTTTTACAAATTTTTATTTTTATGAACGAAATTTTAGCAAATTTAATTGAAACTATCTTCGATTTTTTTACAAATTTTAATTTTTATGAACGAAATTTTAGCAAATTTAATTGAAACTATATTCGATTTTTTTGGATTTTTTTACAAATTTTTATTTTTATGAACGAAATTTTAGCAAATTTAATTGAAACTATCTTCGATTTTTTTGGATTTTTTTACAAATTTTTATTTTTATGAACGAAATTTTAGCAAATTTAATTGAAACTATCTTCGATTTTTTTGGATTTTTTTAAAAATTTTATTTTTATGAACGAAATTTTAGCAAATTTAATTGAAACTATCTTTGATTTTTTTGGATTTTCTTAAAATTTTTAATTTTTATGAACTAAACTTTAGCAAATTTAATTGAAACTATCTTCGATTTTTTTGGATTTTTTTAAAATTTTTATTTTTATGAACGAAATTTTAGCAAATTTAATTGAAACTATCTTTGATTTCTTTGGATTTTCTTAAAATTTTAAGTTTTATGAACTAAATTTTAGCAAATTTAATTTAAGCTATCTTCGATTTTTTTGGATTTTTTTACAAATTTTAATTTTTATGAACGAAATTTTAGCAAATTTAATTGAAACTATCTTCGATTTTATGGATTTTTTTAAAATTTTTATTTTTATGAACGAAATTTTAGCAAATTTAATTGAAACTATCTTCGATTTTTTTGGATTTTTTTAAAATTTTTATTTTTATGAACGAAATTTTAGCAAATTTAATTGAAACTATCTTTGATTTTTTTGGATTTTCTTAAAATTTTAAGTTTTATGAACTAAATTTTAGCAAATTTAATTTAAGCTATCTTCGATTTTTTTGGATTTTTTTACAAATTTTAATTTTTATGAACGTAATTTTAGCAAATTTAATTGAAAGTATCTTCGATTTTATGGATTTTTTTAAAATTTTTATTTTTATGAACGAAATTTTAGCAAATTTAATTGAAACTATCTTCGATTTTTTTATAAATTTTAATTTTTATGAACGAAATTTTAGCAAATTTAATTGAAACTATATTCGATTTTTTTGGATTTTTTTACAAATTTTTATTTTTATGAACGAAATTTTAGCAAATTTAATTGAAACTATCTTCGATTTTTTTGGATTTTTTTAAAATTTTTATTTTTATGAACGAAATTTTAGCAAATTTAATTGAAACTATCTTTGATTTTTTTGGATTTTCTTAAAATTTTAAGTTTTATGAACTAAATTTTAGCAAATTTAATTTAAGCTATCTTCTATTTTTTTGGATTTTTTTACAAATATTAATTTTTATGTACGACATTTTAGCAAATATAATTGAAACTATCTTCGATTTTTTTGGATTTTTATACAAATTTTAATTTTTATGAACGAAATTTTAGCAAATTTAATTGAAACTATCTTCGATTTTTTGGATTTTTTTAAAATTTTTATTTTTATGAACGAAATTTTAGCAAATTTAATTGAAACTTTCTTCGATTTTTTTGGATTTTTTTACAAATTTTAATTTTTATGAACGAAATTTTAGCAAATTTAATTGAAACTATATACGATTTTTTTGGATTTTTTACAAATTTTTATTTTTATGAACGAAATTTTAGCAAATTTAATTGAAACTATCTTCGATTTTTTTGGATTTTTTTAAAAATTTTATTTTTATGAACGAAATTTTAGCAAATTTAATTGAAACTATCTTTGATTTTTTTGGATTTTCTTAAAATTTTTAATTTTTATGAACTAAATTTTAGCAAATTTAATTGAAACTATCTTCGATTTTTTTGGATTTTTTTAAAATTTTTATTTTTATGAACGAAATTTTAGCAAATTTAATTGAAACTATCTTTGATTTTTTTGGATTTTCTTAAAATTTTTAATTCTTATGAACGAAATTTTAGCAAATTCAATTGAAACTATCTTCGATTTTTTTGGATTTTTTTAAAATTTTTATTTTTATGAACGAAATTTTAGCAAATTTAATTGAAACTATCTTTGATTTTTTTGGATTTTCTTAAAATTTTAAGTTTTATGAACTAAATTTTAGCAAATTTAATTTAAGCTATCTTCTATTTTTTTGGATTTTTTTACAAATATTAATTTTTATGTACGACATTTTAGCAAATATAATTGAAACTATCTTCGATTTTTTTGGATTTTTATACAAATTTTAATTTTTATGAACGATATTTTAGCAAATTTAATTGAAACTATCTTCGATTTTTTGGATTTTTTTAAAATTTTTATTTTTATTAACGAAATTTTAGCAAATTTAATTGAAACTTTCTTCGATTTTTTTGGATTTTTTTACAAATTTTAATTTTTATGAACGAAATTTTAGCAAATTTAATTGAAACTATCTTCGATTTTATGGATTTTTTTAAAATTTTTATTTTTATGAACGAAATTTTAGCAAATTTAATTGAAACTATCTTCGATTTTTTTATAAATTTTAATTTTTATGAACGAAATTTTAGCAAATTTAATTGAAACTATATTCGATTTTTTTGGATTTTTTTACAAATTTTTATTTTTATGAACGAAATTTTAGCAACTTCAATTGAAACTATCTTCGATTTTTTTGGATTTTTTTAAAATTTTTATTTTTATGAACGAAATTTTAGCAAATTTAATTGAAACTATCTTTGATTTTTTTGGATTTTCTTAAAATTTTAAGTTTTATGAACTAAATTTTAGCAAATTTAATTTAAGCTATCTTCTATTTTTTTGGATTTTTTTACAAATATTAATTTTTATGTACGACATTTTAGCAAATATAATTGAAACTATCTTCGATTTTTTTGGATTTTTATACAAATTTTAATTTTTATGAACGAAATTTTAGCAAATTTAATTGAAACTATCTTCGATTTTTTGGATTTTTTTAAAATTTTTATTTTTATTAACGAAATTTTAGCAAATTTAATTGAAACTTTCTTCGATTTTTTTGGATTTTTTTACAAATTTTAATTTTTATGAACGAAATTTTAGCAAATTTAATTGAAACTATATAAGATTTTTTTGGATTTTTTTACAAATTTTTATTTTTATGAACGAAATTTTAGCAAATTTAATTGAAACTATCTTCGATTTTTTTGGATTTTTTTAAAAATTTTACTTTTATGAACGAAATTTTAGCAAATTTAATTGAAACTATCTTTGATTTTTTTGGATTTTCTTAAAATTTTTAATTTTTATGAACTAAATTTTAGCAAATTTAATTGAAACTATCTTCGATTTTATGGATTTTTTTAAAATTTTTATTTTTATGAACGCAATTTTAGCAAATTTAATTGAAACTATCTTTGATTTTTTTAGATTTTCTTAAAATTTTAAGTTTTATGAACTAAATTTTAGCAAATTTAATTTAAGCTATCTTCGATTTTTTTGGATTTTTTTACAAATTTTAATTTTTATGAACGAAATTTTAGAAAATTTAATTGAAACTATCTTCGATTTTATGGATTTTTTTAAAATTTTTATTTTTATGAACGAAATTTTAGCAAATATAATTGAAACTATCTTCGATTTTTTTGGATTTTTATACAAATTTTAATTTTTATGAACGAAATTTTAGCAAATTTAATTGAAACTATCTTCGATTTTTTTGGATTTTTTTAAAATTTTTATTTTTATGAACGAAATTTTATCAAATTTAATTGAAACTATCTTCGATTTTTTTAAAATTTTTATTCTTATGAACGAAATTTTAGCAAATTTAATTGAAACTATCTTCGATTTTTTTGGATTTTTTTACAAATTTTAATTTTTATGAACGAAATTTTAGCAAATTTAATTGAAACTATATACGATTTTTTTGGATTTTTTTTAAATTTTTATTCTTATGAACGAAATTTTAGCAAATTTAATTGAAACTATCTTTGATTTTTTTGGATTTTCTTAAAATTTTAAGTTTTATGAACTAAATTTTAGCAAATATAATTTAAGCTATCTTCTATTTTTTTGGATTTTTTTACAAATATTAATTTTTATGTACGACATTTTAGCAAATATAATTGAAACTATCTTCGATTTTTTTGGATTTTTATACAAATTTTTATTTTTATGAACGAATTTTAGCAAATTTAATTGAAACTATCTTCGATTTTTTTGGATTTTTTTAAAATTTTTATTCTTATGAACGAAATTTTAGCAAATTTAATTGAAACTATCTTTGATTTTTTTGGATTTTCTTAAAATTTTAAGTATTATGAACTAAATTTTAGCAAATATAATTTAAGCTATCTTCTATTTTTTTGGATTTTTTTACAAATATTAATTTTTATGTACGACATTTTAGCAAATATAATTGAAACTATCTTCGATTTTTTTGGATTTTTATACAAATTTTAATTTTTATGAACGAAATTTTAGCAAATTTAATTGAAACTATCTTCGATTTTTTTAAAATTTTTATTTTTATGAACGAAATTTTAGCAAATTTAATTGAAACTATCTTTGATTTTTTTGGATTTTCTTAAAATTTTAAGTTTTATGAACTAAATTTTAGCAAATTTAATTTAAGCTATCTTCTATTTTTTTGGATTTTTTTACAAATATTAATTTTTATATACGACATTTTAGCAAATATAATTGAAACTATCTTCGATTTTTTTGGATTTTTATACAAATTTTAATTTTTATGAATGAAATTTTAGCAAACTTAATTGAAACTATCTTCGATTTTTTTGGATTTTCTTAAAATTTTTAATTTTTATGAACTAAATTTTAGCAAATTTAATTTAAGCTCTCTTCTATTTTTTTGGATTTTTTTACAAATATTAATTTTTATGGACGACATTTTAGCAAATTTAATTGAAACTATCTTCGATTTTTTTGGATTTTTATACAAATTTTAATTTTTATGAACGAAATTTTAGCAAATTTAATTGAAACTATCTTCGATTTTTTTGGATTTTTTTAAAATTTTTATTTTTATGAACGAAATTTTAGCAAATTTAATTGAAACTATCTTCGATTATTTTGGATTTTTTTACAAATTTTAATTTTTATGAACGAAATTTTAGCAAATATAATTGAAACTATCTTCGATTTTTTTTTATTTTTATACAAATTTTAATTTTTATGAACGAAATTTTAGCAAATTTAATTGAAACTATCTTCGATTTTTTTGGATTTTTTTAAAATTTTTATTTTTATGAACGAAATTTTATCAAATTTAATTGAAACTATCTTCGATTTTTTGGATTTTTTTAAAATTTTAAGTTTTATGAACTAAATTTTATCAAATTTAATTGAAACTATCTTCGATTTTTTTGGATTTTTTTACAAATTTTAATTTTTATGAACGAAATTTTAGCAAATTTAATTGAAACTATATACGATTTTTTTGGATTTTTTTACAAATTTTTATTTTTATGAACGAATTTTAGCAAATTTAATTGAAACTATCTTCGATTTTTTTGGATTTTTTTACAAATTTTTATTTTTATGAACGAAATTTTAGCAAATTTAATTGAAACTATCTTCGATTTTTTTGGATTTTTTTAAAATTTTTATTTTTATGAACGAAATTTTAGCAAATTTAATTGAAACTATCTTTGATTTTTTGGATTTTCTTAAAATTTTAAGTTTTATGAACTAAATTTTAGCAAATTTAATTTAAGCTATCTTCTATTTTTTTGGATTTTTTTACAAATATTAATTTTTATGTACGACATTTTAGCAAATATAATTGAAACTATCTTCGATTTTTTTGGATTTTTTTACAAATTTTTATTTTTATGAACGAAATTTTAGCAAATTTAATTGAAACTATCTTCGATTTTTTTGGATTTTTTTAAAATTTTTATTTTTATGAACGAAATTTTAGCAAATTTAATTGAAACTATCTTTGATTTTTTTGGATTTTCTTAAAATTTTAAGTTTTATGAACTAAATTTTAGCAAATTTAATTTAAGCTATATACGATTTTTTTGGATTTTTTTACAAATTTTTATTTTTATGAACGAATTTTAGCAAATTTAATTGAAACTATCTTCGATTTTTTTGGATTTTTTTACAAATTTTTATTTTTATGAACGAAATTTTAGCAAATTTAATTGAAACTATCTTCGATTTTTTTGGATTTTTTTAAAATTTTTATTTTTATGAACGAAATTTTAGCAAATTTAATTGAAACTATCTTTGATTTTTTGGATTTTCTTAAAATTTTAAGTTTTATGAACTAAATTTTAGCAAATTTAATTTAAGCTATCTTCTATTTTTTTGGATTTTTTTACAAATATTAATTTTTATGTACGACATTTTAGCAAATTTAATTGAAACTATCTTCGATTTTTTTGGATTTTTTTACAAATTTTTATTTTTATGAACGAAATTTTAGCAAATTTAATTGAAACTATCTTCTATTTTTTTGGATTTTTTTACAAATATTAATTTTTATGAACGAAATTTTAGCAAATTTAATTGAAACTATCTTTGATTTTTTTGGATTTTCTTAAAATTTTAAGTTTTATGAACTAAATTTTAGCAAATTTAATTTAAGCTATCTTCTATTTTTTTGGATTTTTTTACAAATATTAATTTTTATATACGACATTTTAGCAAATGTAATTGAAACTATCTTCGATTTTTTTGGATTTTTATACAAATTTTAATTTTTATGAATGAAATTTTAGCAAACTTAATTGAAACTATCTTCGATTTTTTTGGATTTTTTTACAAATTTTTATTTTTATGAACGAAATTTTAGCAAATTTAATTGAAACTATCTTCGATTTTTTTGGATTTTTTTAAAATTTTTATTTTTATGAACGAAATTTTAGCAAATTTAATTGAAACTATCTTTGATTTTTTTGGATTTTCTTAAAATTTTAAGTTTTATGAACTAAATTTTAGCAAATTTAATTTAAGCTATCTTCTATTTTTTTGGATTTTTTTACAAATATTAATTTTTATGTACGACATTTTAGCAAATATAATTGAAACTATCTTCGATTTTTTTGGATTTTTTTACAAATTTTTATTTTTATGAACGAAATTTTAGCAAATTTAATTGAAACTATCTTCTATTTTTTTGGATTTTTTTACAAATATTAATTTTTATGAACGAAATTTTAGCAAATTTAATTGAAACTATCTTCGATTTTTTTGGATTTTTTTACAAATTTTAATTTTTATGAACGAAATTTTAGCAAATTTAATTGAAACTATATACGATTTTTTTGGATTTTTTTACAAATTTTTATTTTTATGAACGAATTTTAGCAAATTTAATTGAAACTATCTTCGATTTTTTTGGATTTTTTTACAAATTTTTATTTTTATGAACGAAATTTTAGCAAATTTAATTGAAACTATCTTCGATTTTTTTGGATTTTTTTAAAATTTTTATTTTTATGAACGAAATTTTAGCAAATTTAATTGAAACTATCTTTGATTTTTTGGATTTTCTTAAAATTTTAAGTTTTATGAACTAAATTTTAGCAAATTTAATTTAAGCTATCTTCTATTTTTTTGGATTTTTTTACAAATATTAATTTTTATGTACGACATTTTAGCAAATTTAATTTAAGCTATCTTCTATTTTTTTGGATTTTTTTACAAATATTAATTTTTATGTACGACATTTTAGCAAATTTAATTGAAACTATCTTCGATTTTTTTGGATTTTTTTACAAATTTTTATTTTTATGAACGAAATTTTAGCAAATTTAATTGAAACTATCTTCTATTTTTTTGGATTTTTTTACAAATATTAATTTTTATGAACGAAATTTTAGCAAATTTAATTGAAACTATCTTTGATTTTTTTGGATTTTCTTAAAATTTTAAGTTTTATGAACTAAATTTTAGCAAATTTAATTTAAGCTATCTTCTATTTTTTTGGATTTTTTTACAAATATTAATTTTTATATACGACATTTTAGCAAATGTAATTGAAACTATCTTCGATTTTTTTGGATTTTTATACAAATTTTAATTTTTATGAATGAAATTTTAGCAAACTTAATTGAAACTATCTTCGATTTTTTTGGATTTTTTTACAAATTTTTATTTTTATGAACGAAATTTTAGCAAATTTAATTGAAACTATCTTCGATTTTTTTGGATTTTTTTAAAATTTTTATTTTTATGAACGAAATTTTAGCAAATTTAATTGAAACTATCTTTGATTTTTTTGGATTTTCTTAAAATTTTAAGTTTTATGAACTAAATTTTAGCAAATTTAATTTAAGCTATCTTCTATTTTTTTGGATTTTTTTACAAATATTAATTTTTATGTACGACATTTTAGCAAATATAATTGAAACTATCTTCGATTTTTTTGGATTTTTTTACAAATTTTTATTTTTATGAACGAAATTTTAGCAAATTTAATTGAAACTATCTTCTATTTTTTTGGATTTTTTTACAAATATTAATTTTTATGAACGAAATTTTAGCAAATTTAATTGAAACTATCTTCGATTTTTTTGGATTTTTTTACAAATTTTAATTTTTATGAACGAAATTTTAGCAAATTTAATTGAAACTATATACGATTTTTTTGGATTTTTTTACAAATTTTTATTTTTATGAACGAATTTTAGCAAATTTAATTGAAACTATCTTCGATTTTTTTGGATTTTTTTACAAATTTTTATTTTTATGAACGAAATTTTAGCAAATTTAATTGAAACTATCTTCGATTTTTTTGGATTTTTTTAAAATTTTTATTTTTATGAACGAAATTTTAGCAAATTTAATTGAAACTATCTTTGATTTTTTGGATTTTCTTAAAATTTTAAGTTTTATGAACTAAATTTTAGCAAATTTAATTTAAGCTATCTTCTATTTTTTTGGATTTTTTTACAAATATTAATTTTTATGTACGACATTTTAGCAAATATAATTGAAACTATCTTCGATTTTTTTGGATTTTTTTACAAATTTTTATTTTTATGAACGAAATTTTAGCAAATTTAATTGAAACTATCTTCTATTTTTTTGGATTTTTTTACAAATATTAATTTTTATGAACGAAATTTTAGCAAATTTAATTGAAACTATCTTTGATTTTTTTGGATTTTCTTAAAATTTTAAGTTTTATGAACTAAATTTTAGCAAATTTAATTTAAGCTATCTTCTATTTTTTTGGATTTTTTTACAAATATTAATTTTTATATACGACATTTTAGCAAATATAATTGAAACTATCTTCGATTTTTTTGGATTTTTATACAAATTTTAATTTTTATGAATGAAATTTTAGCAAACTTAATTGAAACTATCTTCGATTTTTTTGGATTTTCTTAAAATTTTTAATTTTTATGAACTAAATTTTAGCAAATTTAATTTAAGCTCTCTTCTATTTTTTTGGATTTTTTTACAAATATTAATTTTTATGGACGACATTTTAGCAAATTTAATTGAAACTATCTTCGATTTTTTTGGATTTTTATACAAATTTTAATTTTTATGAACGAAATTTTAGCAAATTTAATTGAAACTATCTTCGATTTTTTTGGATTTTTTTAAAATTTTTATTTTTATGAACGAAATTTTAGCAAATTTAATTGAAACTATCTTCGATTATTTTGGATTTTTTTACAAATTTTAATTTTTATGAACGAAATTTTAGCAAATATAATTGAAACTATCTTCGATTTTTTTTTATTTTTATACAAATTTTAATTTTTATAAACGAAATTTTAGCAAATTTAATTGAAACTATCTTCGATTTTTTTGGATTTTTTTAAAATTTTTATTTTTATGAACGAAATTTTATCAAATTTAATTGAAACTATCTTCGATTTTTTGGATTTTTTTAAAATTTTAAGTTTTATGAACTAAATTTTATCAAATTTAATTGAAACTATCTTCGATTTTTTTGGATTTTTTTACAAATTTTAATTTTTATGAACGAAATTTTAGCAAATTTAATTGAAACTATATACGATTTTTTTGGATTTTTTTACAAATTTTTATTTTTATGAACGAATTTTAGCAAATTTAATTGAAACTATCTTCGATTTTTTTGGATTTTTTTACAAATTTTTATTTTTATGAACGAAATTTTAGCAAATTTAATTGAAACTATCTTCGATTTTTTTGGATTTTTTTAAAATTTTTATTTTTATGAACGAAATTTTAGCAAATTTAATTGAAACTATCTTTGATTTTTTGGATTTTCTTAAAATTTTAAGTTTTATGAACTAAATTTTAGCAAATTTAATTTAAGCTATCTTCTATTTTTTTGGATTTTTTTACAAATATTAATTTTTATGTACGACATTTTAGCAAATATAATTGAAACTATCTTCGATTTTTTTTGATTTTTATACAAATTTTAATTTTTATGAACGAAATTTTAGCAAATTTAATTGAAACTATCTTCGATTTTTTTGGATTTTTTTAAAAATTTTATTTTTATGAACGAAATTTTAGCAAATTTAATTGAAACTATCTTTGATTTTTTTGGATTTTCTTAAAATTTTTAATTTTTATGAACTAAATTTTAGCAAATTTATTTGAAACTATCTTCGATTTTTTTGGATTTTTTTAAAATTTTTATTTTTATGAACGAAATTTTAGCAAATTTAATTGAAACTATCTTTGATTTTTTTGGATTTTCTTAAAATTTTAAGTTTTATGAACTAAATTTTAGCAAATTTAATTTAAGCTATCTTCGATTTTTTTTTATTTTTTTACAAATTTTAATTTTTATGAACGAAATTTTAGCAAATTTAATTGAAACTATCTTCGATTTTATGGATTTTTTTAAAATTTTTATTTTTATGAACGAAATTTTAGCAAATTTAATTGAAACTATCTTCGATTTTTTTATAAATTTTAATTTTTATGAACGAAATTTTAGCAAATTTAATTGAAACTATATTCGATTTTTTTGGATTTTTTTACAAATTTTTATTTTTATGAACGAAATTTTAGCAAATTCAATTGAAACTATCTTCGATTTTTTTTGATTTTTTTAAAATTTATATTTTTATGAACGAAATTTTAGCAAATTTAATTGAAACTATCTTTGATTTTTTTGGATTTTCTTAAAATTTTAAGTTTTATGAACTAAATTTTAGCAAATTTAATTTAAGCTATCTTCTATTTTTTTGGATTTTTTTACAAATATTAATTTTTATGTACGACATTTTAGCAAATATAATTGAAACTATCTTCGATTTTTTTGGATTTTTATACAAATTTTAATTTTTATGAACGAAATTTTAACAAATTTAATTGAAACTATCTTCGATTTTTTGGATTTTTTTAAAATTTTTATTTTTATTAACGAAATTTTAGCAAATTTAATTGAAACTTTCTTCGATTTTTTTGGATTTTTTTACAAATTTTAATTTTTATGAACGAAATTTTTGCAAATTTAATTGAAACTATCTTCGATTTTATGGATTTTTTTAAAATTTTTATTTTTATGAACGAAATTTTAGCAAATTTAATTGAAACTATCTTCGATTTTTTTATAAATTTTAATTTTTATGAACGAAATTTTAGCAAATTTAATTGAAACTATATTCGATTTTTTTGGATTTTTTTACAAATTTTTATTTTTATGAACGAAATTTTAGCAAATTCAATTGAAACTATCTTCCAATTTTTTTGGATTTTTTTAAAATTTTTATTTTTATGAACGAAATTTTAGCAAATTTAATTGAATCTATCTTTGATTTTTTTGGATTTTCTTAAAATTTTAAGTTTTATGAACTAAATTTTAGCAAATTTAATTTAAGCTATCTTCTATTTTTTTGGATTTTTTTACAAATATTAATTTTTATGTACGACATTTTAGCAAATATAATTGAAACTATCTTCGATTTTTTTGGATTTTTATACAAATTTTAATTTTTATGAACGAAATTTTAGCAAATTTAATTGAAACTATATTCGATTTTTTGGATTTTTTTAAAATTTTTATTTTTATTAACGAAATTTGAGCAAATTTAATTGAAACTTTCTTCGATTTTTTTGGATTTTTTTACAAATTTTAATTTTTATGAACGAAATTTTAGCAAATTTAATTGAAACTATATACGATTTTTTTGGATTTTTTTACAAATTTTTATTTTTATGAACGAAATTTTAGCAAATTTAATTGAAACTATCTTCGATTTTTTTGGATTTTTTTAAAAATTTTATTTTTATGAACGAAATTTTAGCAAATTTAATTGAAACTATCTTTGATTTTTTTGGATTTTCTTAAAATTTTTAATTTTTATGAACTAAATTTTAGCAAATTTAATTGAAACTATCTTCGATTTTTTTGGATTTTTTTAAAATTTTTATTTTTATGAACGAAATTTTAGCAAATTTAATTGAAACTATCTTTGATTTTTTAGATTTTCTTAAAATTTTAAGTTTTATGGACTAAATTTTAGCAAATTTAATTTAAGCTATCTTCGATTTTTTTGGATTTTTTTACAAATTTTATTTTTTTTAAGCGAAATTTTAGAAAATTTAATTGAAACTATCTTCGATTTTATGGATTTTTTTAAAATTTTTATTTTTATGAACGAAATTTTAGCAAATTTAATTGAAACTATCTTCGATTTTTTTACAAATTTTAATTTTTATGAACGAAATTTTAGCAAATTTAATTGAAACTATATTCGATTTTTTTGGATTTTTTTACAAATTTTTATTTTTATGAACGAAATTTTAGCAAATTTAATTGAAACTATCTTCGATTTTTTTGGATTTTTTTAAAAATTTTACTTTTATGAACGAAATTTTAGCAAATTTAATTGAAACTATCTTTGATTTTTTTGGATTTTCTTAAAATTTTTAATTTTTATGAACTAAATTTTAGCAAATTTAATTGAAACTATCTTCGATTTTATGGATTTTTTTAAAATTTTTATTTTTATGAACGCAATTTTAGCAAATTTAATTGAAACTATCTTTGATTTTTTTGGATTTTCTTAAAATTTTAAGTTTTATGAACTAAATTTTAGCAAATTTAATTTAAGCTATCTTCGATTTTTTTGGATTTTTTTACAAATTTTAATTTTTATGAACGAAATTTTAGAAAATTTAATTGAAACTATCTTCGATTTTATGGATTTTTTTAAAATTTTTATTTTTATGAACGAAATTTTAGCAAATTTAATTGAAACTATCTTCGATTTTTTTACAAATTTTAATTTTTATGAACGAAATTTTAGCAAATTTAATTGAAACTATATTCGATTTTTTTGGATTTTTTTACAAATTTTTATTTTTATGAACGAAATTTTAGCAAATTTAATTGAAACTATCTTCGATTTTTTTGGATTTTTTTAAAATTTATATTTTTATGAACGAAATTTTAGCAAATTTAATTGAAAGTATCTTTGATTTTTTTGGATTTTCTTAAAATTTTAAGTTTTATGAACTAAATTTTAGCAAATTTAATTTAAGCTATCTTCTATTTTTTTGGATTTTTTTACAAATATTAATTTTTATGTACGACATTTTAGCAAATATAATTGAAACTATCTTCGATTTTTTTGGATTTTTATACAAATTTTAATTTTTATGAACGAAATTTTAGCAAATTTAATTGAAACTATATACGATTTTTTTGGATTTTTTTACAAATTTTTATTTTTATGAACGAAATTTTAGCAAATTTAATTGAAACTATCTTCGATTTTTTTGGATTTTTTTAAAAATTTTATTTTTATGAACGAAATTTTAGCAAATTTAATTGAAACTATCTTTGATTTTATTGGATTTTCTTAAAATTTTTAATTTTTATGAACTAAATTTTAGCAAATTTAATTGAAACTATCTTTGATTTTTTTGGATTTTCTTAAAATTTTAAGTTTTATGAACTAAATTTTAGCAAATTTAATTTAAGCTATCTTCGATTTTTTTGGATTTTTTTACAAATTTTAATTTTTATGAACGAAATTTTAGAAAATTTAATTGAAACTATCTTCGATTTTATGGATTTTTTTAAAATTTTTATTTTTATGAACGAAATTTTAGCAAATTTAATTGAAACTATCTTCGATTTTTTTACAAATTTTAATTTTTATGAACGAAATTTTAGCAAATTTAATTGAAACTATATTCGATTTTTTTGGATTTTTTTACAAATTTTTATTTTTATGAACGAAATTTTAGCAAATTTAATTGAAACTATCTTCGATTTTTTTGGATTTTTTTAAAATTTTTATTTTTATGAACGAAATTTTAGCAAATTTAATTGAAACTATCTTTGATTTTTTTGGATTTTCTTAAAATTTTAAGTTTTATGAACTAAATTTTAGCAAATTTAATTTAAGCTATCTTCTATTTTTTTGGATTTTTTTACAAATATTAATTTTTATGTACGACATTTTAGCAAATATAATTAAAACTATCTTCGATTTTTTTGGATTTTTATACAAATTTTAGTTTTTATGAACGAAATTTTAGCAAATTTAATTGAAACTATCTTCGATTTTTTTGGATTTTTTTAAAAATTTTATTTTTATGAACGAAATTTTAGAAAATTTAATTGAAACTATCTTTGATTTTTTTGGATTTTCTTAAAATTTTTAATTTTTATGAACTAAATTTTAGCAAATTTATTTGAAACTATCTTCGATTTTTTTGGATTTTTTTAAAATTTTTATTTTTATGAACGAAATTTTAGCAAATTTAATTGAAACTATCTTTGATTTTTTTGGATTTTCTTAAAATTTTAAGTTTTATGAACTAAATTTTAGCAAATTTAATTTAAGCTATCTTCGATTTTTTTGGATTTTTTTACAAATTTTAATTTTTATGAACGAAATTTTAGCAAATTTAATTGAAACTATCTTCGATTTTATGGATTTTTTTAAAATTTTTATTTTTATGAACGAAATTTTAGCAAATTTAATTGAAACTATCTTCGATTTTTTTATAAATTTTAATTTTTATGAACGAAATTTTAGCAAATTTAATTGAAACTATATTCGATTTTTTTGGATTTTTTTACAAATTTTTATTTTTATGAACGAAATTTTAGCAAATTCAATTGAAACTATCTTCGATTTTTTTTGATTTTTTTAAAATTTATATTTTTATGAACGAAATTTTAGCAAATTTAATTGAAACTATCTTTGATTTTTTTGGATTTTCTTAAAATTTTAAGTTTTATGAACTAAATTTTAGCAAATTTAATTTAAGCTATCTTCTATTTTTTTGGATTTTTTTACAAATATTAATTTTTATGTACGACATTTTAGCAAATATAATTGAAACTATCTTCGATTTTTTTGGATTTTTATACAAATTTTAATTTTTATGAACGAAATTTTAGCAAATTTAATTGAAACTATCTTCGATTTTTTGGATTTTTTTAAAATTTTTATTTTTATTAACGAAATTTGAGCAAATTTAATTGAAACTTTCTTCGATTTTTTTGGATTTTTTTACAAATTTTAATTTTTATGAACGAAATTTTAGCAAATTTAATTGAAACTATATACGATTTTTTTGGATTTTTTTACAAATTTTTATTTTTATGAACGAAATTTTAGCAAATTTAATTGAAACTATCTTCGATTTTATGGATTTTTTTAAAATTTTTATTTTTATGAACGAAATTTTAGCAAATTTAATTGAAACTATCTTCGATTTTTTTATAAATTTTTATTTTTATGAACGAAATTTTAGCAAATTTAATTGAAACTATATTCGATTTTTTTGGATTTTTTTACAAATTTTTATTTTTATGAACGAAATTTTAGCAAATTCATTTGAAACTATCTTCGATTTTTTTGGATTTTTTTAAAATTTTTATTTTTATGAACGAAATTTTAGCAAATTTAATTGAATCTATCTTTGATTTTTTTGGATTTTCTTAAAATTTTAAGTTTTATGAACTAAATTTTAGCAAATTTAATTTAAGCTATCTTCTATTTTTTTGGATTTTTTTACAAATATTAATTTTTATGTACGACATTTTAGCAAATATAATTGAAACTATCTTCGATTTTTTTGGATTTTTATACAAATTTTAATTTTTATGAACGAAATTTTAGCAAATTTAATTGAAACTATCTTCGATTTTTTGGATTTTTTTAAAATTTTTATTTTTATTAACGAAATTTGAGCAAATTTAATTGAAACTTTCTTCGATTTTTTTGGATTTTTTTACAAATTTTAATTTTTATGAACGAAATTTTAGCAAATTTAATTGAAACTATATACGATTTTTTTGGATTTTTTTACAAATTTTTATTTTTATGAACGAAATTTTAGCAAATTTAATTGAAACTATCTTCGATTTTTTTGGATTTTTTTAAAAATTTTATTTTTATGAACGAAATTTTAGCAAATTTAATTGAAACTATCTTTGATTTTTTTGGATTTTCTTAAAATTTTTAATTTTTATGAACTAAATTTTAGCAAATTTAATTGAAACTATCTTCGATTTTTTTGGATTTTTTTAAAATTTTTATTTTTATGAACGAAATTTTAGCAAATTTAATTGAAACTATCTTTGATTTTTTTGGATTTTCTTAAAATTTTAAGTTTTATGAACTAAATTTTAGCAAATTTAATTTAAGCTATCTTCGATTTTTTTGGATTTTTTTACAAATTTTATTTTTTTTAAGCGAAATTTTAGAAAATTTAATTGAAACTATCTTCGATTTTATGGATTTTTTTAAAATTTTTATTTTTATGAACGAAATTTTAGCAAATTTAATTGAAACTATCTTCGATTTTTTTACAAATTTTAATTTTTATGAACGAAATTTTAGCAAATTTAATTGAAACTATATTCGATTTTTTTGGATTTTTTTACAAATTTTTATTTTTATGAACGAAATTTTAGCAAATTTAATTGAAACTATCTTCGATTTTTTTGGATTTTTTTAAAATTTTTATTTTTATGAACGAAATTTTAGCAAATTTAATTGAAACTATCTTTGATTTTTTTGGATTTTCTTAAAATTTTAAGTTTTATGAACTAAATTTTAGCAAATTTAATTTAAGCTATCTTCTATTTTTTTGGATTTTTTTACAAATATTAATTTTTATGTACGACATTTTAGCAAATATAATTGAAACTATCTTCGATTTTTTTGGATTTTTATACAAATTTTAATTTTTATGAACGAAATTTTAGCAAATTTAATTGAAACTATATACGATTTTTTTGGATTTTTTTACAAATTTTTATTTTTATGAACGAAATTTTAGCAAATTTAATTGAAACTATCTTCGATTTTTTTACAAATTTTAATTTTTATGAACGAAATTTTAGCAAATTTAATTGAAACTATATTCGATTTTTTTGGATTTTTTTACAAATTTTTATTTTTATGAACGAAATTTTAGCAAATTTAATTGAAACTATCTTCGATTTTTTTGGATTTTTTTAAAATTTTTATTTTTATGAACGAAATTTTAGCAAATTTAATTGAAACTATCTTTGATTTTTTTGGATTTTCTTAAAATTTTAAGTTTTATGAACTAAATTTTAGCAAATTTAATTTAAGCTATCTTCTATTTTTTTGGATTTTTTTACAAATATTAATTTTTATGTACGACATTTTAGCAAATATAATTGAAACTATCTTCTATTTTTTTGGATTTTTATACAAATTTTAATTTTTATGAACGAAATTTTAGCAAATTTAATTGAAACTAAATACGATTTTTTTGGATTTTTTTACAAATTTTTATTTTTATGAACGAAATTTTAGCAAATTTAATTGAAACTATCTTCGATTTTTTTGGATTTTTTTAAAATTTTATTTTTATGAACGAAATTTTAGCAAATTTAATTGAAACTATCTTTGATTTTTTTGGATTTTCTTAAAATTTTAAGTTTTATGAACTAAATTTTAGCAAATTTAATTTAAGCTATCTTCTATTTTTTTGGATTTTTTTACAAATATTAATTTTTATGTACGACATTTTAGCAAATATAATTGAAACTATCTTCGATTTTTTTGGATTTTTATACAAATTTTAATTTTTATGAACGAAATTTTAGCAAATTTAATTGAAACTATCTTCGATTTTTTGGATTTTTTTAAAATTTTTATTTTTATGAACGAAATTTTAGCAAATTTAATTGAAACTTTCTTCGATTTTTTTGGATTTTTTTACAAATTTTAATTTTTATGAACGAAATTTTAGCAAATTTAATTGAAACTATCTTCGATTTTTTTGGATTTTTTTAAAATTTTTATTTTTATGAACGAAATTTTAGCAAATTTAATTGAAACTATCTTTGATTTTTTTGGATTTTCTTAAAATTTTTAATTTTTATGAACGAAATTTTAGCAAATTCAATTGAAACTATCTTCGATTTTTTTGGATTTTTTTAAAATTTTTATTTTTATGAACGAAATTTTAGCAAATTTAATTGAAACTATCTTTGATTTTTTTGGATTTTCTTAAAATTTTAAGTTTTATGAACTAAATTTTAGCAAATTTAATTTAAGCTATCTTCTATTTTTTTGGATTTTTTTACAAATATTAATTTTTATGTACGACATTTTAGCAAATATAATTGAAACTATCTTCGATTTTTTTGGATTTTTATACAAATTTTAATTTTTATGAACGAAATTTTAGCAAATTTAATTGAAACTATCTTCGATTTTTTGGATTTTTTTAAAATTTTTATTTTTATGAACGAAATTTTAGCAAATTTAATTGAAACTATCTTTGATTTTTTTGGATTTTCTTAAAATTTTTAATTTTTATGAACTAAATTTTAGCAAATTTAATTGAAACTATCTTCGATTTTTTTGGATTTTTTTAAAATTTTTATTTTTATGAACGAAATTTTAGCAAATTTAATTGAAACTATCTTTGATTTTTTTGGATTTTCTTAAAATTTTTAATTTTTATGAACGAAATTTTAGCAAATTCAATTGAAACTATCTTCGATTTTTTTGGATTTTTTTAAAATTTTTATTTTTATGAACGAAATTTTAGCAAATTTAATTGAAACTATCTTTGATTTTTTTGGATTTTCTTAAAATTTTAAGTTTTATGAACTAAATTTTAGCAAATTTAATTTAAGCTATCTTCTATTTTTTTGGATTTTTTTACAAATATTAATTTTTATGTACGACATTTTAGCAAATATAATTGAAACTATCTTCGATTTTTTTGGATTTTTATACAAATTTTAATTTTTATGAACGATATTTTAGCAAATTTAATTGAAACTATCTTTGATTTTTTTGGATTTTTTTAAAATTTTTATTTTTATGAACGAAATTTTAGCAAATTTAATTGAAACTAACTTTGATTTTTTTGGATTTTCTTAAAATTTTTAATTTTTATGAACTAAATTTTAGCAAATTTAATTTAAGCTATCTTCTATTTTTTTGGATTTTTTTACAAATATTAATTTTTATGGACGACATTTTAGCAAATTTAATTGAAACTATCTTCGATTTTTTTGGATTTTTATACAAATTTTAATATTTATGAACGAAATTTTAGCAAATTTAATTGAAACTATCTTCGATTTTTTTGGATTTTTTTAAAATTTTTATTTTTATGAACGAAATTTTAGCAAATTTAATTGAAACTATCTTCGATTATTTTGGATTTTTTTACAAATTTTAATTTTTATGAACGAAATTTTAGCAAATATAATTGAAACTATCTTCGATTTTTTTGGATTTTTATACAAATTTTAATTTTTATGAACGAAATTTTAGCAAATTTAATTGAAACTATCTTCGATTTTTTTTGATTTTTTTAAAATTTATATTTTTATGAACGAAATTTTAGCAAATTTAATTGAAACTATCTTTGATTTTTTTGGATTTTCTTAAAATTTTAAGTTTTATGAACTAAATTTTAGCAAATTTAATTTAAGCTATCTTCGATTTTTTTGGATTTTTTTACAAATTTTAATTTTTATGAACGAAATTTTAGCAAATTTAATTGAAACTATCTTCGATTTTATGGATTTTTTTAAAATTTTTATTTTTATGAACGAAATTTTAGCAAATTTAATTGAAACTATCTTCGATTTTTTTACAAATTTTTATTTTTATGAACGAAATTTTAGCAAATTCAATTGAAACTATCTTCGATTTTTTTTGATTTTTTTAAAATTTATATTTTTATGAACGAAATTTTAGCAAATTTAATTGAAACTATCTTTGATTTTTTTGGATTTTCTTAAAATTTTAAGTTTTATGAACTAAATTTTAGCAAATTTAATTTAAGCTATCTTCTATTTTTTTGGATTTTTTTACAAATATTAATTTTTATGTACGACATTTTAGCAAATATAATTGAAACTATCTTCGATTTTTTTGGATTTTTATACAAATTTTAATTTTTATGAACGAAATTTTAGCAAATTTAATTGAAACTATCTTCGATTTTTTGGATTTTTTTAAAATTTTTATTTTTATTAACGAAATTTTAGCAAATTTAATTGAAACTTTCTTCGATTTTTTTGGATTTTTTTACAAATTTTAATTTTTATGAACGAAATTTTAGCAAATTTAATTGAAACTATATAAGATTTTTTTGGATTTTTTTAAAATTTTTATTTTTATGAACGAAATTTTAGCAAATTTAATTGAAACTATCTTTGATTTTTTTGGATTTTCTTAAAATTTTAAGTTTTATGAACTAAATTTTAGCAAATTTAATTTAAGCTATCTTCTATTTTTTTGGATTTTTTTACAAATATTAATTTTTATGTACGACATTTTAGCAAATATAATTGAAACTATCTTCGATTTTTTTGGATTTTTATACAAATTTTAATTTTTATGAACGAAATTTTAGCAAATTTAATTGAAACTATCTTTGATTTCTTTGGATTTTCTTAAAATTTTAAGTTTTATGAACTAAATTTTAGCAAATTTAATTTAAGCTATCTTCGATTTTTTTGGATTTTTATACAAATTTTAATTTTTATGAACGAAATTTTAGCAAATTTAATTGAAACTATCTTCGATTTTTTGGATTTTTTTAAAATTTTTATTTTTATGAACGAAATTTTAGCAAATTTAATTGAAACTTTCTTCGATTTTTTTGGATTTTTTTACAAATTTTAATTTTTATGAACGAAATTTTAGAAAAATTCAATTGAAACTATATACGATTTTTTTGGATTTTTTTACAAATTTTTATTTTTATGAACGAAATTTTAGCAAATTTAATTGAAACTATCTTCGATTTTTTTGGATTTTTTTAAAAATTTTATTTTTATGAACGAAATTTTAGCAAATTTAATTGAAACTATCTTTGATTTTTTTGGATTTTCTTAAAATTTTTAATTTTTATGAACTAAATTTTAGCAAATTTAATTGAAACTATCTTCGATTTTTTTGGATTTTTTTAAAATTTTTATTTTTATGAACGAAATTTTAGCAAATTTAATTGAAACTATCTTTGATTTTTTTGGATTTTCTTAAAATTTTAAGTTTTATGAACTAAATTTTAGCAAATTTAATTTAAGCTATCTTCTATTTTTTTGGATTTTTTTACAAATATTAATTTTTATGTACGACATTTTAGCAAATATAATTGAAACTATCTTCGATTTTTTTGGATTTTTATACAAATTTTAATTTTTATGAACGAAATTTTAGCAAATTTAATTGAAACTATCTTCGATTTTTTGGATTTTTTTAAAATTTTTATTTTTATGAACGAAATTTTAGCAAATTTAATTGAAACTTTCTTCGATTTTTTTGGATTTTTTTACAAATTTTAATTTTTATGAACGAAATTTTAGCAAATTTAATTGAAACTATATACGATTTTTTTGGATTTTTTTACAAATTTTTATTTTTATGAACGAAATTTTAGCAAATTTAATTGAAACTATCTTCGATTTTTTTGGATTTTTTTAAAAATTTTATTTTTATGAACGAAATTTTAGCAAATTTAATTGAAACTATCTTTGATTTTTTTGGATTTTCTTAAAATTTTTAATTTTTATGAACTAAATTTTAGCAAATTTAATTGAAACTATCTTCGATTTTTTTGGATTTTTTTAAAATTTTTATTTTTATGAACGAAATTTTAGCAAATTTAATTGAAACTATCTTTGATTTTTTTGGATTTTCTTAAAATTTTTAATTTTTATGAACGAAATTTTAGCAAATTCAATTGAAACTATCTTCGATTTTTTTGGATTTTTTTAAAATTTTTATTTTTATGAACGAAATTTTAGCAAATTTAATTGAAACTATCTTTGATTTTTTTGGATTTTCTTAAAATTTTAAGTTTTATGAACTAAATTTTAGCAAATTTAATTTAAGCTATCTTCTATTTTTTTGGATTTTTTTACAAATATTAATTTTTATGTACGACATTTTAGCAAATATAATTGAAACTATCTTCGATTTTTTTGGATTTTTATACAAATTTTAATTTTTATGAACGATATTTTAGCAAATTTAATTGAAACTATCTTTGATTTTTTTGGATTTTTTTAAAATTTTTATTTTTATGAACGAAATTTTAGCAAATTTAATTGAAACTAACTTTGATTTTTTTGGATTTTCTTAAAATTTTTAATTTTTATGAACTAAATTTTAGCAAATTTAATTTAAGCTATCTTCTATTTTTTTGGATTTTTTTACAAATATTAATTTTTATGGACGACATTTTAGCAAATTTAATTGAAACTATCTTCGATTTTTTTGGATTTTTATACAAATTTTAATATTTATGAACGAAATTTTAGCAAATTTAATTGAAACTATCTTCGATTTTTTTGGATTTTTTTAAAATTTTTATTTTTATGAACGAAATTTTAGCAAATTTAATTGAAACTATCTTCGATTATTTTGGATTTTTTTACAAATTTTAATTTTTATGAACGAAATTTTAGCAAATATAATTGAAACTATCTTCGATTTTTTTGGATTTTTATACAAATTTTAATTTTTATGAACGAAATTTTAGCAAATTTAATTGAAACTATCTTCGATTTTTTTTGATTTTTTTAAAATTTATATTTTTATGAACGAAATTTTAGCAAATTTAATTGAAACTATCTTTGATTTTTTTGGATTTTCTTAAAATTTTAAGTTTTATGAACTAAATTTTAGCAAATTTAATTTAAGCTATCTTCGATTTTTTTGGATTTTTTTACAAATTTTAATTTTTATGAACGAAATTTTAGCAAATTTAATTGAAACTATCTTCGATTTTATGGATTTTTTTAAAATTTTTATTTTTATGAACGAAATTTTAGCAAATTTAATTGAAACTATCTTCGATTTTTTTACAAATTTTTATTTTTATGAACGAAATTTTAGCAAATTCAATTGAAACTATCTTCGATTTTTTTTGATTTTTTTAAAATTTATATTTTTATGAACGAAATTTTAGCAAATTTAATTGAAACTATCTTTGATTTTTTTGGATTTTCTTAAAATTTTAAGTTTTATGAACTAAATTTTAGCAAATTTAATTTAAGCTATCTTCTATTTTTTTGGATTTTTTTACAAATATTAATTTTTATGTACGACATTTTAGCAAATATAATTGAAACTATCTTCGATTTTTTTGGATTTTTATACAAATTTTAATTTTTATGAACGAAATTTTAGCAAATTTAATTGAAACTATCTTCGATTTTTTGGATTTTTTTAAAATTTTTATTTTTATTAACGAAATTTTAGCAAATTTAATTGAAACTTTCTTCGATTTTTTTGGATTTTTTTACAAATTTTAATTTTTATGAACGAAATTTTAACAAATTTAATTGAAACTATATAAGATTTTTTTGGATTTTTTTACAAATTTTTATTTTTATGAACGAAATTTTAGCAAATTTAATTGAAACTATCTTCGATTTTTTTGGATTTTTTTAAAAATTTTACTTTTATGAACGAAATTTTAGCAAATTTAATTGAAACTATCTTTGATTTTTTTGGATTTTCTTAAAATTTTTAATTTTTATGAACTAAATTTTAGCAAATTTAATTGAAACTATCTTCGATTTTATGGATTTTTTTAAAATTTTTATTTTTATGAACGAAATTTTATCAAATTTAATTGAAACTATCTTCGATTTTTTTGGATTTTTTAAAATTTTTATTTTTATGAACGAAATTTTAGCAAATTTAATTGAAACTATCTTCGATTTTTTTGGATTTTTTTAAAATCTTTTTTTTTATGAACGAAATTTTAGAAAATTTAATTGAAACTATCTTTAATTTTTTTGGATTTTCTTGAAATTTTTAATTTTTATGAACTATATTTTAGCAAATTTAATTTAAGCTATGTTCTATTTTTTTGGATTTTTTTACAAATATTAATTTTTATGGACGACATTTTAGCAAATTTAATTGAAACTATCTTCGATTTTATGGATTTTTTTAAAATTTTTATTTTTATGAACGAAATTTTAGCAAATTTAATTGAAACTATCTTCGATTTTTTTACAAATTTTAATTTTTATGAACGAAATTTTAGCAAATTTAATTGAAACTATATTCGATTTTTTTGGATTTTTTTACAAATTTTTATTTTTATGAACGAAATTTTAGCAAATTTAATTGAAACAATCTTCGATTTTTTTGGATTTTTTTAAAATTTTAATTTTTATGAACGAAATTTTAGCAAATTTAATTGAAACTATCTTTGATTTTTTTGGATTTTCTTAAAATTTTAAGTGTTATGAGCTAAATTTTAGCAAATTTAATTTAAGCTATCTTCTATTTTTTTGGATTTTTTACAAATATTAATTTTTATGTACGACATTTTAGCAAATATAATTGAAACTATCTTCGATTTTTTTGGATTTTTTTAAAAATTTTATTTTTATGAACGAAATTTTAGCAAATTTAATTGAAACTATCTTTGATTTTTTTGGATTTTCTTAAAATTTTTAATTTTTATGAACTAAATTTTAGCAAATTTAATTGAAACTATATACGATTTTTTTGGATTTTTTTAAAATTTTTTATTTATGAACGAAATTTTAGCAAATTTAATTGAAACTATCTTCGATTTTTTTGGATTTTTTTAAAAATTTTATTTTTATGAACGAAATTTTAGCAAATTTAATTGAAACTATCTTTGATTTTTTTGGATTTTCTTAAAATTTTTAATTTTTATGAACTAAATTTTAGCAAATTTAATTGAAACTATCTTCGATTTTTTTGGATTTTTTTAAAATTTTTATTTCTATGAACGAAATTTTAGCAAATTTAATTGAAACTATCTTTGATTTTTTTGGATTTTCTTAAAATTTTAAGTTTTATGAACTAAATTTTAGCAAATTTAATTTAAGCTATCTTCGATTTTTTTGGATTTTTTTACAAATTTTAATTTTTATGAACTAAATTTTAGCAAATTTAATTGAAACTATCTTCGATTTTATGGATTTTTTTAAAATTTTTATTTTTATGAACGAAATTTTAGCAAATTTAATTGAAACTATCTTCGATTTTTTTGGATTTTTTTAAAATTTTTATTTTTATGAACGAAATTTTAGCAAATTTAATTGAAACTATCTTCGATTTTTTTGGATTTTTTTAAAATCTTTTTTTTTATGAACGAAATTTTAGAAAATTTAATTGAAACTATCTTTGATTTTTTTGGATTTTCTTGAAATTTTTAATTTTTATGAACTAAATTTTAGCAAATTTAATTTAAGCTATCTTCTATTTTTTTGGATTTTTTTACAAATATTAATTTTTATGGACGACATTTTAGCAAATTTAATTGAAACTATCTTCGATTTTTTTGGATTTTTTTACAAATTTTAATTTTTATGAATGAAATTTTAGCAAACTGAATTGTAACTATCTTCGATTTTTTTGAATTTTTTTACAAATTTTAATTTTTATGAACGAAATTTTGGCAAATTTAATTGAAACTATCTTCGATTTTTTTGGATTCTTTTACAAATTTTAATTTTTATGAACGAAATTTTAGCAAATTTAATTGAAACTATCTTCGATTTTTTTGGATTTTTTTACAAATTTTTATTTTTATGAACGAAATTTTAGCAAATTTAATTGAAACTATCTTCGATTTTTTTGGATTTTTTTAAAATCTTTTTTTTTATGAACGAAATTTTAGAAAATTTAATTGAAACTATCTTTGATTTTTTTGGATTTTCTTGAAATTTTTAATTTTTATGAACTAAATTTTAGCAAATTTAATTTAAGCTATCTTCTATTTTTTTGGATTTTTTTACAAATATTAATTTTTATGGACGACATTTTAGCAAATTTAATTGAAACTATCTTCGATTTTTTTGGATTTTTTTACAAATTTTAATTTTTATGAATGAAATTTTAGCAAACTTAATTGTAACTATCTTCGATTTTTTTGAATTTTTTTACAAATTTTAATTTTTATGAACGAAATTTTGGCAAATTTAATTGAAACTATCTTCGATTTTTTTGGATTTTTTTACAAATTTTAATTTTTATGAACGAAATTTTAGCAAATTTAATTGAAACTATCTTCGATTTTTTTGGATTTTTTTACAAATTTTTATTTTTATGAACGAAATTTTAGCAAATTTAATTGAAACTATCTTCGATTATTTTGGATTTTTTTACAAATTTTAATTTTTATGAACGAAATTTTAGCAAATATAATTGAAACTATCTTCGATTTTTTTGGATGTTTATACAAATTTTAATTTTTATGAACGAAATTTTAGCAAATTTAATTGAAACTATCTTCGATTTTTTTATAAATTTTAATTTTTATGAACGAAATTTAGCAAATTTCATTGAAACTATATTCGATTTTTTTGGATTTTTTTACAAATTTTTATTTTTATGAACGAAATTTTAGCAAATTTAATTGAAACTATCTTCGATTTTTTGGATTTTTTTAAATTTTTATTTTTATGAACGAAATTTTAGCAAATTTAATTGAAACTTTCTTCGATTTTTTTGGATTTTTTTACAAATTTTAATTTTTATGAATGAAATTTTAGCAAATTTAATTGAAACTATCTTTGATTTTTTGGATTTTCTTAAAATTTTAAGTTTTATGAACTAAATTTTAGCAAATTTAATTTAAGCTATCTTCGATTTTTTTGGATTTTTTTACAAATTTTAATTTTTATGAACGAAATTTTAGAAATTTAATTGAAACTATCTTCGATTTTATGGATTTTTTTAAAATTTTAATTTTTATGAACGAAATTTTAGCAAATTTAATTGAAACTATCTTCGATTTTATGGATTTTTTTAAAATTTTTATTTTATGAACGAAATTTTAGCAAATTTAATTGAAACTATCTTCGATTTTTTTGGATTTTTTTAAAATTTTTATTTTTATGAACGAAATTTTAGCAAATTTAATTGAAACTATCTTCGATTTTTTTGGATTTTTTTAAAATCTTTTTTTTTTATGAACGAAATTTTAGAAAATTTAATTGAAACTATCTTTGATTTTTTTGGATTTTCTTGAAATTTTTAATTTTTATGAACTAAATTTAGCAAATTTAATTTAAGCTATCTTCTATTTTTTTGGATTCTTTTACAAATTTTAATTTTTATGAACGAAATTTTAGCAAATTTAATTGAAACTATCTTCGATTTTTTTGGATTTTTTTACAAATTTTTCTTTTTATGAACGAAATTTTAGCAAATTTAATTGAAACTATCTTCGATTATTTTGGATTTTTTTACAAATTTTAATTTTTATGAACGAAATTTTAGCGAATATAATTGAAACTATCTTCGATTTTTTTGGATTTTTATACAAATTTTAATTTTTATGAACGAAATTTTAGCAAATTTATTGAAACTATCTTCGATTTTTTTATAAATTTTAATTTTTATGAACGAAATTTTAGCAAATTTAATTGAAACTATATTCGATTTTTTTGGATTTTTTTACAAATTTTTATTTTTATGAACGAAATTTTAGCAAATTTAATTGAAACTATCTTTGATTTTTTTGGATTTTTTTACAAATTTTTATTTTTATGAACGAAATTTTAGCAAATTTAATTGAAACTATCTTCGATTTTTTTGGATTTTTTTAAAATCTTTTTTTTTATGAACGAAATTTTAGAAAATTTAATTGAAACTATCTTTGATTTTTTTGGATTTTCTTGAAATTTTTAATTTTTATGAACTAAATTTTAGCAAATTTAATTTAAGCTATCTTCTATTTTTTTGGATTTTTTTACAAATATTAATTTTTATGGACGACATTTTAGCAAATTTAATTGAAACTATCTTCGATTTTTTTGGAGTTTTTTACAAATTTTAATTTTTATGAATGAAATTTTAGCAAACTTAATTGTAACTATCTTCGATTTTTTTGAATTTTTTTACAAATTTTAATTTTTATGAACGAAATTTTGGCAAATTTAATTGAAACTATCTTCGATTTTTTTGGATTTTTTTACAAATTTTAATTTTTATGAACGAAATTTTAGCAAATTTAATTGAAACTATCTTCGATTTTTTTGGATTTTTTTACAAATTTTTATTTTTATGAACGAAATTTTAGCAAATTTAATTGAAACTATCTTCGATTATTTTGGATTTTTTTACAAATTTTAATTTTTATGAACGAAATTTTAGCAAATATAATTGAAACTATCTTCGATTTTTTTGGATGTTTATACAAATTTTAATTTTTATGAACGAAATTTTAGCAAATTTAATTGAAACTATCTTCGATTTTTTTATAAATTTTAATTTTTATGAACGAAATTTTAGCAAATTTCATTGAAACTATATTCGATTTTTTTGGATTTTTTTACAAATTTTTATTTTTATGAACGAAATTTTAGCAAATTTAATTGAAACTATCTTCGATTTTTTTGGATTTTTTTAAAATTTTTATTTTTATGAACGAAATTTTAGCAAATTTAATTGAAACTTTCTTCGATTTTTTTGGATTTTTTTACAAATTTTAATTTTTATGAATGAAATTTTAGCAAATTTAATTGAAACTATCTTTGATTTTTTTGGATTTTCTTAAAATTTTAAGTTTTATGAACTAAATTTTAGCAAATTTAATTTAAGCTATCTTCGATTTTTTTGGATTTTTTTACAAATTTTAATTTTTATGAACGAAATTTTAGAAAATTTAATTGAAACTATCTTCGATTTTATGGATTTTTTTAAAATTTTAATTTTTATGAACGAAATTTTAGCAAATTTAATTGAAACTATCTTCGATTTTTTTGGATTTTTTTACAAATTTGTATTTTTATGAACGAAATTTTAGCAAATTTAATTGAAACTATCTTCGATTATTTTGGATTTTTTTACAAATTTTAATTTTTATGAACGAAATTTTAGCAAATATAATTGAAACTATCTTCGATTTTTTTGGATTTTTATACAAATTTTAATTTTTATGAACGAAATTTTAGCAAATTTAATTGAAACTATCTTCGATTTTTTTGGATTTTTTTAAAATTTTTATTTTTATGAACGAAATTTTAGCAAATTTAATTGAAACTATCTTTGATTTTTTTGGATTTTCTTAAAATTTTAAGTTTTATGAACTAAATTTTAGCAAATTTAATTTAAGCTATCTTCGATTTTTTTGGATTTTTTTACAAATTTTAATTTTTATGAACGAAATTTTAGAAAATTTAATTGAAACTATCTTCGATTTTATGGATTTTTTTAAAATTTTAATTTTTATGAACGAAATTTTAGAAAATTTAATTGAAACTATCTTCGATTTTTTTACAAATTTTTATTTTTATGAACGAAATTTTAGCAAATTTAATTGAAACTATCTTTGATTTTTTGGATTTTCTTAAAATTTTAAGTTTTATGAACTAAATTTTAGCAAATTTAATTTAAGCTATCTTCGATTTTTTTGGATTTTTATACAAATTTTAATTTTTATGAACGAAATTTTAGCAAATTTAATTGAAACTATATACGATTTTTTTGGATTTTTTTACAAATTTTTATTTTTATGAACGAAATTTTAGCAAATTTAATTGAAACTATCTTCGAT
This sequence comes from Andrena marginata, assembly GCA_963932335.1. NCBI lineage: Eukaryota > Metazoa > Arthropoda > Insecta > Hymenoptera > Andrenidae > Andrena > Andrena marginata. Next base: position 37,861 of record CAWVQI010000325.1, read on the forward strand.
TTTTTTGGATTTTTTTAAAAATTTTATTTTTATGAACGAAATTTTAGCAAATTTAATTGAAACTATCTTTGATTTTTTTGGATTTTCTTAAAATTTTTAATTTTTATGAACTAAATTTTAGCAAATTTAATTGAAACTATCTTCGATTTTTTTGGATTTTTTTAAAATTTTTATTTTTATGAACGAAATTTTAGCAAATTTAATTGCAACTATCTTCGATTTTTTTGGATTTTTTTAAAAATTTTATTTTTATGAACGAAATTTTAGCAAATTTAATTGAAACTATCTTTGATTTTTTTGGATTTTCTTAAAATTTTAAGTTTTATGAACTAAATTTTAGCAAATTTAATTTAAGCTATCTTCTATTTTTTTGGATTTTTTTACAAATATTAATTTTTATGTACGACATTTTAGCAAATATAATTGAAACTATCTTCGATTTTTTTGGATTTTTATACAAATTTTAATTTTTATGAACGAAATTTTAGCAAATTTATTTGAAACTATCATCGATTTTTTGGATTTTTTTAAAATTTTTATTTTTATGAACGAAATTTTAGCAAATTTAATTGAAACTTTCTTCGATTTTTTGGATTTTTTTAAAAATTTTATTTTTATGAACGAAATTTTAGCAAATTTAATTGATACTATCTTTGATTTTTTGGATTTTCTTAAAATTTTTAATTTTTATGAACTAAATTTTAGCAAATTTAATTGAAACTATCTTCGATTTTTTTGGATTTTTTTAAAATTTTTATTTTTATGAACGAAATTTTAGCAAATTTAATTGAAACTATCTTTGATTTTTTTGGATTTTCTTAAAATTTTAAGTTTTATGAACTAAATTTTAGCAAATTTAATTTAAGCTATCTTCGATTTTTTTGGATTTTTTTACAAATTTTAATTTTTATGAACGAAATTTTAGAAAATTTAATTGAAACTATCTTCGATTTTATGGATTTTTTTAAAATTTTTATTTTTATGAACGAAATTTTAGCAAATTTAATTGAAACTATCTTCGATTTTTTTGGATTTTTTTAAAATTTTTATTTTTATGAACGAAATTTTAGCAAATTTAATTGAAACTATCTTTGATTTTTTTGGATTTTCTTAAAATTTTAAGTTTTATGAACTAAATTTTAGCAAATTTAATTTAAGCTATCTTCTATTTTTTTGGATTTTTTTACAAATATTAATTTTTATGTACGACATTTTAGCAAATATAATTGAAACTATCTTCGATTTTTTTGGATTTTTATACAAATTTTAATTTTTATGAACGAAATTTTAGCAAATTTAATTGAAACTATCTTAGATTTTTTTAAAATTTTTTTTTTTATGAACGAAATTTTAGCAAATTTAATTGAAACTAGCTTTGATTTTTTTGGATTTTCTTGAAATTTTTAATTTTTATGAACTAAATTTTAGCAAATTTAATTTAAGCTATCTTCTATTTTTTTGGATTTTTTTACAAATATTAATTTTTATGGACGACATTTTAGCAAATTTATTTGAAACTATCTTCGATTTTTTTGGATTTTTTTACAAATTTTAATTTTTATGAATGAAATTTTAGCAAACTTAATTGTAACTATCTTCGATTTTTTTGAATTTTTTTACAAATTTTAATTTTTATGAATGAAATTTTGGCAAATTTAATTGAAACTATCTTCGATTTTTTTGGATTTTTTTACAAATTTTAATTTTTATGAACGAAATTTTAGCAAATTTAATTGAAACTATCTTCGATTTTTTTGGATTTTTTTACAAATTTTTCTTCTTATGAACGAAATTTTAGCAAATTTAATTGAAACTATCTTCGATTATTTTGGATTTTTTTACAAATTTTAATTTTTATGAACGAAATTTTAGCGAATATAATTGAAACTATATTCGATTTTTTTGGATTTTTATACAAATTTTAATTTTTATGAACGAAATTTTAGCAAATTTAATTGAAACTATCTTCGATTTTTTTATAAATTTTAATTTTTATGAACGAAATTTTAGCAAATTTAATTGAAACTATATTCGATTTTTTTGGATTTTTTTACAAATTTTTATTTTTATGAACGAAATTTTAGCAAATTTAATTGAAACTATCTTTGATTTTTTTGGATTTTCTTAAAATTTTAAGTTTTATGAACTAAATTTTAGCAAATTTAATTGAAACTTTCTTCGATTTTTTGGATTTTTTTAAAAATTTTATTTTTATGAACGAAATTTTAGCAAATTTAATTGAAACTATCTTTGATTTTTTGGATTTTCTTAAAATTTTTAATTTTTATGAACTAAATTTTAGCAAATTTAATTGAAACTATCTTCGATTTTTTTGGATTTTTTTAAAATTTTTATTTTTATGAACGAAATTTTAGCAAATTTAATTGAAACTATCTTTGATTTTTTTGGATTTTCTTAAAATTTTAAGTTTTATGAACTAAATTTTAGCAAATTTAATTTAAGCTATCTTCGATTTTTTTGGATTTTTTTACAAATTTTAATTTTTATGAACGAAATTTTAGAAAATTTAATTGAAACTATCTTCGATTTTATGGATTTTTTTAAAATTTTTATTTTTATGAACGAAATTTTAGCAAATTTAATTGAAACTATCTTCGATTTTTTTGGATTTTTTTAAAATTTTTATTTTTATGAACGAAATTTTAGCAAATTTAATTGAAACTATCTTTGATTTTTTTGGATTTTCTTAAAATTTTAAGTTTTATGAACTAAATTTTAGCAAATTTAATTTAAGCTATCTTCTATTTTTTTGGATTTTTTTACAAATATTAATTTTTATGTACGACATTTTAGCAAATATAATTGAAACTATCTTCGATTTTTTTGGATTTTTATACAAATTTTAATTTTTATGAACGAAATTTTAGCAAATTTATTTGAAACTATCTTCGATTTTTTTAAAATTTTTTTTTTTATGAACGAAATTTTAGCAAATTTAATTGAAACTATCTTTGATTTTTTTGGATTTTCTTGAAATTTTTAATTTTTATGAACTAAATTTTAGCAAATTTAATTTAAGCTATCTTCTATTTTTTTGGATTTTTTTACAAATATTAATTTTTATGGACGACATTTTAGCAAATTTAATTGAAACTATCTTCGATTTTTTTGGATTTTTTTACAAATTTTAATTTTTATGAATGAAATTTTAGCAAACTTAATTGTAACTATCTTCGATTTTTTTGAATTTTTTTACAAATTTTAATTTTTATGAATGAAATTTTGGCAAATTTAATTGAAACTATCTTCGATTTTTTTGGATTTTTTTTACAAATTTTAATTTTTATGAACGAAATTTTAGCAAATTTAATTGAAACTATCTTCGATTTTTTTGGATTTTTTTACAAATTTTTCTTTTTATGAACGAAATTTTAGCAAATTTAATTGAAACTATCTTCGATTATTTTGGATTTTTTTACAAATTTTAATTTTTATGAACGAAATTTTAGCAAATATAATTGAAACTATCTTCGATTTTTTTGGATTTTTATACAAATTTTAATTTTTATGAACGAAATTTTAGCAAATTTAATTGAAACTATCTTCGATTTTTTTGGATTTTTTTACAAATTTTTAGTTTTATGAACGAAATTTTAGCAAATTTAATCGAAACTATCTTCGATTATTTTGGATTTTTTTTACAAATTTTAATTTTTATGAACTAAATTTTAGCAAATTTAATTTAAGCTGTCTTCGATTTTTTTGGATTTTCTTACAATTTTAATTTTTATGAACGAAATTTTAGCAAATTTAATTGAAACTATCTTCGATTTTTTTGGATTTTTTTAAAATTTTTATTTTTATGAACGAAATTTTAGCAAATTTAATTGAAACTATCTTTGATTTTTTTGGATTATCTTAAAATTTTAAGTTTTATGAACTAAATTTTAGCAAATTTAATTTAAGCTATCTTCGATTTTTTTGGATTTTTTTTACAAATTTTAATTTTTATGAACGAAATTTTAGCAAATTTAATTGAAACTATCTTCGATTTGATGGATTTTTTTAAAATTTTTATTTTTATGAACGAAATTTTAGCAAATTTAATTGAAACTATCTTTGATTTTTTTGGATTTTCTTAAAATTTTAAGTTTTATGAACTAAATTTTAGCAAATTTAATTTAAGCTATCTTCTATTTTTTTGGATTTTTTTACAAATATTAATTTTTATGTACGACATTTTAGCAAATATAATTGAAACTATCTTCGATTTTTTTGGATTTTTATACAAATTTTAATTTTTATGAACGAAATTTTAGCAAATTTAATTGAAACTATCTTCGATTTTTTTGGATTTTTTTAAAAATTTTTTTTTTTATGAACGAAATTTTAGCAAATTTAATTGAAACTATCTTTGATTTTTTTGGATTTTCTTGAAATATTTAATTTTTATGAACTAAATTTTAGCAAATTTAATTTAAGCTATCTTCTATTTTTTTGGATTTTTTTACAAATATTAATTTTTATGGACGACATTTTAGCAAATTTAATTGAAACTATCTTCGATTTTTTTGGATTTTTTTACAAATTTTAATTTTTATGAATGAAATTTTAGCAAACTTAATTGTAACTATCTTCGATTTTTTTGAATTTTTTTACAAATTTTAATTTTTATGAACGAAATTTTGGCAAATTTAATTGAAACTATCTTCGATTTTTTTGGATTTTTTTACAAATTTTAATTTTTATGAACGAAATTTTAGCAAATTTAATTGAAACTATCTTCGATTTTTTTGGATTTTTTTACAAATTTTTATTTTTATGAACGAAATTTTAGCAAATTTAATTGAAACTATCTTCGATTATTTTGGATTTTTTTACAAATTTTAATTTTTATGAACGAAATTTTAGCAAATATATTGAAACTATCTTCGATTTTTTTGGATTTTTATACAAATTTTAATTTTTATGAACGAAATTTTAGCAAATTTAATTGAAACTATCTTCGATTTTTTTGGATTTTTTTTACAAACTTTTATTTTTATGAACGAAATTTTAGCAAATTTAATCGAAACTATCTTCGATTATTTGGATTTTTTTACAAATTTTAATTTTTATGAACTAAATTTTAGCAAATTTAATTTAAGCTGTCTTCGATTTTTTTGGATTTTCTTACAATTTTAATTTTTATGAACGAAATTTTAGCAAATTTAATTGAAACTATCTTCGATTTTTTTGGATTTTTTTAAAATTTTTATTTTTATGAACGAAATTTTAGCAAATTTAATTGAAACTATCTTCGATTTTTTTACAAATTTTAATTTTTATGAACGAAATTTTAGCAAATTTAATTGAAACTATATTCGATTTTTTTGGATTTTTTTACAAATTTTTATTTTTATGAACGAAATTTTAGCAAATTTAATTGAAACTATCTTCGATTTTTTTGGATTTTTTTAAAATTTTTATTTTTATGAACGAAATTTTAGCAAATTTAATTGAAACTATCTTTGATTTTTTTGGATTTTCTTAAAATTTTAAGTTTTATGAACTAAATTTTAGCAAATTTAATTTAAGCTATCTTCGATTTTTTTGGATTTTTTTACAAATTTTAATTTTTATGAACGAAATTTTAGCAAATTTAATTGAAACTATATTCGATTTTTTTGGATTTTTTTACAAATTTTTATTTTTATGAACGAAATTTTGGCAAATTTAATTGAAACTATCTTCGATTTTTTTGGATTTTTATACAAATTTTAATTTTTATGAACTAAATTTTAGCAAATTTAATTTAAGCTATCTTCGATTTTTTTTTATTTTTTTACAAATTTTTATTTTTATGAACGAAATTTTAGCAAATTTAATTGAAACTATCTTCGATTTTTTTACAAATTTTAATTTTTATGAACGAAATTTTAGCAAATTTAATTGAAACTATCTTCGATTTTTTTGGATTTTTTTAAAATTTTTATTTTTATGAACGAAATTTTAGCAAATTTAATTGAAACTATCTTTGATTTTTTTTGGATTTTCTTAAAATTTTAAGTTTTATGAACTAAATTTTAGCAAATTTAATTTAAGCTATCTTCGATTTTTTTGGATTTTTTTACAAATTTTAATTTTTATGAACGAAATTTTAGCAAATTTAATTGAAACTATATTCGATTTTTTTGGATTTTTTTGCAAATTTTTATTTTTATGAACGAAATTTTAGCAAATTTAATTGAAACTATCTTCGATTTTTTTGGATTTTTTTAAAATTTTTATTTTTATGAACGAAATTTTAGCAAATTTAATTGAAACTATCTTCGATTTGATGGATTTTTTTAAAATTTTTATTTTTATGAACGAAATTTTAGCAAATTTAATTGAAACTATCTTTGATTTTTTTGGATTTTCTTAAAATTTTAAGTTTTATGAACTAAATTTTAGCAAATTTAATTTAAGCTATCTTCTATTTTTTTGGATTTTTTTACAAATATTAATTTTTATGTACGACATTTTAGCAAATATAATTGAAACTATCTTCGATTTTTTTGGATTTTTATACAAATTTTAATTTTTATGAACGAAATTTTAGCAAATTTAATTGAAACTATCTTCGATTTTTTTGGATTTTTTTAAAAATTTTTTTTTTTTATGAACGAAATTTTAGCAAATTTAATTGAAACTATCTTTGATTTTTTTGGATTTTCTTGAAATATTTAATTTTTATGAACTAAATTTTAGCAAATTTAATTTAAGCTATCTTCTATTTTTTTGGATTTTTTTACAAATATTAATTTTTATGGACGACATTTTAGCAAATTTAATTGAAACTATCTTCGATTTTTTTGGATTTTTTTACAAATTTTAATTTTTATGAATGAAATTTTAGCAAACTTAATTGTAACTATCTTCGATTTTTTTGAATTTTTTTACAAATTTTAATTTTTATGAACGAAATTTTGGCAAATTTAATTGAAACTATCTTCGATTTTTTTGGATTTTTTTACAAATTTTAATTTTTATGAACGAAATTTTAGCAAATTTAATTGAAACTATCTTCGATTTTTTTGGATTTTTTTACAAATTTTTATTTTTATGAACGAAATTTTAGCAAATTTAATTGAAACTATCTTCGATTATTTTGGATTTTTTTACAAATTTTAATTTTTATGAACGAAATTTTAGCAAATATAATTGAAACTATCTTCGATTTTTTTGGATTTTTATACAAATTTTAATTTTTATGAACGAAATTTTAGCAAATTTAATTGAAACTATCTTCGATTTTTTTGGATTTTTTTACAAACTTTTATTTTTATGAACGAAATTTTAGCAAATTTAATCGAAACTATCTTCGATTATTTTGGATTTTTTTACAAATTTTAATTTTTATGAACTAAATTTTAGCAAATTTAATTTAAGCTGTCTTCGATTTTTTTGGATTTTCTTACAATTTTAATTTTTATGAACGAAATTTTAGCAAATTTAATTGAAACTATCTTCGATTTTTTTGGATTTTTTTAAAATTTTTATTTTTATGAACGAAATTTTAGCAAATTTAATTGAAACTATCTTCGATTTTTTTACAAATTTTAATTTTTATGAACGAAATTTTAGCAAATTTAATTGAAACTATATTCGATTTTTTTGGATTTTTTTACAAATTTTTATTTTTATGAACGAAATTTTAGCAAATTTAATTGAAACTATCTTCGATTTTTTTGGATTTTTTTAAAATTTTTATTTTTATGAACGAAATTTTAGCAAATTTAATTGAAACTATCTTTGATTTTTTTGGATTTTCTTAAAATTTTAAGTTTTATGAACTAAATTTTAGCAAATTTAATTTAAGCTATCTTCGATTTTTTTGGATTTTTTTACAAATTTTAATTTTTATGAACGAAATTTTAGCAAATTTAATTGAAACTATATTCGATTTTTTTGGATTTTTTTACAAATTTTTATTTTTATGAACGAAATTTTGGCAAATTTAATTGAAACTATCTTCGATTTTTTTGGATTTTTATACAAATTTTAATTTTTATGAACTAAATTTTAGCAAATTTAATTTAAGCTATCTTCGATTTTTTTTTATTTTTTTACAAATTTTTATTTTTATGAACGAAATTTTAGCAAATTTAATTGAAACTATCTTCGATTTTTTTACAAATTTTAATTTTTATGAACGAAATTTTAGCAAATTTAATTGAAACTATCTTCGATTTTTTTGGATTTTTTTAAAATTTTTATTTTTATGAACGAAATTTTAGCAAATTTAATTGAAACTATCTTTGATTTTTTTGGATTTTCTTAAAATTTTAAGTTTTATGAACTAAATTTTAGCAAATTTAATTTAAGCTATCTTCGATTTTTTTGGATTTTTTTACAAATTTTAATTTTTATGAACGAAATTTTAGCAAATTTAATTGAAACTATATTCGATTTTTTTGGATTTTTTTGCAAATTTTTATTTTTATGAACGAAATTTTAGCAAATTTAATTGAAACTATCTTCGATTTTTTTGGATTTTTTTAAAATTTTTATTTTTATGAACGAAATTTTAGCAAATTTAATTGAAACTATCTTTGATTTTTTTGGATTTTCTTAAAATTTTAAGTTTTATGAACTAAATTTTAGCAAATTTAATTTAAGCTATCTTCGATTTTTTTGGATTTTTTTACAAATTTTAATTTTTATGAACGAAATTTTAGCAAATTTAATTGAAACTATCTTCGATTTTATGGATTTTTTTAAAATTTTTATTTTTATGAACGAAATTTTAGCAAATTTAATTGAAACTATCTTCGATTTTTTTACAAATTTTAATTTTTATGGACGACATTTTAGCAAATTTAATTGAAACTATCTTCGATTTTTTGGATTTTTTTACAAATTTTAATTTTTATGAATGAAATTTTAGCAAACTTAATTGTAACTATCTTCGATTTTTTTGAATTTTTTTACAAATTTTAATTTTTATGAACGAAATTTTGGCAAATTTAATTGAAACTATCTTCGATTTTTTTGGATTTTTTTACAAATTTTAATTTTTATGAACGAAATTTTAGCAAATTTAATTGAAACTATCTTCGATTTTTTTGGATTTTTTTACAAATTTTTATTTTTATGAACGAAATTTTAGCAAATTTAATTGAAACTATCTTCGATTATTTTGGATTTTTTTACAAATTTTATTTTTTATGAATGAAATTTTAGCAAACTTAATTGTAACTATCTTCGATTTTTTTTAATTTTTTTACAAATTTTAATTTTTATGAACGAAATTTTGGCAAATTTAATTGAAACTATCTTCGATTTTTTTGGATTTTTATACAAATTTTAATTTTTATGAACTAAATTTTAGCAAATTTAATTTAAGCTATCTTCGATTTTTTTTTATTTTTTTACAAATTTTTATTTTTATGAACGAAATTTTAGCAAATTTAATTGAAACTATCTTCGATTTTTTTACAAATTTTAATTTTTATGAACGAAATTTTAGCAAATTTAATTGAAACTATATTCGATTTTTTTGGATTTTTTTACAAATTTTTATTTTTATGAACGAAATTTTAGCAAATTTAATTGAAACTATCTTCGATTTTTTTGAATTTTTTTAAAATTTTTATTTTTATGAACGAAATTTTAGCAAATTTAATTGAAACTATCTTTGATTTTTTTGGATTTTCTTAAAATTTTAAGTTTTATGAACTAAATTTTAGCAAATTTAATTTAAGCTATCTTCGATTTTTTTGGATTTTTTTACAAATTTTAATTTTTATGAACGAAATTTTAGCAAATTTAATTGAAACTATATTCGATTTTTTTGGATTTTTTTACAAATTTTTATTTTTATGAACGAAATTTTAGCAAATTTAATTGAAACTATCTTCGATTTTTTTGGATTTTTTTAAAATTTTTATTTTTATGAACGAAATTTTAGCAAATTTAATTGAAACTATCTTTGATTTTTTTGGATTTTCTTAAAATTTTAAGTTTTATGAACTAAATTTTAGCAAATTTAATTTAAGCTATCTTCGATTTTTTTGGATTTTTTTACAAATTTTAATTTTTATGAACGAAATTTTAGCAAATTTAATTGAAACTATCTTCGATTTGATGGATTTTTTTAAAATTTTTATTTTTATGAACGAAATTTTAGCAAATTTAATTGAAACTATCTTTGATTTTTTTGGATTTTCTTAAAATTTTAAGTTTTATGAACTAAATTTTAGCAAATTTAATTTAAGCTATCTTCTATTTTTTTGGATTTTTTTACAAATATTAATTTTTATGTACGACATTTTAGCAAATATAATTGAAACTATCTTCGATTTTTTTGGATTTTTATACAAATTTTAATTTTTATGAACGAAATTTTAGCAAATTTAATTGAAACTATCTTCGATTTTTTTGGATTTTTTTAAAATTTTTTTTTTTTATGAACGAAATTTTAGCAAATTTAATTGAAACTATCTTTGATTTTTTTGGATTTTCTTGAAATTTTTAATTTTTATGAACTAAATTTTAGCAAATTTAATTTAAGCTATCTTCTATTTTTTTGGATTTTTTTACAAATATTAATTTTTATGGACGACATTTTAGCAAATTTAATTGAAACTATCTTCGATTTTTTTGGATTTTTTTACAAATTTTAATTTTTATGAATGAAATTTTAGCAAACTTAATTGTAACTATCTTCGATTTTTTTGAATTTTTTTACAAATTTTAATTTTTATGAACGAAATTTTGGCAAATTTAATTGAAACTATCTTCGATTTTTTTGGATTATTTTACAAATTTTAATTTTTATGAACGAAATTTTAGCAAATTTAATTGAAACTATCTTCGATTTTTTTGGATTTTTTTACAAATTTTTATTTTTATGAACGAAATTTTAGCAAATTTAATTGAAACTATCTTCGATTATTTTGGATTTTTTTACAAATTTTAATTTTTATGAACGAAATTTTAGCAAATATAATTGAAACTATCTTCGATTTTTTTGGATTTTTATACAAATTTTAATTTTTATGAACGAAATTTTAGCAAATTTAATTGAAACTATCTTCGATTTTTTTGGATTTTTTTACAAATTTTTATTTTTATGAACGAAATTTTAGCAAATTTAATCGAAACTATCTTCGATTATTTTGGATTTTTTTACAAATTTTAATTTTTATGAACTAAATTTTAGCAAATTTAATTTAAGCTGTCTTCGATTTTTTTGGATTTTCTTACAATTTTAATTTTTATGAACGAAATTTTAGCAAATTTAATTGAAACTATCTTCGATTTTTTTGGATTTTTTTAAAATTTTTATTTTTATGAACGAAATTTTAGCAAATTTAATTGAAACTATCTTCGATTTTTTTACAAATTTTAATTTTTATGAACGAAATTTTAGCAAATTTAATTGAAACTATATTCGATTTTTTTGGATTTTTTTACAAATTTTTATTTTTATGAACGAAATTTTAGCAAATTTAATTGAAACTATCTTCGATTTTTTTAAAATTTTTATTTTTATGAACGAAATTTTAGCAAATTTAATTGAAACTATCTTTAATTTTTTTGGATTTTCTTAAAATTTTAAGTTTTATGAACTAAATTTTAGCAAATTTAATTTAAGCTATCTTCTATTTTTTTGGATTTTTTTACAAATATTAATTTTTATGTACGACATTTTAGCAAATATAATTGAAACTATCTTCGATTTTTTTGGATTTTTATACAAATTTTAATTTTTATGAACGAAATTTTAGCAAATTTAATTGAAACTATCTTCGATTTTTTTGGATTTTTTTAAAATTTTTTTTTTTTATGAACGAAATTTTAGCAAATTTAATTGAAACTATCTTTGATTTTTTTGGATTTTCTTGAAATTTTTAATTTTTATGAACTAAATTTTAGCAAATTTAATTTAAGCTATCTTCTATTTTTTGGATTTTTTTACAAATATTAATTTTTATGGACGACATTTTAGCAAATTTAATTGAAACTATCTTCGATTTTTTTGGATTTTTTTACAAATTTTAATTTTTATGAATGAAATTTTAGCAAACTTAATTGTAACTATCTTCGATTTTTTTGAATTTTTTTACAAATTTTAATTTTTATGAACGAAATTTTGGCAAATTTAATTGAAACTATCTTCGATTTTTTTGGATTTTTTTACAAATTTTAATTTTTATGAACGAAATTTTAGCAAATTTAATTGAAACTATCTTCGATTTTTTTGGATTTTTTTACAAATTTTTATTTTTATGAACGAAATTTTAGCAAATTTAATTGAAACTATCTTCGATTATTTTGGATTTTTTTACAAATTTTAATTTTTATGAACGAAATTTTAGCAAATATAATTGAAACTATCTTCGATTTTTTTGGATTTTTATACAAATTTTAATTTTTATGAACGAAATTTTAGCAAATTTAATTGAAACTATCTTCGATTTTTTTGGATTTTTTTACAAACTTTTATTTTTATGAACGAAATTTTAGCAAATTTAATCGAAACTATCTTCGATTATTTTGGATTTTTTTACAAATTTTAATTTTTATGAACTAAATTTTAGCAAATTTAATTTAAGCTGTCTTCGATTTTTTTGGATTTTCTTACAATTTTAATTTTTATGAACGAAATTTTAGCAAATTTAATTGAAACTATCTTCGATTTTTTTGGATTTTTTTAAAATTTTTATTTTTATGAACGAAATTTTAGCAAATTTAATTGAAACTATCTTCGATTTTTTTACAAATTTTAATTTTTATGAACGAAATTTTAGCAAATTTAATTGAAACTATATTCGATTTTTTTGGATTTTTTTACAAATTTTTATTTTTATGAACGAAATTTTAGCAAATTTAATTGAAACTATCTTCGATTTTTTTGGATTTTTTTAAAATTTTTATTTTTATGAACGAAATTTTAGCAAATTTAATTGAAACTATCTTTGATTTTTTTGGATTTTCTTAAAATTTTAAGTTTTATGAACTAAATTTTAGCAAATTTAATTTAAGCTATCTTCGATTTTTTTGGATTTTTTTACAAATTTTAATTTTTATGAACGAAATTTTAGCAAATTTAATTGAAACTATATTCGATTTTTTTGGATTTTTTTACAAATTTTTATTTTTATGAACGAAATTTTAGCAAATTTAATTGAAACTATCTTCGATTTTTTTGGATTTTTTTAAAATTTTTATTTTTATGAACGAAATTTTAGCAAATTTAATTGAAACTATCTTTGATTTTTATGGATTTTCTTAAAATTTTAAGTTTTATGAACTAAATTTTAGCAAATTTAATTTAAGCTATCTTCGATTTTTTTGGATTTTTTTACAAATTTTAATTTTTATGAACGAAATTTTAGCAAATTTAATTGAAACTATCTTCGATTTTATGGATTTTTTTAAAATTTTTATTTTTATGAACGAAATTTTAGCAAATTTAATTGAAACTATCTTCGATTTTTTTACAAATTTTAATTTTTATGGACGACATTTTAGCAAATTTAATTGAAACTATCTTCGATTTTTTGGATTTTTTTACAAATTTTAATTTTTATGAATGAAATTTTAGCAAACTTAATTGTAACTATCTTCGATTTTTTTGAATTTTTTTACAAATTTTAATTTTTATGAACGAAATTTTGGCAAATTTAATTGAAACTATCTTCGATTTTTTTGGATTTTTTTACAAATTTTAATTTTTATGAACGAAATTTTAGCAAATTTAATTGAAACTATCTTCGATTTTTTTGGATTTTTTTACAAATTTTTATTTTTATGAACGAAATTTTAGCAAATTTAATTGAAACTATCTTCGATTATTTTGGATTTTTTTACAAATTTTATTTTTTATGAATGAAATTTTAGCAAACTTAATTGTAACTATCTTCGATTTTTTTTAATTTTTTTACAAATTTTAATTTTTATGAACGAAATTTTGGCAAATTTAATTGAAACTATCTTCGATTTTTTTGGATTTTTATACAAATTTTAATTTTTATGAACTAAATTTTAGCAAATTTAATTTAAGCTATCTTCGATTTTTTTTTATTTTTTTACAAATTTTTATTTTTATGAACGAAATTTTAGCAAATTTAATTGAAACTATCTTCGATTTTTTTACAAATTTTAATTTTTATGAACGAAATTTTAGCAAATTTAATTGAAACTATCTTCGATTTTTTTGGATTTTTTTAAAATTTTTATTTTTATGAACGAAATTTTAGCAAATTTAATTGAAACTATCTTTGATTTTTTTGGATTTTCTTAAAATTTTAAGTTTTATGAACTAAATTTTAGCAAATTTAATTTAAGCTATCTTCGATTTTTTTGGATTTTTTTACAAATTTTAATTTTTATGAACGAAATTTTAGCAAATTTAATTGAAACTATATTCGATTTTTTTGGATTTTTTTGCAAATTTTTATTTTTATGAACGAAATTTTAGCAAATTTAATTGAAACTATCTTCGATTTTTTTGGATTTTTTTAAAATTTTTATTTTTATGAACGAAATTTTAGCAAATTTAATTGAAACTATCTTTGATTTTTTTGGATTTTCTTAAAATTTTAAGTTTTATGAACTAAATTTTAGCAAATTTAATTTAAGCTATCTTCGATTTTTTTGGATTTTTTTACAAATTTTAATTTTTATGAACGAAATTTTAGCAAATTTAATTGAAACTATCTTCGATTTTATGGATTTTTTTAAAATTTTTATTTTTATGAACGAAATTTTAGCAAATTTAATTGAAACTATCATCGATTTTTTTACAAATTTTAATTTTTATGGACGACATTTTAGCAAATTTAATTGAAACTATCTTCGATTTTTTGGATTTTTTTACAAATTTTAATTTTTATGAATGAAATTTTAGCAAACTTAATTGTAACTATCTTCGATTTTTTTGAATTTTTTTACAAATTTTAATTTTTATGAACGAAATTTTGGCAAATTTAATTGAAACTATCTTCGATTTTTTTGGATTTTTTTACAAATTTTAATTTTTATGAACGAAATTTTAGCAAATTTAATTGAAACTATCTTCGATTTTTTTGGATTTTTTTACAAATTTTTATTTTTATGAACGAAATTTTAGCAAATTTAATTGAAACTATCTTCGATTATTTTGGATTTTTTTACAAATTTTATTTTTTATGAATGAAATTTTAGCAAACTTAATTGTAACTATCTTCGATTTTTTTTAATTTTTTTACAAATTTTAATTTTTATGAACGAAATTTTGGCAAATTTAATTGAAACTATCTTCGATTTTTTTGGATTTTTATACAAATTTTAATTTTTATGAACTAAATTTTAGCAAATTTAATTTAAGCTATCTTCGATTTTTTTTTATTTTTTTACAAATTTTTATTTTTATGAACGAAATTTTAGCAAATTTAATTGAAACTATCTTCGATTTTTTTACAAATTTTAATTTTTATGAACGAAATTTTAGCAAATTTAATTGAAACTATATTCGATTTTTTTGGATTTTTTTACAAATTTTTATTTTTATGAACGAAATTTTAGCAAATTTAATTGAAACTATCTTCGATTTTTTTGGATTTTTTTAAAATTTTTATTTTTATGAACGAAATTTTAGCAAATTTAATTGAAACTATCTTTGATTTTTTTGGATTTTCTTAAAATTTTAAGTTTTATGAACTAAATTTTAGCAAATTTAATTTAAGCTATCTTCGATTTTTTTGGATTTTTTTACAAATTTTAATTTTTATGAACGAAATTTTAGCAAATTTAATTGAAACTATATTCGATTTTTTTGGATTTTTTTACAAATTTTTATTTTTATGAACGAAATTTTAGCAAATTTAATTGAAACTATCTTCGATTTTTTTGGATTTTTTTAAAATTTTTATTTTTATGAACGAAATTTTAGCAAATTTAATTGAAACTATCTTTGATTTTTTTGGATTTTCTTAAAATTTTAAGTTTTATGAACTAAATTTTAGCAAATTTAATTTAAGCTATCTTCGATTTTTTTGGATTTTTTTACAAATTTTAATTTTTATGAACGAAATTTTAGCAAATTTAATTGAAACTATCTTCGATTTTTTTGGATTTTTTTAAAATTTTTATTTTTATGAACGAAATTTTAGCAAATTTAATTGAAACTATCTTTGATTTTTTTGGATTATCTTAAAATTTTAAGTTTTATGAACTAAATTTTAGCAAATTTAATTTAAGCTATCTTCGATTTTTTTGGATTTTTTACAAATTTTAATTTTTATGAACGAAATTTTAGCAAATTTAATTGAAACTATCTTCGATTTGATGGATTTTTTTAAAATTTTTATTTTTATGAACGAAATTTTAGCAAATTTAATTGAAACTATCTTTGATTTTTTTGGATTTTCTTAAAATTTTAAGTTTTATGAACTAAATTTTAGCAAATTTAATTTAAGCTATCTTCTATTTTTTTGGATTTTTTTACAAATATTAATTTTTATGTACGACATTTTAGCAAATATAATTGAAACTATCTTCGATTTTTTTGGATTTTTATACAAATTTTAATTTTTATGAACGAAATTTTAGCAAATTTAATTGAAACTATCTTCGATTTTTTTGGATTTTTTTAAAATTTTTTTTTTTTATGAACGAAATTTTAGCAAATTTAATTGAAACTATCTTTGATTTTTTTGGATTTTCTTGAAATTTTTAATTTTTATGAACTAAATTTTAGCAAATTTAATTTAAGCTATCTTCTATTTTTTTGGATTTTTTTACAAATATTAATTTTTATGGACGACATTTTAGCAAATTTAATTGAAACTATCTTCGATTTTTTTGGATTTTTTTACAAATTTTAATTTTTATGAATGAAATTTTAGCAAACTTAATTGTAACTATCTTCGATTTTTTTGAATTTTTTTACAAATTTTAATTTTTATGAACGAAATTTTGGCAAATTTAATTGAAACTATCTTCGATTTTTTTGGATTATTTTACAAATTTTAATTTTTATGAACGAAATTTTAGCAAATTTAATTGAAACTATCTTCGATTTTTTTGGATTTTTTTACAAATTTTTATTTTTATGAACGAAATTTTAGCAAATTTAATTGAAACTATCTTCGATTATTTTGGATTTTTTTACAAATTTTAATTTTTATGAACGAAATTTTAGCAAATATAATTGAAACTATCTTCGATTTTTTTGGATTTTTATACAAATTTTAATTTTTATGAACGAAATTTTAGCAAATTTAATTGAAACTATCTTCGATTTTTTTGGATTTTTTTACAAATTTTTATTTTTATGAACGAAATTTTAGCAAATTTAATCGAAACTATCTTCGATTATTTTGGATTTTTTTACAAATTTTAATTTTTATGAACTAAATTTTAGCAAATTTAATTTAAGCTGTCTTCGATTTTTTTGGATTTTCTTACAATTTTAATTTTTATGAACGAAATTTTAGCAAATTTAATTGAAACTATCTTCGATTTTTTTGGATTTTTTTAAAATTTTTATTTTTATGAACGAAATTTTAGCAAATTTAATTGAAACTATCTTCGATTTTTTTACAAATTTTAATTTTTATGAACGAAATTTTAGCAAATTTAATTGAAACTATATTCGATTTTTTTGGATTTTTTTACAAATTTTTATTTTTATGAACGAAATTTTAGCAAATTTAATTGAAACTATCTTCGATTTTTTTGGATTTTTTTAAAATTTTTATTTTTATGAACGAAATTTTAGCAAATTTAATTGAAACTATCTTTAATTTTTTTGGATTTTCTTAAAATTTTAAGTTTTATGAACTAAATTTTAGCAAATTTAATTTAAGCTATCTTCGATTTTTTTGGATTTTTTTACAAATTTTAATTTTTATGAACGAAATTTTAGCAAATTTAATTGAAACTATATTCGATTTTTTTGGATTTTTTTACAAATTTTTATTTTTATGAACGAAATTTTAGCAAATTTAATTGAAACTATCTTCGATTTTTTTGGATTTTTTTAAAATTTTTATTTTTATGAACGAAATTTTAGCAAATTTAATTGAAACTATCTTTGATTTTTTTGGATTTTCTTAAAATTTTAAGTTTTATGAACTAAATTTTAGCAAATTTAATTTAAGCTATCTTCGATTTTTTTGGATTTTTTTACAAATTTTAATTTTTATGAACGAAATTTTAGCAAATTTAATTGAAACTATATTCGATTTTTTTGGATTTTTTTACAAATTTTTATTTTTATGAACGAAATTTTAGCAAATTTAATTGAAACTATCTTCGATTTTTTTAAAATTTTTATTTTTATGAACGAAATTTTACCAAATTTAATTGAAACTATCTTTGATTTTTTTGGATTTTCTTAAAATTTTAAGTTTTATGAACTAAATTTTAGCAAATTTAATTTAAGCTATCTTCGATTTTTTTGGATTTTTTTACAAATTTTAATTTTTATGAAGGAAATTTTAGCAAATTTAATTGAAACTATCTTCGATTTTATGGATTTTTTTAAAATTTTTATTTTTATGAACGAAATTTTAGCAAATTTAATTGAAACTATCTTCGATTTTTTTACAAATTTTAATTTTTATGGACGACATTTTAGCAAATTTAATTGAAACTATCTTCGATTTTTTGGATTTTTTTACAAATTTTAATTTTTATGAATGAAATTTTAGCAAACTTAATTGTAACTATCTTCGATTTTTTTGAATTTTTTTACAAATTTTAATTTTTATGAACGAAATTTTGGCAAATTTAATTGAAACTATCTTCGATTTTTTTGGATTTTTTTACAAATTTTAATTTTTATGAACGAAATTTTAGCAAATTTAATTGAAACTATCTTCGATTTTTTTGGATTTTTTTACAAATTTTTATTTTTATGAACGAAATTTTAGCAAATTTAATTGAAACTATCTTCGATTATTTTGGATTTTTTTACAAATTTTAATTTTTATGAACGAAATTTTAGCAAATATAATTGAAACTATCTTCGATTTTTTTGGATTTTTATACAAATTTTAATTTTTATGAACGAAATTTTAGCAAATTTAATTGAAACTATCTTCGATTTTTTTGGATTTTTTTACAAATTTATATTTTTATGAACGAAATTTTAGCAAATTTAATCGAAACTATCTTCGATTTTTTTGGATTTTTTTACAAATTTTAATTTTTATGAACGAAATTTTAGCAAATTTAATTGAAACTATCTTCGATTTTTTGGATTTTTTTAAAAATTTTATTTTTATGAACGAAATTTTAGCAAATTTAATTGAAACTTTCTTCGATTTTTTGGATTTTTTTACAAATTTTAATTTTTATGAACGAAATTTTAGCAAATTTAATTGGAACTATATACGATTTTTTTGGATTTTTTTAAAATTTTTATTTTTATGAACGAAATTTTAGCAAATTTAATTGAAACTATCTTTGATTTTTTTGGATTTTCTTAAAATTTTTAATTTTTATGAACTAAATTTTAGCAAATTTAATTTAAGCTATCTTCTATTTTTTTGGATTTTTTTACAAATATTAATTTTTATGGACGACATTTTAGCAAATTTAATTGAAACTATCTTCGATTTTTTTGGATTTTTTTACAAATTTTATTTTTTATGAATGAAATTTTAGCAAACTTAATTGTAACTATCTTCGATTTTTTTTAATTTTTTTACAAATTTTAATTTTTATGAACGAAATTTTGGCAAATTTAATTGAAACTATCTTCGATTTTTTTGGATTTTTTTACAAATTTTGATTTTTATGAACGAAATTTTAGCAAATTTAATTGAAACTATCTTCGATTTTTTTGCATTTTTTTTACAAATTTTAAGTTTTATGAACTAAATTTAAGTAAATTTAATTTAAGCTATCTTCTATTTTTTTGGATTTTTTCACAAATATTAATTTTTATGTACGACATTTTAGCAAGTATAATTGAAACTATCTTCGATTTTTTTGGATTTTTATACAAATTTTAATTTTTATGAACTAAATTTTAGCAAATTTAATTTAAGCAATCTTCGATTTTTTTTTATTTTTTTACAAATTTTAATTTTTATGAACGAAATTTTAGCAAATTTAATTGAAACTATATTCGATTTTTTTGGATTTTTTTACAAATTTTTATTTTTAGGAACGAAATTTTAGCAAATTTAATTGAAACTATCTTCGATTTTTTTAAAATTTTTATTTTTATGAACGAAATTTTACCAAATTTAATTGAAACTATCTTTGATTTTTTTGGATTTTCTTAAAATTTTAAGTTTTATGAACTAAATTTTAGCAAATTTAATTTAAGCTATCTTCGATTTTTTTGGATTTTTTTACAAATTTTAATTTTTATGAAGGAAATTTTAGCAAATTTAATTGAAACTATCTTCGATTTTATGGATTTTTTTAAAATTTTTATTTTTATGAACGAAATTTTAGCAAATTTAATTGAAACTATCTTCGATTTTTTTACAAATTTTAATTTTTATGGACGACATTTTAGCAAATTTAATTGAAACTATCTTCGATTTTTTGGATTTTTTTACAAATTTTAATTTTTATGAATGAAATTTTAGCAAACTTAATTGTAACTATCTTCGATTTTTTTGAATTTTTTTACAAATTTTAATTTTTATGAACGAAATTTTGGCAAATTTAATTGAAACTATCTTCGATTTTTTTGGATTTTTTTACAAATTTTAATTTTTATGAACGAAATTTTAGCAAATTTAATTGAAACTATCTTCGATTTTTTTGGATTTTTTTACAAATTTTTATTTTTATGAACGAAATTTTAGCAAATTTAATTGAAACTATCTTCGATTATTTTGGATTTTTTTACAAATTTTAATTTTTATGAACGAAATTTTAGCAAATATAATTGAAACTATCTTCGATTTTTTTGGATTTTTATACAAATTTTAATTTTTATGAACGAAATTTTAGCAAATTTAATTGAAACTATCTTCGATTTTTTTGGATTTTTTTACAAATTTATATTTTTATGAACGAAATTTTAGCAAATTTAATCGAAACTATCTTCGATTTTTTTGGATTTTTTTACAAATTTTAATTTTTATGAACGAAATTTTAGCAAATTTAATTGAAACTATCTTCGATTTTTTGGATTTTTTTAAAATTTTTATTTTTATGAACGAAATTTTAGCAAATTTAATTGAAACTTTCTTCGATTTTTTGGATTTTTTTACAAATTTTAATTTTTATGAACGAAATTTTAGCAAATTTAATTGGAACTATATACGATTTTTTTGGATTTTTTTAAAATTTTTATTTTTATGAACGAAATTTTAGCAAATTTAATTGAAACTATCTTTGATTTTTTTGGATTTTCTTAAAATTTTTAATTTTTATGAACTAAATTTTAGCAAATTTAATTTAAGCTATCTTCTATTTTTTTGGATTTTTTTACAAATATTAATTTTTATGGACGACATTTTAGCAAATTTAATTGAAACTATCTTCGATTTTTTTGGATTTTTTTACAAATTTTATTTTTTATGAATGAAATTTTAGCAAACTTAATTGTAACTATCTTCGATTTTTTTTAATTTTTTTACAAATTTTAATTTTTATGAACGAAATTTTGGCAAATTTAATTGAAACTATCTTCGATTTTTTTGGATTTTTTTACAAATTTTGATTTTTATGAACGAAATTTTAGCAAATTTAATTGAAACTATCTTCGATTTTTTTGCATTTTTTTTACAAATTTTAAGTTTTATGAACTAAATTTTAGCAAATTTAATTTAAGCTATCTTCTATTTTTTTGGATTTTTTCACAAATATTAATTTTTATGTACGACATTTTAGCAAGTATAATTGAAACTATCTTCGATTTTTTTGGATTTTTATACAAATTTTAATTTTTATGAACTAAATTTTAGCAAATTTAATTTAAGCAATCTTCGATTTTTTTTTATTTTTTTACAAATTTTTATTTTTATGAACGAAATTTTAGCAAATTTAATTGAAACTATCTTCGATTTTTTTACAAATTTTAATTTTTATGAACGAAATTTTAGCAAATTTAATTGAAACTATATTCGATTTTTTTGGATTTTTTTACAAATTTTTATTTTTATGAACGAAATTTTAGCAAATTTAATTGAAACTATCTTCGATTTTTTTGGATTTTTTTAAAATTTTTATTTTTATGAACGAAATTTTAGCAAATTTAATTGAAACTATCTGTAGTATCGGAATAAGTTCAGGGAGACGTTGAGAACCGCGGAGGAGACAGGCCCGTTGGGGAAAACCCAACGCGTCACCGGGCCCAGCGACGCGCGCAAGGGTTTGTCGGGGTGAGAAAGCGCGCGGCGAAGCGATGTACATATTTGGGCATGAGGGCGACTAGGAAAGCGTGTGTGGTGGGGGTGTAGCGTCCTTTTCGGAAAGGCGGGCTTTCCGGAACAAGGGCAGAGTTGGAACAACCGGCGGAGCGTGTGGATGTACTGAGTCGTTGTGTTGAGTCGAGTTGTGTTGTGTTGAGTCGAGTTGTGTTGTGTTGTGTTGAGTCGAGTTGTTTTGTGTTGTAGTCGGTTATCTTGTATTAGTTTTAGTTTCTTTCAATCTTGTATATATATCTTTCCTGTTTATATTAAATATTTTTTATATCCCACAATTTTGGGGGCTCGTCCGGGATAAAAAACACAGGAAAACAGAATTGTCTGTCAAAGCTATTTACGCGGTAATCGTGAAGTTGTATCCTGTGAAACGGTTGTTGTGCTGTGACGGTGAAGTACTGTTACTAAAGAGTTGAAATAAACCGATATTCACAATGAGTGACGAGGGAAGTGCTGATAATACTATTGTCGATCTTGGAGAAAAAGATGGCGGCAATGCTGAGCTGGCACGAGTCGACGCAATGAAGCTGCCCGAGTTGAAACAGGAGTTGCAGAGCCGTAAGCTGAAGATATCCGGAAAGAAGAAGGAGCTGCAGGATCGGCTGAGGGCTGCTCTTACATTGGAAGCCGAGCATGGCGAAGATGAAGATGAAGATGAAGTTGATTCTGACGAAAGCGAAGACGAAGCTGATGTTAAAAAATGCACAAGGCAAACGCAAATGCTGACATTTAAGGACGTTGAGGAGTCTATGGGTACGTTTAGCGGTGATGATAAGGTAACCGTCCGTTGCTGGCTCGAAGAATTTGAAGATATGGCGAAGTTGTGCAAATGGAGTGATGTTCAGAAAGTCGTATATGCCAAGCGATTGTTGCGCGGATCGGCTAAGTTGTACGTCAACTATGAGAAATGTTGTCGTAAGTGGTCTGAGATGAAGCAAGCGTTGAGATCCGAGTTCGCACAAGTGGTAGACGCGCATAAGATACATAAAGAATTGTCGCGTAGAACCAAGAAACCAAATGAGTCATATCAGGAGTACATCTACCAGATGCTGGAGATAGCCAAACAAGCAGACATGGAAGTCACCGCGACCATTAAATATATTATTGAAGGGATTCAAGACGATGAGTGCAATAAAATGATATTGTATGGAGCCAAAAGTGTACGAGAGCTGAAGGAGAAGTTCGAGTCCTACGAAGTCATGAAGGAGAATGCAAGAGTGAAAAGCGGGCGAACTGAAGAGAAGACGAAGAAGGCGGTCCGAGGAAGTGTTGGAGCTGTGATGCGAGGAGGTGTTGGAGCTGTGATGCAAGGAGGTGTACGAAAATGTTTCTTATGTGGGGACCAGAACCATTTAATTGCGACTTGTCCGACGAAAAGTAAAGGCGTGAAGTGTTTCAAATGTCAGGGGTATGGGCATGTTGCGCTTCAATGTAAAGGTGAGAGTAAACCTGTAAAGGATGTGAGTAGTACATCGGAAGCGTCGAGGAAAAAACGCCTTAAAGAGGTACAGATTGAAAATTGTGAGTTGGTAGCGTTAATAGATTCGGGCAGCGATTTGAATTTAATACGAGCAGATCATTATGTAAAAATTGGCGCGCCTAGACTAAGTAATACGATTTTGCAATTTCGCGGCGTTGCGGTGGAAAGCCATCATACGTTAGGAGTATTTTCAACACACATAACGATAGATCATGTAGTGTATCCAATAGACATACATGTTGTACCTGAGGTGTTGATGTCACACGGTTTAATAATTGGTACAGACTTTCTAGACTCAGTAGAGCTAGTTATGAAAGGGGGAGAAATTTCTATTAGGAAGCTAGACGTGCCAGAAGTGTATAGCATTAGTGTTGAACCTGCAGTGAATAGAGTAGATCTGTCGCATATTACAGTTCCTGAGCATAGAGAGGCAATAGAAGTTTTAGTCGAAAATTATAAGCCTATTAAAACATGCGAAGTAGGGGTTACGATGAACATTATTCTTATTGATGATGTGCCTGTTTACCAAAGACCGCGAAGATTGTCTCCTAAGGAAAAAGCAATAGTCGATGAACAAATAAAGGCGTGGTTAGAGAATGGGATTATACGACCGTCTCACTCGGATTATGGGAGTCCGATAGTGTTGGTCGTGAAAAAAGATGGTACAATTAGAATTTGCATTGATTTTAGATACCTGAATAAGAAAATAGTGAAGGACAGGTACCCTTTGCCGTTAATAGAGGACGAGTTAGATTCACTACAGGGCGCGAAAGTGTTTAGCACACTTGATTTAAAGAATGGGTTTTTTCATGTGCCCATTGAAGAAGGTAGTCAAAAGTATACCGCTTTTGTTGTACCCAACGGTCATTACGAGTTTTTGAGAGTGCCTTTCGGACTCTGTAATTCGCCAGCCGTTTTCCAAAGGTTCATACATGCCGTGTTTAGAAAATTAATAGCGGCGGGTATGGTTCGCGTCTACATGGATGATATAATAGTTCTAGCTAATGATGTTGTAAGTGCAATTGCAAACCTTGAAACTGTATTGGGCGTAGCGAGTCAATACGGATTAGTAGTGAATTGGAGTAAATGTAATCTTTTGCAAACAAGGGTAGAATACTTAGGGCATATTGTCGAAAATGCTTGCATTCAGCCGTCAGAACATAAGACTAGAGCCGTAATTAAATTCCCGAAACCTCAGTGTGTGAAGGACGTTCAGAGTTTTTTAGGCCTAACAGGATATTTTAGAAAATTTATCCATCGTTATTCGGTTATAGCGCGTCCAATGTCGGATTTGTTGCGAAAGGATGTTAAGTTTAGGTTTGGTGCGTTGGAACTAGAAGCGTTTAATAAATTGAAGTTAACGTTGAGTTGTGCACCGGTATTAAAATTATATCGTTCGGGCGCCGAGACAGAGTTGCACACTGATGCGTCTGGTTTAGGATATGGAGCAATTTTATTGCAGCGCGATACCGAGGATGGTGCCTTCCATCCCGTGTATTATGCGAGTGGGAAAACTACGCCTGCCGAGGAGAAATACCCGAGTTATGAACTTGAAGTCTTAGCGATCATTAAATCCTTGAAAAAGTTTCGAGTTTACCTGTTAGGAATTTCATTTAAAATTGTTACCGATTGTCAGGCGTTTACGTTGACAATGAATAAGAAAGATTTGTGCGTGCGAGTAGCTAGATGGGTTCTTCTGCTGCAGGAATTCCAGTATACGATTGAGCATAGGCCGGGTAGAAGTATGGTTCATGTCGACGCCCTGAGTAGAAACCCGTTGCCTACGATTATGCTAGTAGAGGAAGATGACGACGGAATTATTGTCAGGTTGCGTGAAGCTCAACGAGGAGACGATGAATTGCGGAAAATTTGTGACAACATTGAGCAATACCGAAAGAATGGCTATGTTGTAAGTCGTGACGTGTTGTACAGAGTGGTAAGTGACACTCCGCTGGTGGTCGTACCTAAACCAATGCAGGTACAGGTAGTCCGCCGGGTGCACGAACGCGGTCACTTTGGGGTGATTAAGACTGAGGCATTATTAAAGAGAGATTATTGGTTTAAGGGAATGCGTCAGAAAGTAGAAAAAGTTGTGCGAAATTGTATAAATTGTATTCTAGCCGAGCGGAAACATGGTAAGCAGGAGGGGTTTTTGTGTAGTATTGATAAGGGGGAAGTGCCGTTTGATACGTACCACATTGACCATCTTGGACCGTTGCAGTCTACAAAGAAGTCTTATCGACATATTTTCGCTGTTATTGATGCGTTCACGAAGTTCGTTTGGTTGTATCCGACAAAGTCAACGAGTTCTGCTGAAGTCATTGACCGTTTAAGGAAGCAGTCCGTAATATTCGGTAATCCCAACCGAATTATTTCCGATCGCGGTTCGAGTTTTACGTCTGACGCCTTTAAGGATTATTGTAAAGAGGAAGGGATTTGTCACGTGTTGATAACAACGGGGATGCCGCGAGCGAACGGGCAGATAGAAAGGGTCAATAGGACGCTCATATCATTGCTGACTAAATTAGCTGCGCCGAAGCCGGAGGAGTGGTACAAATACCTCGAATCAGCTCAGAAATATCTGAACGCGACACCAAGTAGGAGTACCAACACAACGCCTTTTCGTTTGTTGTTTGGTACACATGTAAGAATGCGTGAGGATCCTGGGATCAGAAAGTTGATAGAGGGTGAGTGGATCGCTATATTTCAAGAAGAGCGTGACGAGATGCGGTTACAAGCGAAGGGGAAAATCGCGGAGGTTCAAGCGCAGAACAGAAAATCGTTTGACAAGAATCGCAAAGAAGCCACGGAGTACAGGCAGGGACAGCTGATAGCAATTAAAAGAACGCAGGCCGGTCCAGGCTTGAAATTCCATGCGAAGTATTTTGGGCCTTACTGCGTAAAAAGGGTATTGAGGAATAACCGTTACGTGGTGGAAAAGGTTGGAGAACACGAGGGTCCGCGGACGACGTCTACGGCTGCCGACCACATGAAGCCGTGGGTCACCGACGAGGAAGACGATCTGTCCGAGGATAGTGAATCGGTGTAGGGTGGAACCAAGGACATCTGAGGGCAGATGTCATATCAGGATGGCCGAATGTAGTATCGGAATAAGTTCAGGGAGACGTTGAGAACCGCCGAGGAGACAGGCCCGTTGGGGAAAACCCAACGCGTCACCGGGCCCAGCGACGCGCGCAAGGGTTTGTCGGGGTGAGAAAGCGCGCGGCGAAGCGATGTACATATTTGGGCATGAGGGCGACTAGGAAAGCGTGTGTGGTGGGGGTGTAGCGTCCTTTTCGGAAAGGCGGGCTTTCCGGAACAAGGGCAGAGTTGGAACAACCGGCGGAGCGTGTGGATGTACTGAGTCGTTGTGTTGAGTCGAGTTGTGTTGTGTTGAGTCGAGTTGTGTTGTGTTGTGTTGAGTCGAGTTGTTTTGTGTTGTAGTCGGTTATCTTGTATTAGTTTTAGTTTCTTTCAATCTTGTATATATATCTTTCCTGTTTATATTAAATATATTTTATATCCCACATATCTTTGATTTTTTTGGATTTTCTTAAAATTTTAAGTTTTATGAACTAAATTTTAGCAAATTTAATTTAAGCTATCTTCGATTTTTTTGGATTTTTTTACAAATTTTAATTTTTATGAACGAAATTTTAGCAAATTTAATTGAAACTATATTCGATTTTTTTGGATTTTTTTACAAATTTTTATTTTTATGAACGAAATTTTAGCAAATTTAATTGAAACTATCTTCGATTTTTTTGGATTTTTTTAAAATTTTTATTTTTATGAACGAAATTTTAGCAAATTTAATTGAAACTATCTTTGATTTTTTTGGATTTTCTTAAAATTTTTAGTTTTATGAACTAAATTTTAGCAAATTTAATTTAAGCTATCTTCGATTTTTTTGGATTTTTTTACAAATTTTAATTTTTATGAACGAAATTTTAGCAAATTTAATTGAAACTATCTTCGATTTTATGGATTTTTTTAAAATTTTTATTTTTATGAACGAAATTTTAGCAAATTTAATTGAAACTATCTTCGATTTTTTTACAAATTTTAATTTTTATGGACGACATTTTAGCAAATTTAATTGAAACTATCTTCGATTTTTTTGGATTTTTTTACAAATTTTAATTTTTATGAATGAAATTTTAGCAAACTTAATTGTAACTATCTTCGATTTTTTTGAATTTTTTTACAAATTTTATTTTTTATGAACGAAATTTTGGCAAATTTAATTGAAACTATCTTCGATTTTTTTGGATTTTTTTACAAATTTTAATTTTTATGAACGAAATTTTAGCAAATTTAATTTAAGCTATCTTCTATTTTTTTGGATTTTTTTACAAATATTAATTTTTATGGACGACATTTTACCAAATTTAATTGAAACTATCTTCGATTTTTTTGGATTTTTTTACAAATTTTATTTTTTATGAATGAAATTTTAGCAAACTTAATTGTAACTATCTTCGATTTTTTTGGATTTTTATACAAATTTTAATTTTTATGAACTAAATTTTAGCAAATTTAATTTAAGCTATCTTCGATTTTTTTTTATTTTTTTACAAATTTTTATTTTTATGAACGAAATTTTAGCAAATTTAATTGAAACTATCTTCGATTTTTTTACAAATTTTAATTTTTATGAACGAAATTTTAGCAAATTTAATTGAAACTATATTCGATTTTTTTGGATTTTTTTACAAATTTTTATTTTTATGAACGAAATTTTAGCAAATTTAATTGAAACTATCATCGATTTTTTTGGATTTTTTTAAAATTTTTATTTTTATGAACGAAATTTTAGCAAATTTAATTGAAACTATCTTTGATTTTTTTGGATTTTCTTAAAATTTTAAGTTTTATGAACTAAATTCTAGCAAATTTAATTTAAGCTATCTTCGATTTTTTTGGATTTTTTTACAAATTTTAATTTTTATGAACGAAATTTTAGCAAATTTAATTGAAACTATCTTCGATTTTATGGATTTTTTTAAAATTTTTATTTTTATGAACGAAATTTTAGCAAATTTAATTGAAACTATCTTCGATTTTTTTACAAATTTTAATTTTTATGGACGACATTTTAGCAAATTTAATTGAAACTATCTTCGATTTTTTTGGATTTTTTTACAAATTTTGATTTTTATGAACGAAATTTTAGCAAATTTAATTGAAACTATCTTCGATTTTTTTGCATTTTTTTACAAATTTTAAGTTTTATGAACTAAATTTTAGCAAATTTAATTTAAGCTATCTTCTATTTTTTTTTATTTTTTTACAAATTTTTATTTTTATGAACGAAATTTTAGCAAATTTAATTGAAACTATCTTCGATTTTTTTACAAATTTTAATTTTTATGAACGAAATTTTAGCAAATTTAATTGAAACTATATTCGATTTTTTTGGATTTTTTTACAAATTTTTATTTTTATGAACGAAATTTTAGCAAATTTAATTGAAACTATCTTCGATTTTTTTGGATTTTTTTAAAATTTTTATTTTTATGAACGAAATTTTAGCAAATTTAATTGAAACTATCTTTGATTTTTTTGGATTTTCTTAAAATTTTAAGTGTTATGAAATAAATTTTAGCAAATTTAATTTAAGCTATCTTCTATTTTTTTGGATTTTTTTACAAATATTAATTTTTATGTACGACATTTTAGCAAATATAATTGAAACTATCTTCGATTTTTTTGGATTTTTTTACAAATTTTAATTTTTATGAACGAAATTTTAGCAAATTTAATTGAAACTATCTTCGATTTTTTTGGATTTTTTTACAAATTTTTATTTTTATGAACGAAATTTTAGCAAATTTAATTGAAACTATCTTCGATTATTTTGGATTTTTTTACAAATTTTAATTTTTATGAACGAAATTTTAGCAAATATAATTGAAACTATCTTCGATTTTTTTGGATTTTTATACAAATTTTAATTTTTATGAACGAAATTTTAGCAAATTTAATTGAAACTATCTTCGATTTTTTTGGATTTTTTTACAAATTTTTATTTTTATGAACGAAATTTTAGCAAATTTAATCGAAACTATCTTTGATTATTTTGGATTTTTTTACAAATTTTAATTTTTATGAACTAAATTTTAGCAAATTTAATTTAAGCTGTCTTCGATTTTTTTGGATTTTCTTACAATTTTAATTTTTATGAACGAAATTTTAGCAAATTTAATTGAAACTATCTTCGATTTTTTGGGATTTTTTTAAAATTTTTATTTTTATGAACGAAATTTTAGCAAATTTAATTGAAACTATCTTTGATTTTTTTGGATTATCTTAAAATTTTAAGTTTTATGAACTAAATTTTAGCAAATTTAATTTAAGCTATCTTCGATTTTTTTGGATTTTTTTACAAATTTTAATTTTTATGAACGAAATTTTAGCAAATTTAATTGAAACTATCTTCGATTTTATGGATTTTTTTAAAATTTTTATTTTTATGAACGAAATTTTAGCAAATTTAATTGAAACTATCTTCGATTTTTTTACAAATTTTAATTTTTATGGACGACATTTTAGCAAATTTAATTGAAACTATCTTCGATTTTTTTGGATTTTTTTACAAATTTTAATTTTTATGAATGAAATTTTAGCAAACTTAATTGTAACTATTTTCGATTTTTTTGAATTTTTTTACAAATTTTAATTTTTATGAACTAAATTTTGGCAAATTTAATTGAAACTATCTTCGATTTTTTTGGATTTTTTTACAAATTTTAATTTTTATGAACGAAATTTTAGCAAATTTAATGAAACTATCTTCGATTTTTTTGGATTTTTTTAAAATTTTTATTTTTATGAACGAAATTTTAGCAAATTTAATTGAAACTATCTTCGATTTTTTTGGATTTTTTTAAAATTTTTATTTTTATGAACGAAATTTTAGCAAATTTAATTGAAACTATCTTTGATTTTTTTGGATTTTCTTAAAATTTTTAGTTTTATGAACTAAATTTTAGCAAATTTAATTTAAGCTATCTTCGATTTTTTTGGATTTTTTTACAAATTTTAATTTTTATGAACGAAATTTTAGCAAATTTAATTGAAACTATCTTCGATTTTATGGATTTTTTTAAAATTTTTATTTTTATGAACGAAATTTTAGCAAATTTAATTGAAACTATCTTCGATTTTTTTACAA
Organism: Andrena marginata; assembly: GCA_963932335.1. NCBI lineage: Eukaryota > Metazoa > Arthropoda > Insecta > Hymenoptera > Andrenidae > Andrena > Andrena marginata. The sequence goes on from CAWVQI010000325.1 coordinate 68,831, forward strand.
ATTTTAATTTTTATGGACGACATTTTAGCAAATTTAATTGAAACTATCTTCGATTTTTTTGGATTTTTTTACAAATTTTAATTTTTATGAATGAAATTTTAGCAAACTTAATTGTAACTATCTTCGATTTTTTTGAATTTTTTTACAAATTTTAATTTTTATGAACGAAATTTTAGCAAATTTAATTGAAACTATCTTCGATTTTTTTGGATTTTTTTACAAATTTTTATTTTTATGAACGAAATTTTAGCAAATTTAATTGAAACTATCTTCGATTATTTTGGATTTTTTTACAAATTTTAATTTTTATGAACGAAATTTTAGCAAATATAATTGAAACTATCTTCGATTTTTTTGGATTTTTATACAAATTTTAATTTTTATGAACGAAATTTTAGCAAATTTAATTGAAACTATCTTCGATTTTTTTGGATTTTTTTACAAATTTTTATTTTTATGAACGAAATTTTAGCAAATTTAATCGAAACTATCTTTGATTATTTTGGATTTTTTTACAAATTTTAATTTTTATGAACTAAATTTTAGCAAATTTAATTTAAGCTGTCTTCGATTTTTTTGGATTTTCTTACAATTTTAATTTTTATGAACGAAATTTTAGCAAATTTAATTGAAACTATCTTCGATTTTTTGGGATTTTTTTAAAATTTTTATTTTTATGAACGAAATTTTAGCAAATTTAATTGAAACTATCTTTGATTTTTTTGGATTATCTTAAAATTTTAAGTTTTATGAACTAAATTTTAGCAAATTTAATTTAAGCTATCTTCGATTTTTTTGGATTTTTTTACAAATTTTAATTTTTATGAACGAAATTTTAGCAAATTTAATTGAAACTATCTTCGATTTTATGGATTTTTTTAAAATTTTTATTTTTATGAACGAAATTTTAGCAAATTTAATTGAAACTATCTTCGATTTTTTTACAAATTTTAATTTTTATGGACGACATTTTAGCAAATTTAATTGAAACTATCTTCGATTTTTTTGGATTTTTTTACAAATTTTAATTTTTATGAATGAAATTTTAGCAAACTTAATTGTAACTATTTTCGATTTTTTTGAATTTTTTTACAAATTTTAATTTTTATGAACTAAATTTTGGCAAATTTAATTGAAACTATCTTCGATTTTTTTGGATTTTTTTACAAATTTTAATTTTTATGAACGAAATTTTAGCAAATTTAATGAAACTATCTTCGATTTTTTTGGATTTTTTTAAAATTTTTATTTTTATGAACGAAATTTTAGCAAATTTAATTGAAACTATCTTTGATTTTTTTGGATTTTCTTAAAATTTTAAGTTTTATGAACTAAATTTTAGCAAATTTAATTTAAGCTGTCTTCGATTTTTTTACAAATTTTAATTTTTATGGACGACATTTTAGCAAATTTAATTGAAACTATCTTCGATTTTTTTGGATTTTTTTACAAATTTTTATTTTTATGAACGAAATTTTAGCAAATTTAATTGAAACTATCTTCGATTTTTTTGGATTTTTTTAAAATTTTTATTTTTATGAACGAAATTTTAGCAAATTTAATTGAAACTATCTTTGATTTTTTTGGATTTTCTTAAAATTTTTAGTTTTATGAACTAAATTTTAGCAAATTTAATTTAAGCTATCTTCGATTTTTTTGGATTTTTTTACAAATTTTAATTTTTATGAACGAAATTTTAGCAAATTTAATTGAAACTATCTTCGATTTTATGGATTTTTTTAAAATTTTTATTTTTATGAACGAAATTTTAGCAAATTTAATTGAAACTATCTTCGATTTTTTTACAAATTTTAATTTTTATGGACGACATTTTAGCAAATTTAATTGAAACTATCTTCGATTTTTTTGGATTTTTTTACAAATTTTAATTTTTATGAATGAAATTTTAGCAAACTTAATTGTAACTATCTTCGATTTTTTTGAATTTTTTTACAAATTTTAATTTTTATGAACGAAATTTTGGCAAATTTAATTGAAACTATCTTCGATTTTTTTGGATTTTTTTACAAATTTTAATTTTTATGAACGAAATTTTAGCAAATTTAATTTAAGCTATCTTCTATTTTTTTGGATTTTTTTACAAATATTAATTTTTATGGACGACATTTTACCAAATTTAATTGAAACTATCTTCGATTTTTTTGGATTTTTTTACAAATTTTATTTTTTATGAATGAAATTTTAGCAAACTTAATTGTAACTATCTTCGATTTTTTTGGATTTTTATACAAATTTTAATTTTTATGAACTAAATTTTAGCAAATTTAATTTAAGCTATCTTCGATTTTTTTTTATTTTTTTACAAATTTTTATTTTTATGAACGAAATTTTAGCAAATTTAATTGAAACTATCTTCGATTTTTTTACAAATTTTAATTTTTATGAACGAAATTTTAGCAAATTTAATTGAAACTATATTCGATTTTTTTGGATTTTTTTACAAATTTTTATTTTTATGAACGAAATTTTAGCAAATTTAATTGAAACTATCATCGATTTTTTTGGATTTTTTTAAAATTTTTATTTTTATGAACGAAATTTTAGCAAATTTAATTGAAACTATCTTTGATTTTTTTGGATTTTCTTAAAATTTTAAGTTTTATGAACTAAATTTTAGCAAATTTAATTTAAGCTATCTTCGATTTTTTTGGATTTTTTTACAAATTTTAATTTTTATGAACGAAATTTTAGCAAATTTAATTGAAACTATCTTCGATTTTATGGATTTTTTTAAAATTTTTATTTTTATGAACGAAATTTTAGCAAATTTAATTGAAACTATCTTCGATTTTTTTACAAATTTTAATTTTTATGGACGACATTTTAGCAAATTTAATTGAAACTATCTTCGATTTTTTTGGATTTTTTTACAAATTTTGATTTTTATGAACGAAATTTTAGAAAATTTAATTGAAACTATCTTCGATTTTTTTGCATTTTTTTACAAATTTTAAGTTTTATGAACTAAATTTTAGCAAATTTAATTTAAGCTATCTTCTATTTTTTTGGATTTTTTCACAAATATTAATTTTTATGTACGACATTTTAGCAAGTATAATTGAAACTATCTTCGATTTTTTTGGATTTTTATACAAATTTTAATTTTTATGAACTAAATTTTAGCAAATTTAATTTAAGCTATCTTCGATTTTTTTTTATTTTTTTACAAATTTTTATTTTTATGAACGAAATTTTAGCAAATTTAATTGAAACTATCTTCGATTTTTTTACAAATTTTAATTTTTATGAACGAAATTTTAGCAAATTTAATTGAAACTATATTCGATTTTTTTGGATTTTTTTACAAATTTTTATTTTTATGAACGAAATTTTAGCAAATTTAATTGAAACTATCTTCGATTTTTTTGGATTTTTTTAAAATTTTTATTTTTATGAACGAAATTTTAGCAAATTTAATTGAAACTATCTTTGATTTTTTTGGATTTTCTTAAAATTTTAAGTGTTATGAAATAAATTTTAGCAAATTTAATTTAAGCTATCTTCTATTTTTTTGGATCTTTTTACAAATATTAATTTTTATGTACGACATTTTAGCAAATATAATTGAAACTATCTTCGATTTTTTTGGATTTTTTTACAAATTTTAATTTTTATGAACGAAATTTTAGCAAATTTAATTGAAACTATCTTCGATTTTTTTGGATTTTTTTACAAATTTTTATTTTTATGAACGAAATTTTAGCAAATTTAATTGAAACTATCTTCGATTATTTTGGATTTTTTTACAAATTTTAATTTTTATGAACGAAATTTTAGCAAATATAATTGAAACTATCTTCGATTTTTTTGGATTTTTATACAAATTTTAATTTTTATGAACGAAATTTTAGCAAATTTAATTGAAACTATCTTCGATTTTTTTGGATTTTTTTACAAATTTTTATTTTTATGAACGAAATTTTAGCAAATTTAATCGAAACTATCTTTGATTATTTTGGATTTTTTTACAAATTTTAATTTTTATGAACTAAATTTTAGCAAATTTAATTTAAGCTGTCTTCGATTTTTTTGGATTTTCTTACAATTTTAATTTTTATGAACGAAATTTTAGCAAATTTAATTGAAACTATCTTCGATTTTTTGGGATTTTTTTAAAATTTTTATTTTTATGAACGAAATTTTAGCAAATTTAATTGAAACTATCTTTGATTTTTTTGGATTATCTTAAAATTTTAAGTTTTATGAACTAAATTTTAGCAAATTTAATTTAAGCTATCTTCGATTTTTTTGGATTTTTTTACAAATTTTAATTTTTATGAACGAAATTTTAGCAAATTTAATTGAAACTATCTTCGATTTTATGGATTTTTTTAAAATTTTTATTTTTATGAACGAAATTTTAGCAAATTTAATTGAAACTATCTTCGATTTTTTTACAAATTTTAATTTTTATGGACGACATTTTAGCAAATTTAATTGAAACTATCTTCGATTTTTTTGGATTTTTTTACAAATTTTAATTTTTATGAATGAAATTTTAGCAAACTTAATTGTAACTATTTTCGATTTTTTTGAATTTTTTTACAAATTTTAATTTTTATGAACTAAATTTTGGCAAATTTAATTGAAACTATCTTCGATTTTTTTGGATTTTTTTACAAATTTTAATTTTTATGAACGAAATTTTAGCAAATTTAATGAAACTATCTTCGATTTTTTTGGATTTTTTTAAAATTTTTATTTTTATGAACGAAATTTTAGCAAATTTAATTGAAACTATCTTCGATTTTTTTGGATTTTTTTAAAATTTTTATTTTTATGAACGAAATTTTAGCAAATTTAATTGAAACTATCTTTGATTTTTTTGGATTTTCTTAAAATTTTTAGTTTTATGAACTAAATTTTAGCAAATTTAATTTAAGCTATCTTCGATTTTTTTGGATTTTTTTACAAATTTTAATTTTTATGAACGAAATTTTAGCAAATTTAATTGAAACTATCTTCGATTTTATGGATTTTTTTAAAATTTTTATTTTTATGAACGAAATTTTAGCAAATTTAATTGAAACTATCTTCGATTTTTTTACAAATTTTAATTTTTATGGACGACATTTTAGCAAATTTAATTGAAACTATCTTCGATTTTTTTGGATTTTTTTACAAATTTTAATTTTTATGAATGAAATTTTAGCAAACTTAATTGTAACTATCTTCGATTTTTTTGAATTTTTTTACAAATTTTAATTTTTATGAACGAAATTTTAGCAAATTTAATTGAAACTATCTTCGATTTTTTTGGATTTTTTTACAAATTTTTATTTTTATGAACGAAATTTTAGCAAATTTAATTGAAACTATCTTCGATTATTTTGGATTTTTTTACAAATTTTAATTTTTATGAACGAAATTTTAGCAAATATAATTGAAACTATCTTCGATTTTTTTGGATTTTTATACAAATTTTAATTTTTATGAACGAAATTTTAGCAAATTTAATTGAAACTATCTTCGATTTTTTTGGATTTTTTTACAAATTTTTATTTTTATGAACGAAATTTTAGCAAATTTAATCGAAACTATCTTTGATTATTTTGGATTTTTTTACAAATTTTAATTTTTATGAACTAAATTTTAGCAAATTTAATTTAAGCTGTCTTCGATTTTTTTGGATTTTCTTACAATTTTAATTTTTATGAACGAAATTTTAGCAAATTTAATTGAAACTATCTTCGATTTTTTGGGATTTTTTTAAAATTTTTATTTTTATGAACGAAATTTTAGCAAATTTAATTGAAACTATCTTTGATTTTTTTGGATTATCTTAAAATTTTAAGTTTTATGAACTAAATTTTAGCAAATTTAATTTAAGCTATCTTCGATTTTTTTGGATTTTTTTACAAATTTTAATTTTTATGAACGAAATTTTAGCAAATTTAATTGAAACTATCTTCGATTTTATGGATTTTTTTAAAATTTTTATTTTTATGAACGAAATTTTAGCAAATTTAATTGAAACTATCTTCGATTTTTTTACAAATTTTAATTTTTATGGACGACATTTTAGCAAATTTAATTGAAACTATCTTCGATTTTTTTGGATTTTTTTACAAATTTTAATTTTTATGAATGAAATTTTAGCAAACTTAATTGTAACTATTTTCGATTTTTTTGAATTTTTTTACAAATTTTAATTTTTATGAACTAAATTTTGGCAAATTTAATTGAAACTATCTTCGATTTTTTTGGATTTTTTTACAAATTTTAATTTTTATGAACGAAATTTTAGCAAATTTAATGAAACTATCTTCGATTTTTTTGGATTTTTTTAAAATTTTTATTTTTATGAACGAAATTTTAGCAAATTTAATTGAAACTATCTTTGATTTTTTTGGATTTTCTTAAAATTTTAAGTTTTATGAACTAAATTTTAGCAAATTTAATTTAAGCTGTCTTCGATTTTTTTACAAATTTTAATTTTTATGGACGACATTTTAGCAAATTTAATTGAAACTATCTTCGATTTTTTTGGATTTTTTTACAAATTTTAATTTTTATGAATGAAATTTTAGCAAACTTAATTGTAACTATCTTCGATTTTTTTGAATTTTTTTACAAATTTTAATTTTTATGAACGAAATTCTGGCAAATTTAATTGAAACTATCTTCGATTTTTTGGATTTTTTTACAAATTTTAATTTTTATGAACGAAATTTTGGCAAATTTAATTGAAACTACCATCGATTTTTTTACAAATTTTTATTTTTATGAACGAAATTTTAGCAAATTTAATTGAAACTATCTTTGATTTTTTTGGATTTTCTTAAAATTTTAAGTTTTATGAACTAAATTTTAGCAAATTTAATTTAAGCTATCTTCTATTTTTTTGGATTTTTTTACCAATATTAATTTTTATGTACGACATTTTAGCAAATATAATTGAAACTATCTTCGATTTTTTTGGATTTTTATACAAATTTTAATTTTTATGAATAAAATTTTAGCAAACTTAATTGAAACTATCTTCGATTTTTTTGGATTTTCTTTAAATTTTTAAGTTTTATGAACTAAATTTTAGCAAATTTAATTTAAGCTATCTTCGATTTTTTTGGATTTTTTTACAAATTTTAATTTTTATGAACGAAATTTTATCAAATTTAATTGAAACTATCTTCGATTTTTTGGATTTTTTTAAAATTTTTATTTTTATGAACGAAATTTTAGCAAATTTAATTGAAACTATCTTCGATTTTTTTGGATTTTTTTACAAATTTTAATTTTTATGAACGAAATTTTAGCAAATTTAATTGAAACTATCTTCGATTTTATGGATTTTTTTAAAATTTTTATTTTTATGAACGAAATTTTAGCAAATTTAATTGAAACTATCTTCGATTTTTTTACAAATTTTAATTTTTATGGACGACATTTTAGCAAATTTAATTGAAACTATCTTCGATTTTTTTGGATTTTTTTACAAATTTTGATTTTTATGAACGAAATTTTAGCAAATTTAATTGAAACTATCTTCGATTTTTTTGCATTTTTTTACAAATTTTAAGTTTTATGAACTAAATTTTAGCAAATTTAATTTAAGCTATCTTCTATTTTTTTGGATTTTTTCACAAATATTAATTTTTATGTACGACATTTTAGCAAGTATAATTGAAACTATCTTCGATTTTTTTGGATTTTTATACAAATTTTAATTTTTATGAACTAAATTTTAGCAAATTTAATTTAAGCTATCTTCGATTTTTTTTTATTTTTTTACAAATTTTTATTTTTATGAACGAAATTTTAGCAAATTTAATTGAAACTATCTTCGATTTTTTTACAAATTTTAATTTTTATGAACGAAATTTTAGCAAATTTAATTGAAACTATATTCGATTTTTTTGGATTTTTTTACAAATTTTTATTTTTATGAACGAAATTTTAGCAAATTTAATTGAAACTATCTTCGATTTTTTTAAAATTTTTATTTTTATGAACGAAATTTTAGCAAATTTAATTGAAACTATCTTTGATTTTTTTGGATTTTCTTAAAATTTTAAGTGTTATGAAATAAATTTTAGCAAATTTAATTTAAGCTATCTTCTATTTTTTTGGATTTTTTTACAAATATTAATTTTTATGTACGACATTTTAGCAAATATAATTGAAACTATCTTCGATTTTTTTGGATTTTTTTACAAATTTTAATTTTTATGAACGAAATTTTAGCAAATTTAATTGAAACTATCTTCGATTTTTTTGGATTTTTTTACAAATTTTTATTTTTATGAACGAAATTTTAGCAAATTCAATTGAAACTATCTTCGATTATTTTGGATTTTTTTACAAATTTTAATTTTTATGAACGAAATTTTAGCAAATATAATTGAAACTATCTTCGATTTTTTTGGATTTTTATACAAATTTTAATTTTTATGAACGAAATTTTAGCAAATTTAATTGAAACTATCTTCGATTTTTTTGGATTTTTTTACAAATTTTTATTTTTATGAACGAAATTTTAGCAAATTTAATCGAAACTATCTTTGATTATTTTGGATTTTTTTACAAATTTTAATTTTTATGAACTAAATTTTAGCAAATTTAATTTAAGCTGTCTTCGATTTTTTTGGATTTTCTTACAATTTTAATTTTTATGAACGAAATTTTAGCAAATTTAATTGAAACTATCTTCGATTTTTTGGGATTTTTTTAAAATTTTTATTTTTATGAACGAAATTTTAGCAAATTTAATTGAAACTATCTTTGATTTTTTTGGATTATCTTAAAATTTTAAGTTTTATGAACTAAATTTTAGCAAATTTAATTTAAGCTATCTTCGATTTTTTTGAATTTTTTTACAAATTTTAATTTTTATGAACGAAATTCTGGCAAATTTAATTGAAACTATCTTCGATTTTTTGGATTTTTTTACAATTTTAATTTTTATGAACGAAATTTTGGCAAATTTAATTGAAACTACCATCGATTTTTTTACAAATTTTTATTTTTATGAACGAAATTTTAGCAAATTTAATTGAAACTATCTTTGATTTTTTTGGATTTTCTTAAAATTTTAAGTTTTATGAACTAAATTTTAGCAAATTTAATTTAAGCTATCTTCTATTTTTTTGGATTTTTTTACCAATATTAATTTTTATGTACGACATTTTAGCAAATATAATTGAAACTATCTTCGATTTTTTTGGATTTTTATACAAATTTTAATTTTTATGAATAAAATTTTAGCAAACTTAATTGAAACTATCTTCGATTTTTTTGGATTTTCTTTAAATTTTTAAGTTTTATGAACTAAATTTTAGCAAATTTAATTTAAGCTATCTTCGATTTTTTTGGATTTTTTACAAATTTTAATTTTTATGAACGAAATTTTATCAAATTTAATTGAAACTATCTTCGATTTTTTGGATTTTTTTAAAATTTTTATTTTTATGAACGAAATTTTAGCAAATTTAATTGAAACTATCTTCGATTTTTTTGGATTTTTTTACAAATTTTAATTTTTATGAACGAAATTTTAGCAAATTTAATTGAAACTATCTTCGATTTTATGGATTTTTTTAAATTTTTATTTTTATGAACGAAATTTTTAGCAAATTTAATTGAAACTATCTTCGATTTTTTTACAAATTTTAATTTTTATGGACGACATTTTAGCAAATTTAATTGAAACTATCTTCGATTTTTTTGGATTTTTTTACAAATTTTGATTTTTATGACGAAATTTTAGCAAATTTAATTGAAACTATCTTCGATTTTTTTGCATTTTTTTACAAATTTTAAGTTTTATGAACTAAATTTTAGCAAATTTAATTTAAGCTATCTTCTATTTTTTTGGATTTTTTCACAAATATTAATTTTTATGTACGACATTTTAGCAAGTATAATTGAAACTATCTTCGATTTTTTTGGATTTTTATACAAATTTTAATTTTTATGAACTAAATTTTAGCAAATTTAATTTAAGCTATCTTCGATTTTTTTTTATTTTTTTTACAAATTTTTATTTTTATGAACGAAATTTTAGCAAATTTAATTGAAACTATCTTCGATTTTTTTACAAATTTTAATTTTTATGAACGAAATTTTAGCAAATTTAATTGAAACTATATTCGATTTTTTGGATTTTTTTACAAATTTTTATTTTTATGAACGAAATTTTAGCAAATTTAATTGAAACTATCTTCGATTTTTTTAAAATTTTTATTTTTATGAACGAAATTTTAGCAAATTTAATTGAAACTATCTTTGATTTTTTTGGATTTTCTTAAAATTTTAAGTGTTATGAAATAAATTTTAGCAAATTTAATTTAAGCTATCTTCTATTTTTTTGGATTTTTTTACAAATATTAATTTTTATGTACGACATTTTAGCAAATATAATTGAAACTATCTTCGATTTTTTTGGATTTTTTTACAAATTTTAATTTTTATGAACGAAATTTTAGCAAATTTAATTGAAACTATCTTCGATTTTTTTGGATTTTTTTACAAATTTTTATTTTTATGAACGAAATTTTAGCAAATTTAATTGAAACTATCTTCGATTATTTTGGATTTTTTTACAAATTTTAATTTTTATGAACGAAATTTTAGCAAATATAATTGAAACTATCTTCGATTTTTTTGGATTTTTATACAAATTTTAATTTTTATGAACGAAATTTTAGCAAATTTAATTGAAACTATCTTCGATTTTTTTGGATTTTTTTACAAATTTTTATTTTTATGAACGAAATTTTAGCAAATTTAATCGAAACTATCTTTGATTATTTTGGATTTTTTTACAAATTTTAATTTTTATGAACTAAATTTTAGCAAATTTAATTTAAGCTGTCTTCGATTTTTTGGATTTTCTTACAATTTTAATTTTTATGAACGAAATTTTAGCAAATTTAATTGAAACTATCTTCGATTTTTTGGGATTTTTTTAAAATTTTTATTTTTATGAACGAAATTTTAGCAAATTTAATTGAAACTATCTTTGATTTTTTTGGATTATCTTAAAATTTTAAGTTTTATGAACTAAATTTTAGCAAATTTAATTTAAGCTATCTTCGATTTTTTTGGATTTTTTTACAAATTTTAATTTTTATGAACGAAATTTTAGCAAATTTAATTGAAACTATCTTCGATTTTATGGATTTTTTAAAAATTTTTATTTTTATGAACGAAATTTTAGCAAATTTAATTGAAACTATCTTCGATTTTTTTACAAATTTTAATTTTTATGGTCGACATTTTAGCAAATTTAATTGAAACTATCTTCGATTTTTTGGATTTTTTTACAAATTTTAATTTTTATGAATGAAATTTTAGCAAACTTAATTGTAACTATTTTCGATTTTTTTGAATTTTTTTACAAATTTTAATTTTTATGAACTAAATTTTGGCAAATTTAATTGAAACTATCTTCGATTTTTTTGGATTTTTTTACAAATTTTAATTTTTATGAACGAAATTTTAGCAAATTTAATGAAACTATCTTCGATTTTTTTGGATTTTTTTAAAATTTTTATTTTTATGAACGAAATTTTAGCAAATTTAATTGAAACTATCTTTGATTTTTTTGGATTTTCTTAAAATTTTAAGTTTTATGAACTAAATTTTAGCAAATTTAATTTAAGCTATCTTCGATTTTTTTGGATTTTTTTACAAATTTTTATTTTTATGAACGAAATTTTAGCAAATTTAATTGAAACTATCTTCGATTTTTTTGGATTTTTTTAAAATTTTTATTTTTATGAACGAAATTTTAGCAAATTTAATTGAAACTATCTTTGATTTTTTTGGATTTTCTTAAAATTTTTAGTTTTATGAACTAAATTTTAGCAAATTTAATTTAAGCTATCTTCGATTTTTTTGGATTTTTTTACAAATTTTAATTTTTATGAACGAAATTTTAGCAAATTTAATTGAAACTATCTTCGATTTTATGGATTTTTTTAAAATTTTTATTTTTATGAACGAAATTTTAGCAAATTTAATTGAAACTATCTTCGATTTTTTTACAAATTTTAATTTTTATGGACGACATTTTAGCAAATTTAATTGAAACTATCTTCGATTTTTTTGGATTTTTTTACAAATTTTAATTTTTATGAATGAAATTTTAGCAAACTTAATTGTAACTATCTTCGATTTTTTTGAATTTTTTTACAAATTTTAATTTTTATGAACGAAATTTTAGCAAATTTAATTGAAACTATCTTCGATTTTTTTGGATTTTTTTACAAATTTTTATTTTTATGAACGAAATTTTAGCAAATTTAATTGAAACTATCTTCGATTATTTGGGATTTTTTTACAAATTTTAATTTTTATGAACGAAATTTTAGCAAATATAATTGAAACTATCTTCGATTTTTTTGGATTTTTATACAAATTTTAATTTTTATGAACGAAATTTTAGCAAATTTAATTGAAACTATCTTCGATTTTTTTGGATTTTTTTACAAATTTTTATTTTTATGAACGAAATTTTAGCAAATTTAATCGAAACTATCTTTGATTATTTTGGATTTTTTTACAAATTTTAATTTTTATGAACTAAATTTTAGCAAATTTAATTTAAGCTGTCTTCGATTTTTTTGGATTTTCTTACAATTTTAATTTTTATGAACGAAATTTTAGCAAATTTAATTGAAACTATCTTCGATTTTTTGGGATTTTTTTAAAATTTTTATTTTTATGAACGAAATTTTAGCAAATTTAATTGAAACTATCTTTGATTTTTTTGGATTATCTTAAAATTTTAAGTTTTATGAACTAAATTTTAGCAAATTTAATTTAAGCTATCTTCGATTTTTTTGAATTTTTTTACAAATTTTAATTTTTATGAACGAAATTTTAGCAAATTTAATTGAAACTATCTTCGATTTTATGGATTTTTTTAAAATTTTTATTTTTATGAACGAAATTTTAGCAAATTTAATTGAAACTATCTTCGATTTTTTTACAAATTTTAATTTTTATGGACGACATTTTAGCAAATTTAATTGAAACTATCTTCGATTTTTTTGGATTTTTTTACAAATTTTAATTTTTATGAATGAAATTTTAGCAAACTTAATTGTAACTATTTTCGATTTTTTTGAATTTTTTTACAAATTTTAATTTTTATGAACTAAATTTTGGCAAATTTAATTGAAACTATCTTCGATTTTTTTTGATTTTTTTACAAATTTTAATTTTTATGAACGAAATTTTAGCAAATTTAATGAAACTATCTTCGATTTTTTTGGATTTTTTTAAAATTTTTATTTTTATGAACGAAATTTTAGCAAATTTAATTGAAACTATCTTTGATTTTTTTGGATTTTCTTAAAATTTTAAGTTTTATGAACTAAATTTTAGCAAATTTAATTTAAGCTATCTTCGATTTTTTTGGATTTTTTTACAAATTTTTATTTTTATGAACGAAATTTTAGCAAATTTAATTGAAACTATCTTCGATTTTTTTACAAATTTTAATTTTTATGGACGACATTTTAGCAAATTTAATTGAAACTATCTTCGATTTTTTTGGATTTTTTTACAAATTTTAATTTTTATGAATGAAATTTTAGCAAACTTAATTGTAACTATCTTCGATTTTTTTGAATTTTTTTACAAATTTTAATTTTTATGAACGAAATTCTGGCAAATTTAATTGAAACTATCTTCGATTTTTTGGATTTTTTTACAAATTTTAATTTTTATGAACGAAATTTTGGCAAATTTAATTGAAACTACCATCGATTTTTTTACAAATTTTTATTTTTATGAACGAAATTTTAGCAAATTTAATTGAAACTATCTTTGATTTTTTTGGATTTTCTTAAAATTTAAGTTTTATGAACTAAATTTTAGCAAATTTAATTTAAGCTATCTTCTATTTTTTTGGATTTTTTTACCAATATTAATTTTTATGTACGACATTTTAGCAAATATAATTGAAACTATCTTCGATTTTTTTGGATTTTTATACAAATTTTAATTTTTATGAATGAAATTTTAGCAAAGTTAATTGAAACTATCTTCGATTTTTTTGGATTTTCTTTAAATTTTTAAGTTTTATGAACTAAATTTTAGCAAATTTAATTTAAGCTATCTTCGATTTTTTTGGATTTTTTTACAAATTTTAATTTTTATGAACGAAATTTTATCAAATTTAATTTAAACTATCTTCGATTTTTTGGATTTTTTTAAAATTTTTATTTTTATGAACGAAATTTTAGCAAATTTAATTGAAACTATCTTCGATTTTTTTGGATTTTTTTACAAATTTTAATTTTTATGAACGAAATTTTAGCAAATTTAATTGAAACTATATACGATTTTTTTGGATTTTTTTACAAATTTTTATTTTTATGAACGAAATTTTAGCAAATTTAATTGAAACTATCTTCGATTTTTTTGGGATTTTTTTAAAATTTTTATTTTTATGAACGAAATTTTAGCAAATTTAATTGAAACTATCTTTGATTTTTTTGGATTTTCTTAAAATTTTTAATTTTTATGAACTAAATTTTAGCAAATTTAATTTAAGCTATCTTCGATTTTTTTGGATTTTTTTACAAATTTTAATTTTTATGAACGAAATTTTAGCAAATTTAATTGAAACTATCTTCGATTTTATGGATTTTTTTAAAATTTTTATTTTTATGAACTAAATTTTAGCAAATTTAATTTAAGCTATCTTCTATTTTTTTGGATTTTTTTACAAATATTAATTTTTATGTACGACATTTTAGCAAATATAATTGAAACTATCTTCGATTTTTTTGGATTTTTATACAAATTTTAATTTTTATGAACTAAATTTTAGCAAATTTAATTTAAGCTATCTTCGATTTTTTTTTATTTTTTTACAAATTTTTATTTTTATGAACGAAATTTTAGCAAATTTAATTGAAACTATCTTCGATTTTATGGATTTTTTTAAAATTTTTATTTTTATGAACGAAATTTTAGCAAATTTAATTGAAACTATCTTCGATTTTTTTACAAATTTTAATTTTTATGGACGACATTTTAGCAAATTTAATTGAAACTATCTTCGATTTTTTTGGATTTTTTTACAAATTTTGATTTTTATGAACGAAATTTTAGCAAATTTAATTGAAACTATCTTCGATTTTTTTGCATTTTTTTACAAATTTTAAGTTTTATGAACTAAATTTTAGCAAATTTAATTTAAGCTATCTTCTATTTTTTTGGATTTTTTCACAAATATTAATTTTTATGTACGACATTTTAGCAAGTATAATTGAAACTATCTTCGATTTTTTTGGATTTTTATACAAATTTTAATTTTTATGAACTAAATTTTAGCAAATTTAATTTAAGCTATCTTCGATTTTTTTTTATTTTTTTACAAATTTTTATTTTTATGAACGAAATTTTAGCAAATTTAATTGAAACTATCTTCGATTTTTTACAAATTTTAATTTTTATGAACGAAATTTTAGCAAATTTAATTGAAACTATATTCGATTTTTTTGGATTTTTTTACAAATTTTTATTTTTATGAACGAAATTTTAGCAAATTTAATTGAAACTATCTTCGATTTTTTAAAATTTTTATTTTTATGAACGAAATTTTAGCAAATTTAATTGAAACTATCTTTGATTTTTTTGGATTTTCTTAAAATTTTAAGTGTTATGAAATAAATTTTAGCAAATTTAATTTAAGCTATCTTCTATTTTTTTGGATTTTTTTACAAATATTAATTTTTATGTACGACATTTTAGCAAATATAATTGAAACTATCTTCGATTTTTTTGGATTTTTTTACAAATTTTAATTTTTATGAACGAAATTTTAGCAAATTTAATTGAAACTATCTTCGATTTTTTTGGATTTTTTTACAAATTTTTATTTTTATGAACGAAATTTTAGCAAATTTAATTGAAACTATCTTCGATTATTTTGGATTTTTTTACAAATTTTAATTTTATGAACGAAAATTTTAGCAAATATAATTGAAACTATCTTCGATTTTTTTGGATTTTTATACAAATTTTAATTTTTATGAACGAAATTTTAGCAAATTTAATTGAAACTATCTTCGATTTTTTTGGATTTTTTTACAAATTTTTATTTTTATGAACGAAATTTTAGCAAATTTAATCGAAACTATCTTTGATTATTTTGGATTTTTTTACAAATTTTAATTTTTATGAACTAAATTTTAGCAAATTTAATTTAAGCTGTCTTCGATTTTTTTGGATTTTCTTACAATTTTAATTTTTATGAACGAAATTTTAGCAAATTTAATTGAAACTATCTTCGATTTTTTGGGATTTTTTTAAAATTTTTATTTTTATGAACGAAATTTTAGCAAATTTAATTGAAACTATCTTTGATTTTTTTGGATTATCTTAAAATTTTAAGTTTTATGAACTAAATTTTAGCAAATTTAATTTAAGCTATCTTCGATTTTTTTGAATTTTTTTACAAATTTTAATTTTTATGAACGAAATTCTGGCAAATTAATTGAAACTATCTTCGATTTTTTGGATTTTTTTACAAATTTTAATTTTTATGAACGAAATTTTGGCAAATTTAATTGAAACTACCATCGATTTTTTTACAAATTTTTATTTTTATGAACGAAATTTTAGCAAATTTAATTGAAACTATCTTGATTTTTTTGGATTTTCTTAAAATTTTAAGTTTTATGAACTAAATTTTAGCAAATTTAATTTAAGCTATCTTCTATTTTTTTGGATTTTTTTACCAATATTAATTTTTATGTACGACATTTTAGCAAATATAATTGAAACTATCTTCGATTTTTTTGGATTTTTATACAAATTTTAATTTTTATGAATAAAATTTTAGCAAACTTAATTGAAACTATCTTCGATTTTTTTGGATTTTCTTTAAATTTTTAAGTTTTATGAACTAAATTTTAGCAAATTTAATTTAAGCTATCTTCGATTTTTTGGATTTTTTTACAAATTTTAATTTTTATGAACGAAATTTTATCAAATTTAATTGAAACTATCTTCGATTTTTTGGATTTTTTTAAAATTTTTATTTTTATGAACGAAATTTTAGCAAATTTAATTGAAACTATCTTCGATTTTTTTGGATTTTTTTACAAATTTTAATTTTTATGAACGAAATTTTAGCAAATTTAATTGAAACTATCTTCGATTTTATGGATTTTTTTAAATTTTTATTTTTATGAACGAAATTTTAGCAAATTTAATTGAAACTATCTTCGATTTTTTTACAAATTTTAATTTTTATGGACGACATTTTAGCAAATTTAATTGAAACTATCTTCGATTTTTTTGGATTTTTTTACAAATTTTGATTTTTATGAACGAAATTTTAGCAAATTTAATTGAAACTATCTTCGATTTTTTTGCATTTTTTTACAAATTTTAAGTTTTATGAACTAAATTTTAGCAAATTTAATTTAAGCTATCTTCTATTTTTTTGGATTTTTTCACAAATATTAATTTTTATGTACGACATTTTAGCAAGTATAATTGAAACTATCTTCGATTTTTTGGATTTTTATACAAATTTTAATTTTTATGAACTAAATTTTAGCAAATTTAATTTAAGCTATCTTCGATTTTTTTTTATTTTTTTACAAATTTTTATTTTTATGAACGAAATTTTAGCAAATTTAATTGAAACTATCTTCGATTTTTTTACAAATTTTAATTTTTATGAACGAAATTTTAGCAAATTTAATTGAAACTATATTCGATTTTTTGGATTTTTTTACAAATTTTTATTTTTATGAACGAAATTTTAGCAAATTTAATTGAAACTATCTTCGATTTTTTTAAATTTTTATTTTTATGAACGAAATTTTAGCAAATTTAATTGAAACTATCTTTGATTTTTTTGGATTTTCTTAAAATTTTAAGTGTTATGAAATAAATTTTAGCAAATTTAATTTAAGCTATCTTCTATTTTTTTGGATTTTTTACAAATATTAATTTTTATGTACGACATTTTAGCAAATATAATTGAAACTATCTTCGATTTTTTGGATTTTTTTACAAATTTTAATTTTTATGAACGAAATTTTAGCAAATTTAATTGAAACTATCTTCGATTTTTTTGGATTTTTTACAAATTTTTATTTTTATGAACGAAATTTTAGCAAATTTAATTGAAACTATCTTCGATTATTTTGGATTTTTTTACAAATTTTAATTTTTATGAACGAAATTTTAGCAAATATAATTGAAACTATCTTCGATTTTTTGGATTTTTATACAAATTTTAATTTTTATGAACGAAATTTTAGCAAATTTAATTGAAACTATCTTCGATTTTTTTGGATTTTTTTACAAATTTTTATTTTTATGAACGAAATTTTAGCAAATTTAATCGAAACTATCTTTGATTATTTTGGATTTTTTTACAAATTTTAATTTTTATGAACTAAATTTTAGCAAATTTAATTTAAGCTGTCTTCGATTTTTTTGGATTTTCTTACAATTTTAATTTTTATGAACGAAATTTTAGCAAATTTAATTGAAACTATCTTCGATTTTTTGGGATTTTTTTAAAATTTTTATTTTTATGAACGAAATTTTAGCAAATTTAATTGAAACTATCTTTGATTTTTTTGGATTATCTAAAATTTTAAGTTTTATGAACTAAATTTTAGCAAATTTAATTTAAGCTATCTTCGATTTTTTTGGATTTTTTTACAAATTTTAATTTTTATGAACGAAATTTTAGCAAATTTAATTGAAACTATCTTCGATTTTATGGATTTTTTAAAAATTTTTATTTTTATGAACGAAATTTTAGCAAATTTAATTGAAACTATCTTCGATTTTTTTACAAATTTTAATTTTTATGGTCGACATTTTAGCAAATTTAATTGAAACTATCTTCGATTTTTTTGGATTTTTTTACAAATTTTAATTTTTATGAATGAAATTTTAGCAAACTTAATTGTAACTATTTTCGATTTTTTTGAATTTTTTTACAAATTTTAATTTTTATGAACTAAAATTTGGCAAATTTAATTGAAACTATCTTCGATTTTTTTGGATTTTTTTACAAATTTTAATTTTTATGAACGAAATTTTAGCAAATTTAATGAAACTATCTTCGATTTTTTGGATTTTTTTAAAATTTTTATTTTTATGAACGAAATTTTAGCAAATTTAATTGAAACTATCTTTGATTTTTTTGGATTTTCTTAAAATTTTAAGTTTTATGAACTAAATTTTAGCAAATTTAATTTAAGCTATCTTCGATTTTTTTGGATTTTTTTACAAATTTTTATTTTTATGAACGAAATTTTAGCAAATTTAATTGAAACTATCTTCGATTTTTTTGGATTTTTTTAAAATTTTTATTTTTATGAACGAAATTTTAGCAAATTTAATTGAAACTATCTTTGATTTTTTTGGATTTTCTTAAAATTTTTAGTTTTATGAACTAAATTTTAGCAAATTTAATTTAAGCTATCTTCGATTTTTTTGGATTTTTTTACAAATTTTAATTTTTATGAACGAAATTTAGCAAATTTAATTGAAACTATCTTCGATTTTATGGATTTTTTAAAATTTTTATTTTTATGAACGAAATTTTAGCAAATTTAATTGAAACTATCTTCGATTTTTTTACAAATTTTAATTTTTATGGACGACATTTTAGCAAATTTAATTGAAACTATCTTCGATTTTTTTGGATTTTTTTACAAATTTTAATTTTTATGAATGAAATTTTAGCAAACTTAATTGTAACTATCTTCGATTTTTTTGAATTTTTTACAATTTTAATTTTTATGAACGAAATTTTAGCAAATTTATTGAAACTATCTTCGATTTTTTTGGATTTTTTTACAAATTTTTATTTTTATGAACGAAATTTTAGCAAATTTAATTGAAACTATCTTCGATTATTTGGGATTTTTTACAAATTTTAATTTTTATGAACGAAATTTTAGCAAATATAATTGAAACTATCTTCGATTTTTTTGGATTTTTATACAAATTTTAATTTTTATGAACGAAATTTTAGCAAATTTAATTGAAACTATCTTCGATTTTTTTGGATTTTTTTACAAATTTTTATTTTTATGAACGAAATTTTAGCAAATTTAATCGAAACTATCTTTGATTATTTTGGATTTTTTTACAAATTTTAATTTTTATGAACTAAATTTTAGCAAATTTAATTTAAGCTGTCTTCGATTTTTTGGATTTTCTTACAATTTTAATTTTTATGAACGAAATTTTAGCAAATTTAATTGAAACTATCTTCGATTTTTTGGGATTTTTTTAAAATTTTTATTTTTATGAACGAAATTTTAGCAAATTTAATTGAAACTATCTTTGATTTTTTTGGATTATCTTAAAATTTTTAAGTTTTATGAACTAAATTTTAGCAAATTTAATTTAAGCTATCTTCGATTTTTTTGAATTTTTTTACAAATTTTAATTTTTATGAACGAAATTTTAGCAAATTTAATTGAAACTATCTTCGATTTTATGGATTTTTTTAAAATTTTTATTTTTATGAACGAAATTTTAGCAAATTTAATTGAAACTATCTTCGATTTTTTACAAATTTTAATTTTTATGGACGACATTTTAGCAAATTTAATTGAAACTATCTTCGATTTTTTTGGATTTTTTTACAAATTTTAATTTTTATGAATGAAATTTTAGCAAACTTAATTGTAACTATTTTCGATTTTTTTGAATTTTTTTACAAATTTTAATTTTTATGAACTAAATTTTGGCAAATTTAATTGAAAC
The DNA here is from genome assembly GCA_963932335.1 of Andrena marginata. Lineage (NCBI taxonomy): Eukaryota > Metazoa > Arthropoda > Insecta > Hymenoptera > Andrenidae > Andrena > Andrena marginata. The sequence goes on from CAWVQI010000325.1 coordinate 89,567, forward strand.
TATCTTCGATTTTTTTGGATTTTTTTACAAATTTTAATTTTTATGAACGAAATTTTAGCAAATTTAATGA